>ML664173.1:6899714-6962963 GCA_007570785.1 Antilocapra americana | reverse complement strand
TTTTATTTCATGGCTGCAATCACCATCTACAGTGATTTTGGAGCCCCCCAAAATAAAGTATGTTACTGTTTCCCCATCTATTTCCCATGAAGTGATGGGGACCAGATGCCATGATCTTAGTTTTCTGAATGTTGAGCTTTAAGCCAACTTTTTCACTCTCCTCTTTTACTTTCATCAAGAGGCTCTTTAGTTCCTCTTCACTTTCTGCCATAAGTGTGGGGTCATCTGCATATCTGAGGTTATTGATATTTCTTCTGGCAATCTTGATTCCAGCTTGTGCTTCTTCCTGCCCAGCGTTTCTCATGATGTACACTGCATATAAGTTAAATGAGCTGGGTGACAATATACAGGCTTGACGTACTCCTTTTCCTATTTGGAACCAGTCTGTTGTTCCATGTCCAGTTCTAACTGTTGCTTCCTGACCTGCATACAGGATTCTCAAGAGACAGGTCAGATGGTCTGGTATTCCCATCTCTTTCAGAATTTTCCACACTTTATTGTGATCCACACAGTCAAAGGCTTTGGCATAGTCAACAAAGCAGAAGTAGATGTTTTTCTGGAACTCTGTTGCTTTTTCGATGATCCAGTGCATGTTGGCAATTTGACTTCTGGTTCCTCTGCCTTTTCTAAAACTAGCTTGAACATCTGCAAGTTCAAGTTTCACGTATTGCTGAAGCCTGGCTTGGAGAATTTTGAGCATTACTTTACTAGTGTGTGAGATGAGTGCAATTGTGAGGTACTTTGAGCATCCTTTGTCATTGTCTTTCTTTGCGATTGGAATGAAAACTGACCTTTTCCAGTCCTGGGGCCATTGATGAGTTTTCCAAGTTTGCTGGCATATTGAGTGCAGCACTTTCACAGCATCATCTTTCAGGATTTGAAATAGCTCAACTGAAATTCCATCACCTCCACTAGCTTTGTTCGTATTGATGCTTTCTAAGACCCACTTGATTTCACATTCCAGGATGTTTGGCTCTAGGTGAGTGATCACACCATCATGATTATCTGGGTCATGAAGATCTTTTTTGCACAGTTCTTCTGTGTATTCTTGCCATCTCTTCTTATATCTTCTGCTTCTGTTAAGTCCATACCATTTCTGTCCTTAGGGATAAGGAAAGCTCTGAGCAAAAGTTCTTGCAAAGGCACTGTGATGTCCCACTTCTGGACATGGAATTCATAGAATATAATGAGACATTATTTCTTTGTTTCTGCATAATTTTTAAAATAGATAATTAGGATGCTGGAGGAAACAAGCTTACATGAAAGAATCCAGTTCATCCCCTAGACTTTCTCCTTTTCTCTCTATGCCAACCATGTGGAGCTTCCTTACTGCAAATAAAACCCATACCATATTCTGTTGCATCTAAGTATTGCAAGAATTCTTCTTCATTTTTCTTGGCTATTCCTCAGAACCATCATGGCTCACACTTTCTTTATTTTCTCATTATTTAAGCTCTTTATTTTATTATTATGTATTATGATGTACTATTATTATGTACTATATTATTATGCCATATCAGCTCCAATCAAGGAGAGTTTTAAGGCTATGTTGTTATTAGAAAAGGTATGAACATGCTAGATGCTCAGTAACAACATGTGGACTATACAAACAAATTAGATATAGCTAACTAAACAACTTGACTTACGAAGGAAAGTTCTTCTAGGACTAGGAATCTTTACTGCAGCCTTTTAGATTCAACTAAACTCAATAGCTTGGAGAAGGAAATGGTAACCCACTCCAGTATTCTTGCTTGGGAATTCCCATGGACAGAGAAGCCTGGCAGGCTACCTACAGTTCATGGGGTTGCAATGAGTCAGAAGTGTTAGTGACTAAACAACAACATCACAAACTCAGTGGGTTGCTTTTCAATAAACAAAAATGAAGCATTGGACACATATTGCCTAATGAATATTTTTCTTCTTCCAAAGGTCAAAAATTTGAATTTAGTTTAATTTAAAAGCACTTAAGTAAAATGAGCATACAACTAAAAATAATTCTGCTAGCTTATAATAGAGAGGGAATGTGCCAGTTTAATTCACTGAAGAAGCAAATAGACCACTTAAAAATTAGTTGTGTACTCATTATAGGTTTGCTGTCTACTTTTGATTCTAGTCTATGGTTATATATCTATTTCTTCAGGTAAGGAAAATACCCACACCAAAAACCTCATTTTGTTTCTCTAGATAATACTTATTTTTCATGATAAAAATGATCTCTAAAGGTTTTTTATATTCATTTATGCCTGTACATTTTGAAAATTGTTTAGTTTGATTTTTTTCTTAAAAAAAAAAATCACTCTGCTTGTAATGGCACTGTTGCTAATGGGATCTTCACACTAATTCCATGCACACAAGGAGAAGAATGAAATGGAAATAATGACTCATGATGGTAATTTGTAGCTCAATGTGAAATCTCTTGGCAGGATGTGTGTTCCTGTATCCCATAAACAGAGTTAAAAGCTGCATTGTACTCATATCCAGAGGGACCTAACTAATGTATTAGCAAATTATAATAAAAGGAAAAATGGAAAAAGAAGGCTAATATTGGGAGCTAAGAATCACAGAAACTAGAGGAGAAATGCCCATTATATGCTGGCTTCTAGACTAATGGGTGCCAACAATAGGCAAATTACTCGAATATAGTAATAACTGAATTATGAAAGCAAATTAATCTAAATAGCCCTTTTAAGCTTGAGTTACTTACCATTAAGTGTAGTACATTTTAAGTTTTGATGCCCTGTGGTTCCTTCAGTTACTGAAGACGTGAAGTGCTTAAAATCAGTAAGACATATTGGTCTCATTGTGCTTCTAATCCACGACTAAAGAAGCTGATGGTATTAATATTAAAAATCAAATTTTACATATTTATTCAGCATGGTACTGTGTACAGGTGTAAATAGAATGTGTCTGAAACACATGGATAGAAAGGATGGAAATATAATGTTAAATATCATAATGGTATTCATTATTCTTCCCCAGACTGATAACTCATGCTGTGTTGCAAATAAGGATGCTCACTCATTCCTTGTCTGAGGAAACATGCTCAGACTGTATTGGCCACAACACTGGCTGGAGAACTGGGTGGATGGTAGATGCACTCTTTTTTCCTATAAATCATGCACATTCTCACATATAGCTTCCTTTCACTGTTTTTCATCCTTGCAGTCATTAAAGTGAAAGTGAAATTGCTCAGTTGTGTCTGACTCGTTGTGACTCCTTGGACTGTAGCCTTCCGGACTTCTCCATCCATGTGATTTTCCAGGCAAGAATACTGGAGTGAGTTGTCGTTTCCTTCTCCAGGACATCTTCCTGACTCAGGGATTGAACCCAGGTCTCCTGCATTGTAGGCAGACACTTTACAGACTGAGCCACCAGGGAAGTATCTTGCAGTCATTAAAGCAGTCCTCAAATATTTGATTCTTGTTCTCCTTCCGGACTTTTTCCACTAGAGGGAATTTATTCTTGACCATGTGTCTGAAACTGGTCAGTTTAGTTCAGTTCAGCTCAGTCATGTCTGACTCTTTGCAACCCCATGGACTGCAGCACACCAGGCCTCCCTGTCCATCACCAACTTCCAGAGCTTACTCAAACTCATACCCCTTGAGTCAGTGATGCCATCTAATCATCTCATTCTCTGTCACCTCCTTTCTCCTTCTGCCTTCAAACTTTCTCAGCATCAGGGTCTTTTCAAATGAGTCAGTTCTTCGCATCAAGTGGATGAAGTATTAGTGTTTCAGCTTCATCATCAGTCCTTCCAATGAATATTCAGGACTGATTTCCTTTAGAGATGGACTGGATGGATCTCCTTGCAGTCCAAGAGACTCTCAAGGGTCTTCTCCAACACCACAATTAAAAGCATTAATTCTTCTCTGCTTGGCTTTCTTTATAGTCCTACTCTGTCATCCATACACGACTACTGGAAAAACCATAGCTTTGACTAGATGGACCTTTGTTACCTGAGTAATGTCTCTGCTTTTTAATATGCTGTCTGTGTTGATCATAACTTTTCTTCCAAAGAGTAAGTGTCTTTTAATTTCATGGCTACAGTCACTTTTAGAGGGATTTTGGAGCCCCCCAAAAATAAAGTTTGTCACTGTTTCCCCATCTATTTGCAATGAAGTGATGAGACCAGATGTCATGATCTTAGTTTTCTGAATGTTGAGTTTTAACTTTTTCACTCTCCTCTTTCACTTTCACCAAGAAGCTCGTTAGTTCTTCTTCACTTTCAGCCATAAGGGTGGTGTCATCTGCATATCTAAGATTATTGATATTTCTCCCAGAAGTCTTGATTCTAGCTTGTGCTTCATCCAGCCTAGCATACTCTGAATATAAATTAAACAAGCAGGGTGACAATATACAGCCTTGACGTACACTTTTCCCGATTTGTAATCAGTCTTTTGTTCCATGTCCATTTCTAACTGTTGCTTCCTGACCTACATACAGATTTCTCCAGAGGCAGATCAGGTGGTCTGTGTAGCATATATATAGAAGAGATGGGTGTCAGGGTAAAGAGCTTTAGAGTTAGCATAGGGCCTTCCCTTGTGGTCCAGTGCTTAGCATTCAATTTACAAGGCAGGGAATGCAGGTTTGTTCCCTGGAAGGGCTTCGCTGGTAACTCAACTGGTCAAGGATCCATCTGCAGGCAGTAGACGCCACTTCTACCCCTGAGTTGAGAAGATCCCCTGGAGAAGGAATAGACTAACACTCTAGTATTCTTGCCTAGACAATTCCATGGACAAAAGAGCCCATCTACAGTCCATGGGGCCACAAAGAGTCAGTTGCACATGACTGAAACAACTAGGCACAGCAGCACGAGGAGACCAAGACCCCACGTGCTGGGGGCCGACTAAGCCTACATACTACAACTAAGACCCAATGACGCCAAATAAATAACTACTGAAAAGAGAGAGAGAGAGAGGCGGTGCATAGTATACCATTTGCAAAGGGTTCTCTTTTTCCGTCTAGGTCCTGAAGAAGAGACAAAGAGAATGTGGAACTGAAAGTTTTTCAACTTTTTATACACACAGCATGATTGAAAAATAAACATTTCTTAGTTTAAGTCAGTGCTACACTAATATTCTCTAAAGTATGGTGGCACTAATGATAAAGAATTTGCATGCCAATGAAGGGGATGCAGGAAACATGGGTTCTATCTCTGGGTCAGGAAGATCCCCTGGAATAGAAAATGACCACACATCCCAGTATTCTTTCATGGAGAATCCCATGGACAGAGGAGCCTGGCAGGCTACAGTCCATTGGGTCACAAAGAGTCAGACACGAGTGAGCACGCTCACTTGCACTAGTGTTATCTGTTATCTCTGCATAACTTAGCTTATCCTGAATGATGCACTTAGTTACATCAGATCATTTAAATATTGCCCAGAAGTTTCTCAAAATCCTATGAGTTCCCATTCTTTTCTTCCCTTCTCTTCTATTATTCCTGTGCTTTGTTCTATTTTTGAGGCAAGAGTATATAATCATCACCACCACGCATATTGAGAGTTGGACTGTAAAGAAGGCTGAGCAGAGAAGAATTGATGCTTTTGAACTGTGGTGTTGGAGAAGGCTCTTGAGAGTCCCTTGGACAGCAAGGAGATCCAACCAGTCCATCCTAAAGGAAATCAGTCCTGAATATCCATTGGAAGGACTGATGCTGAAGCTGAAATTCCAATATTTTGTCCACTTGATGCAAAGAGCTGACTCATTTGAAAAGACCCTGATTCTGGGAAAGATTGAAGGCAGGAGGAGAAGGGGACAGCAGAGGATGAGATGCTTGGATGGCATCACCAACTCTATGGACATGAGTTCCAGTAAACTCCTGGAGTTGGTGATGACAGAGGCCTGGCGTGCTACATTCCATGGGGTAACAGAGGTGGACAAAACTGAGCACCTGAACTCAACTGAACCATGCATATGAGCTGCGCTAATAACATACCAATGGATATTGTAGGGAATTCTACTTATTTATTTATTAATTAGTTAGTTTTATTTTTTAACATTTTTTTGGATTTATCAAGGTATAGTTAATACATCATTAACTACACATGATTAAAATGCACACTATGTTTTAATGCATTTATGTGTATATATGTACCTTTGAAGCATCACCACAATCAATGTAATGAACGTCACTGTTATCTCCCAGAGCTTCCTTTTGTTCTTCTTTAGAAACTTTTATTGAAATATAGTTGATTTATAATGTGGTGCTCATTTCAAGTGTACAGAAAAGCAATTCAGTTATCTTTTTAGATAACTTTCCATTATGGGCTATTACAAGATATTAAGTATAGTTCCCTGTGTCAGTAAATAGATTTATGAGTCCCCATGACAAAAATTGAGGCAGTTCAAAAAATTCCTTCAAAATTTCGAGGAAAGCTCTCTGTGTTGATTTCTTTCCCTAATTTGAAACCTCTAAATTATCAACTTTTAATGTCGATAAGGCTATATTTTTTCCCAATTGAATATGCTTTTCTGCTTTAATGGATGGTTAAAGTAGCAAGCATAATGTATGCTCATGTGTGCTCAGTCACTTCAGTTGTGTCCAACTCTTTGTGATCCTTTGCTGGAAATTCTGAAATGTTGGAAAGGCTCAAATAAATATATAAAATGAAATAAATTCAGAAAAGTTAAAAAATTAAAACTAACCATTCTTCAATTACTTTTAAAACACTTTTGGACAAACATCAAGGGCTTTAGGAAATATTTTGTAAATAGCATTTGTAATTTTATAAAATTTGTACTTTTATAAACAATACATCATTGACAGTTTCTTTTTCCATCCCTAATAATAATTTTATTTTTAAAACATCTGGAATGTATGCTAAACTATTAACACTGTTTGGCTCTTGAAGGCATAATGATGAGAAACTTTTGCATTGTGCTTTTTACATTTTTATATTACTGAATATTTTAAATTGCAGAACTCATAAGGCTTGAAAATATTCTTCTGCAGGGTAATCACCAATGGCTCTATAGTATTCCATTACACAGCTAATTAGCTAAAATGAAATTTATTTTATTAAGCCACTGTTATTGGATATTTAATCTCTCCAGATTTTTGGTGAATAATTAGATTTTAATGATTTTCGTGACAAATATATACTATACCAGCTACATTATAAGCCAATTAGACTTTCATGGACTAGCCTGGCAATATATAGTTTTGTATTCTATGGGAAAATTGCATTATGCATTCCAAACCATTTATATAAAGAGTAACATTTGGAGCATAATCCATGTGCTAATTGTGTGCCTTCCCTACAGTTAGTCTCATAACTTGAGGTGCTCTGGTGTGTTGCTAGACAGTATGGAAGCATTACTTGTTCACTCTTAAGTGGCCTGGTGCCTTGGGCATCATATGGAGCAACAAGTGCTATTTTTTCCTTAGAACAATTTATAGCACTGATAAAAAATCTGGACACTCAAACTGCCTTCTGGGGATGAGAGGGAGGGTTCAACTGAAAAAAAATACATCAAGTAAGTCCATGATTGAGGAAACTGTGATGTGTGAGACTCAGGGTACTAGGCAACATTCTGTGATAACCAGCCCTTCACCTAGGCTGATGTGGTTGCTCATCTTTGTGTTCAGACATATTTGGAACTATTTTCACACTGTGCTTATCACACCGCACTGAGACGCCTCTGCTTCAGGGTCTCCCAGTTATCTGCCAGCTTCTTAAAATTGGTGACCACATATTTTCTCAGTGAAATCACTGCATGTTAGCCCAGGGTCCAGCTCATGTTATCTCCTCTAGAGATGCTTGTTGACCTGAACACAGACTGCTTGAAGGATGTCATGGGAGACGGTATGAATACTGATGTTAGAATACTGTAGATACTTGCCCAGGCAAAAGCAAAATTTGAATAGAAAAAAAGAAAAGAAAAGAAAAGAAAGATAGAATGGCATCACCAGGTCTGGAGAAATGCATTCTTTCCACTCACATTAGAATTCCCTTCAGTAGACAGGACCACAGAGAGAGTGTTGGAATTAGGCCTGCAACACTGAAAAAGAAATAAAGTACCATTCTCCCATATTATCCCACCCTCACCCTCTCCCACAGAGTCCAAAAGACTGTTCTATACATCTGTGTCTCTTTTGCTGTCTCGCATACAGGGTTATTGTTACCATCTTTCTAAATTCCACATATATGCATTAGTATATATACTGTATTGTTGTTTTTCCTTCTGGCTTACTTCACTCTGTATAATAGGCTCTAGTTTCGTCCAACTCAGTAGAACTGATTCAAATGTATTCTTTTTAATGGCTGAGTAATATTCCATTGTGTATATGTACCACAGCATTCTTATCCATTCGTATGTTGCTTCCATGTCCTGGCTATTGTAAACAATGAGGCGATAAACATTGTGGTACATGTGTCTCTTTCAATTCTGGTTTCCTCAGTGTGTATGCCCAGCAGTGGGATTGCTGGGTCATATGGCAGTTCTATTTCCAGTTTTTTAAGGAATCTCCACACTGTTATCCATAGTGGCTGTACTAGTTTGCATTCCCACCAACAGTGTAAGAAGGTTAAATTATCATATGTGATATCAATCGCCAGCCCCAGTTTCATGCTAGATACAGGGTGCTCAGGGCTAGGAGGATGACCCAGATGACCAGGATGACCCAGAAAGATGGAATAGGGAGGGAGGTGGGAGGGGGGTTCTGGAAGGGGAATGCATGTATACCCATGGTGAATTCATGTCAATGTATGGCAAAATCAACACAATAATGTAAAATAAATAAATAAATAAAGTAATTAATTTAAATAAAATAAAATTAATAACAACATTTAAAAAAAGAAATAAAGTGACCTTTTGTCTGTTCCAACAATAATATCTTCCTTTTCTCCGTGAAGAATAGTCCTATATCATATAGCAGTATAATAATGGGAATGGAGGCTGAGAGAGTCTCTTAATATTAACTTGGCATTCCCAACAGCCATTCTGTGCCCAACATTCGTGTGAACTGATTCTTCAGGTTTCTTTATCACCTTTAATTTGTCCAGATAGAAGTAGTAAGAATGGTGAAAGGGGATGAGGGAGAAAATGGAAAGTGTGAGGCACTAACTTAGGAATCTCTTCTATATTTTACTACCTAAGGGAACCATAGAGCTTCCAGGTGGCTCAGTGGTAAAGAATGCAACTGCCAATGCAGGGGACGCAGGAGACTTGGGACTGATCACTGGGTCGGGAAGACAGTCTGAAGTAGAAAATGGCAACCCAATCTAGCATTCTTGCCTGGAAAATCCCATAGACAGAGGCGCCTAGCAGGCTATAGCCTACGCAGCAGCCGAGAGACGGATGTGACCGAGCATCTTAGGGCACAAGGGAACCATGAGAATGAAACACTCAGAGCTCAGGTTCAGTCAAGAGATTGCCAGTCTCCTTGGCAACGGTCTGAAATGTATCACTATGTTTGTGCAGCGACCATGTTTCTCAAGGACTTTTGTTGTTCATTTCATGCCTGATTCTTTATGACCCCATGGACTGTAGCATGTCAGGCTCCTCTGTCCTCCATTGTCTCCCAGAGTTTGCTCAGATCCGTGTCCACTGAGTCAGTGATGCTGTCTAACTATCTCATCCTCTGCTGTCCCTTTCTGTTTTTGCCTTCAGTCTTTCCCAGCATCAGAGCCTAGATGACCCCCAATGAATAGTTGAATATGGTAGAGGCAAAAACATTCCAGGAAGATGAGAAATTCTTCCAAGAGACTTTGGCTTGACGAATCCCCAGTGATATTTTTGTGCTTTCTTTAGACTGCACAGCAGCTTAAGGACGTTTCAATCCATCTTCTTTCCTTTCCTCTCTCGTTCATTCAGGATCAGACCTGCACATGATCAGATGGCTCTTCCAGGCTTTCTGATTCCCTTGCCATTTCCTTTCACTGATATTTCTCATAATAACATTCTTGTACACTTAACCCTCTCTGGCAAGACTCAAGTAACAATGTATTACTGGGTGCTATAATTACTTATATCATATTTTACATCTCAATCTATGTACCAATCATCCATCTATCCATCATTTAAATGTATCCACTGACTAGATTGTAAATATCTTAACAATGCCTGGTTTATCATATACAACAATTATTCAAAGCTGTGCAGCCATTTCCTTCTCCAGGATGTCTTCCCAACCGAAGGATCAAACCTGTGTCTTCCACATTGCAGAGAGATTCTTTACCACCTGAGCCACAAGGAAAGCCAAAACGATGGATTACTGATGTGTGCTCAGCTGTGTCCAACTCTTTGCAACCTTATGGGCTGTAGTCTGCCAAGTTCCTCTCTTTGGAATTTTCCAGGCAAGACTACTGGAATCGGTTGTCATTTCCTCTTCCAGGAGATCTGCCTGACTCAGGGATTGAATCCAAGTCTCCTGCATTTCCTTGCATTGGCAGGCAAATTCTTTACCACTGAGCCACCTGGGAAGCCCACATAATCTGTCTAATCCAACACACTGTTGTGCCTTTCCAAGGACTGGGGCAACATGTACACATAAGGGTGATAAATGTTAAACTAACAAGGAGGAAAACAAAATAGGTAATTCAATCATATTGGACTTTCTACTCTAACACACGTGTCAGTATCTGTCTGTAATTATATCATGGAGGAGTCCTCTGTCACATGAAAGATATCATGCTAATTGTTAAAATACAAAGAGAAGAAGCTACATATTAATTTTAAATCCCTGATACACAACAGGCACTGATCTTGGTAGGTCTATCATAATTACTTCTCTATTCCTGATATTTCAACTATGTCTGGCACATAAGAGCTGTCCAAAAAATAAACCATGTGTTGAATGACTGACTGACATAGCACTGTGTAAAGACAGATGACAGCAACCGACTGTCTAGGGGAATCAGGAGAGATTAACTTTGTACTTGACCATGAAGGGCTCATTTCTTCAGCAAAGGAATGTTAGCGGTCTGCGTGAGTGCCCAGTCATTAAGGTGTGTTCCACTCTGTGACCCAATGGACTGTAGCCCACAAAGCTCCTCTATCCACGGGATTTAATAGGAAAGAATATTGGAGTGGTTAGCCATTTACGATTCCAGGATATCAGAAGTCTACTATGCACTAAATCCTACATTACGAGAAAGCAGCTATTCAGCAGATTAAGGTGATTCATATATCAAACAACATGAGAAGACTCTCATAAGAGCTAGGTGGATGACTTGCAGAGTAAACACTTTTGAAATTCTGAAAATGAGAGGAGGACAGCAAGCTAGATTAATCACGGAATGTTTCCCTAGAGTTGAGTGAGACCTGTCTCTCTCCCACCACTGGAGGAAGATGGAATTTGAGGAGTGTAAAGATTAGACACCCATGCAGTAAGGCACACAGAGGTTGGAGTGCATAAATTTGACTCCAGTCAGCAATGCTGAGCCAAGTGTCCTGAAGTGCATTGTTTGTGTACTTCATGGTGGGAAGTACCATTGAAACTCATCCTAAGTGGGCTCTGAAGCCTGCAAGGGCCAGGTTCTCAAGGAGGTTCTCAATGTGCACCTGTTAGAAGTGCCCCTGAGATTCAGTCTCTTCCTTGTTCACAAGGAAGTCATTATCCATCATCCATCCTATTTAAAACTTAATTTACCCCAAGTCCATTAAGAAAGATGAAAGCTGGATTGAGCTTTATTCTTTACTCACCTGGACTAGAATTTTTGAAAAAAAGAAAAAAAAGAAAAAAAAAGAATCAGGAATAATTGTATAAAACACTTTACTCTTTTACACAAAAATTCATATATATATATATATATATATATATATATATATATATATATATATATGAAGACATAGAGATAGATACAGAACTAGAGACAGATCTCCCAAAACAGCATTCCCAAAATAACTCAGAGAATTCTATAGCTAGAAAAGAAATATTAAGTTATGTAGTTACGGGGGCTTCTCTGGTGGCTCAGTGGTCAAGATTCCACCTGTCAATGCAGGAGAAATAGCTTTGATCCCTGATCTAGGAAGATCCCACGTGCTACAGAGCCACAAAGCCCATGTGCCAAAACTAATGAACCTGTGCCCTAGAGCCTGGGAGCTGCAACTGCTGAGCCCTCGCCTTGTGACTGCTGAAACCTGAGCACCCCAGAGCCCGGGTTCCGAAACAAGAGAAGCCACCATGAGAGTCCCTCCCACCACGACAGGAAAGTGGCATACATCCTTCCTTTTACTTGCCTCTGTTTATACAGACTCATGTAAACATAGAGTACATATTTATATATGCAATATATATTTTAAATATATAATAGGTACATAGACACATATAGTATAGTACATAGTATATTATATATACTATATTATATATATACAGTACATAGGTACATAGTATAGTGTATCTATACTCTGTGTATGTTTTATTAGCATAATATGTATATGAATGTGTAAAAAAAGGAGAGACAAGTAAAAAGCAAGCATATTAACAATTTTTCAAAATGGATCACCTATGAAAATCTAAGCTGATCTGGATTTAAATTAATTTTTTTCCTTTGCTTTCTTCCCTTCTTTCTCTCTCAAGGTCCAAATCCACTGTTTAGTTATTTAAGAAAGAAAATGTTAAATTCCCATAAATTTAAATATTAGGGGAAAGTTATCATACTCCTTCATCTTCCGGGCCGAGCAATAACTATGCCAGCACTACTGCGTAGGCTTGGCTTGTTTGCATCAGCCAAACAAGTTCCATGTGTGTTTATTGCCCCATGTTCTGTCAAATATTTCTGGGTTTCCTTATAAGCTGCTGCACTGGCACAGATGCCTGGGTAATCACCATGGTTTTTGGTTTCTTCGTTGAGACTCATGGATTTAAGTACCCAGGCCTGGCTTGAATGTTGTGGATTTGTTATTGAGATCACTGAGAAATGGTGAAGTGGCACTGCCCTTTGGGAGAGGGTAAGTGCCCGCATCTTCTTTGGGCAGCAAATCCCCAGAGTCATGTACACATCTCAGTGACCCAGCAATTAAGTTCAGAGTGCTTTTTTAAGGAGAAGAAGAATTAGAGAAATATAAATAAAACCTTTGGCATTTTGCAGAGGAAACATTACAAGCAAGTAAGTTGATAGTGTCATGGTAGAAATCTTATCTACAAAAAACATCTACATTATTTTTTCTTTGCAAAAATATATATCTAAAAAAGAATAGGATTCAGGCTCATTATTAAAACAATGAGGCACCATTCATTCAAGTTTATTAGCTCATGGGAAGATATTTTATTTCAAAATGTGTTTTGCTGTTGATAATAAAAATGTCAACAATATTAGAAGAGTAATTGTTAAGGCTTTCAGTGACTAATTGATTTCAAAAAATCAAATGGTGTTTCTTTCTCCTGTTAGATAACCTAAGTACCTCACTGTCTGTCAAATTCTAAAAAGGTTGCTGGTAAATTACTGTAGTTCTCCACCTGTCAATTAAAGAAAAGTAACTTTTCAGGGTGATATGGTTTCTGTAGCCATAGGTTATCATACCTGAGGAAATAACACATCTATGGTGTTTTCTACAGAACGTTAATTTGTGCCCTATTTGTAGAAGAAAGAAAATGAAGAACTATAATGCAAGTGAGATGA
Organism: Antilocapra americana; assembly: GCA_007570785.1. NCBI lineage: Eukaryota > Metazoa > Chordata > Mammalia > Artiodactyla > Antilocapridae > Antilocapra > Antilocapra americana. The sequence goes on along the minus strand of ML664173.1, from coordinate 6,949,398 downwards.
GTCCTTGAGACATAAAGAGATTGAGTATTCCACTCTAATTGCTAGGGCAAAACTCAGTTTTCTTAAGTGAAAGATAGAAACTGTACTGAGCTCAGCACGTTAAAAGACTGCCATGATGAAGGAAAATGCTTAAATATGTATTTTGCTAGCATATATATTTTTCAGAGAGGGAGAAGATGTTTAAAATCAACAGATTTGTTGTTGTTGTTGTTGTTGTTGTTGTTTTTGTCTTCATCACTAAGTCATGTCCAACTCTTTTGGGACCCTGTGGGCTGTAGCCCACCAGGCTTCTCTGTCAATGGGATTTCCTAGGGAAGAATACTGGAGGGGGTTGCTATTTCCTCCTCCAGGGGATCTTCCCAACCCAGGAATCGAGCTCTCATCTCCAGCATTGGCAGGAGGATTCCTTACCACTGAGCCATGAGGGAAGCCCAGATATGACAAGAACTGATTACTGAGTCTCTAAGCACTCTGATGCCCACAGATTCTCTAAATGTAACTTATCACTTTTAATATTCTCAACAAGATTTAATATTCTCAACCAGGAGAAGTGTTTATTGTCCTCACATGTGGAAGCTGAGTCACAGATTAAGCTATTCCTGAACTGTGTAAGAGTTCAAACCTAGCTTTTTCTAGTGCCAAAAACAATACCTTTTTGACATGCTATGCAATCAGGGAACATAAATAGTAGTGAAAAGTGAATCAGTCAGTTCAATTCAGTCGCTCAGTTGTGTCTGACTCTTTGCAACCCCATGAACCACAGCACACCAGGCCTCCCTGTCCATCACCAACTCCTGGAGCTTGCTCAAACTCATGTCCATTGAGTTGGTGATGTCATCCAACCATCTCATCCTCTGTCTTCCCCTTCTCCTCCTACCTTCAATCTTTCCCAGCATCAGGGTTTTTTTCAAATGAGTCAGGTCTTTGTATCAGGTGGCCAAAGTATTGGAGTTTCAGCTTCAACATCAGTCCTTCCAATGAACACCCAGGACTGATCTCCTTTAGGATGGGCTTTTTGGATCTCCTTGCAGTCCAAGGGACTCTCAAGAGTCTTCTCCAATACCACAGTTCAAAAGCATCACTAATAATATGGCTAGACTATTCTCTCTGAAGCCAAGCTGTTAGGTTGGAGCAGGTTGACCAAATGTAACTATTGGAGAGTCATGTACATATAACCTAAAACAAGCAGTAATGACAAAACTAATAGATGAGTTTGCCATGGTTTAAGCATTTTGTTTTTTAAAAAGGAATGCATGAAAAAAATTAATAAACTCATTGTTTAACTTGGCCAGAATCAATGAATAAGTCATTAATCCAGTGATATCAAAATCCATTTTGAATTTTCAAGTTTTAATTCAAAAATTTAGCTTTTGTTTTGTTTTATATATTATCAGGATAATACATAAATAATTGTTAACTTTCTAAAATGTGATTTGTGAAGTATCTTTCTCAACACAGGGATATGGCAGGGCATGACCAAATGTATGCCAAACTGATTTGACACTGAAAAGAGCTAGGTTTGGGTTCTTACTTAAATGACTCGTGACTTAATCTGTGACTCAATTTCCTCATCCATAATATGGGAACAATACCATTCATCTGATATTCTAGGAAGGCAAAGAAGTTAGTCATAGACAAATATCTTAAACTTTATTCTAGTATATATGCTTTTACTGTATAACGCTAAATCCATATAATCAAATTGTGTATATCTAATCATGACACAAATAGTTCAGTTCACTCAACTTCTGAATATTTTGTTGACAATTTAGCTTATACTAGTTTCACATTAGGACAGGAAGAAAAATATGCCCTTCCTTGAGAAACGCCTGCAATGTTACAAAAACATGAACATGGCAGAAGTTGTAAGTTAACTTTCAAAGTATGCTGATAAACTTTGAATTATTTATCTTTGAAATTTAAAACATGTGTGCATAGCTGCTTGTTGGACAACTGCTCTAAATCTTCAGTCCAGTATCACTGAGCACTGCCCTTAGTGATTCAGAGAAATTAAAAGGTAAGATTTCTGCTTACTGGAAGTAAGTCATGAACTGGCTTTCCATGTCTCTATTTTGGTCTGGCATACACATTTACTGGAAGGTCTAATAGTAACCTCTGAAGAAATTCAGAATAAGGAAATAATGTGATATTCTTATTTCCATTTCAGAAATTGGCCTAAATGGCACGATAATGATAACTTGTTGAAGCCATTAGTGTATGTGTGTGTCTGTGTGTGTGTGCACACGAGTACAGACACACTCTATTTATCAGTATGTGATGCACTGGTATTTATTTCAAGGATACTCACATGTATGCATTTCTGAATACCACAAACTATAGATTATATCTATACAAGGAGAAAACAAAAAAGCACCCAACCTTTAGAAAATTTGGACAAATTAGAAGCTAGATACCGTTTAAAATTTTAAATAGAAGTTATTTTACTTGTTTCAGGTTTGAGTTGTTCATTTAGCCAGTAGGTCACATCTAACCCTTTTGTGGCCCCATGAACTGTAGCTTTCCAGGCTCTTCTGTCCATGGGATTTCCCCAGCAAGATTACTGGAATGGGTTGCCATTTCCTTCTCCAGGAGATCTTCCTGACCCAGAGACTGAACTCGTGTCTCGTGTCTCCTGCATTGGCAGGCAGATTCTTTACCATTGAGCCACCAGGGAAGTGTCCTTCAGTTTTGATATTGGGGTTAAGTAATTCTGCACTCAGGCTTCCCTGGTGGCACAGGCAGTAAAGAATCCGCTGCAGTGCAGCTCTGTACTCAGACAGAATCATGAACACAGTTATCTTCAAGGATCTTTCTGCTGCTTAATGGCTCCTTGGTCCCTATCATCACCAATTAGATTATAAGAAGAGTCAAGTGTGCAAAGTCTCTTAACATAGTAAGTGTTATTTGCCTGACTTCTTAGGCTTATTTGGTATAAACTGAAATTTTGCTCATCTTAGAAATAAAAGTGTCTAGAAAGGTCCACACTCATAGATCTCTACGTTTCTAAAATAATTGCATCCTTTTGCTGTGTTTCCTTAAAAAGCTAAGCTTTACATTTATGATCTTTGGTTTCTTTGAGCTCTTGGACTTTTAGAAGTGAACATGCTTGGGCAGGAATAATCAACAGTCCATGTCAGAGAAGAAAAGAGCAGGGCCAGATGAGAAAGCCATCTCTTTATATGCTCACATCCCAGCCATTGTCCTCTGTGATCTTTCATCTGTGTTTCAACCAAGGGACGGCTGCTGATAAATTCTAACAGAGTCCTCTGCTTGGATAACCAGTTCCAGAGAAAATTCAGGTTGGTTAAAATATCCTACAGAAGTCCCATCCACAGTTGGATTTCATGAATTTTATTACAGATTTTTAAGTTTCTTTTCTGAACAAGCAATATCATATGGTTCACTTATCAAATGAGTTTTCAGATATGGGAAAAAGTGAAAGTGAAAGTTGTTCTGTAGTGTCCGACTCTTTGTGACCCCTGGGACTACACAGTCCATGGAATTCTCCAGGTCAGAAGATTGAAGTGGGTAGCCTATCCCTTTTCCAGTGGATCTTTCCAACCCAGGAATCAAACTTGTGTCTCCTGCATTGCGGGTGGATTCTTTCCCAGCTGAGATACCAGGGAAAGTCAGTCACAGTAGGAAAAGGAAAAAAGGCCTAGACCGAAGGTCCAATTTTATGTTTACCACAAAAATCAAGCTCTATCTAATAATGCTTTCCTCAATTTCTGTGAATGTCCCATATTTTAATCCTGGTGCCCATGCAGGAAGGGCAGCCACGATTTTTGAGTGTCTATTTGCAAAATGTACTATGATTTGCAACATGTACTATGTACTATGATATCTGCAATGTGTACTAGTATGCTACTAGCAATGTGATTTTGTAATTTTCAGATACGAAAGGAGTGAGACTAAAGTTCATAAGAGAATGGGTTGAAGTCAGCTTATTTGACACTGGGGTCTATGCCTTTCCCAAAATAGCCGTCACTCCTTACTAAACTAGAGTATCAGACCAAAGTTATACTCAGAAATGATTCCTTCTGCTTTAGAGAAGATAATCTGAAGAAGTGTCTATTGGCAAAAGAATAGGATTCTCAAAGTCAGATAGCTAAATATAAATATATGATTTCCTATTCCTCTGTCTAGTTAACTCTGAATTTTAACTCAATTTCAGAGTTCAGAACACATTAGTTTTTAAATATTCTGATCTCTTGAATCAGGATTGCTGGGAGAAATATCAACAACCTCAGATATGAAGAAGACACCACCCTTATGGCACAAAAAAAGAAGAGGAACTAAAGAGCCTCTTGATGAAAGTGGAAGAGGAGAGTGAAAAAGTTGGCTTAAAACTCAACATTCAAAAAACTAAGATCATGGCATCCAGCCCATCACTTCATGGCAGATAGGGAAACAATGGAAAGAGTGACAGACTTTATTTTCTTGGGCTCCAAAATTCACTGCAGATTGTGACTGTAGCCATGAAATTAAAAGACTCTTGTTTCTTGGAAAAAAAGCTATGACCAACCTAGACAGCATATTAAAGAAACAGAGACATGACCTTACTAACAAATGTCCATCTAGTCAAAGCTGTGGTTTTTCCAGTAGTCATGTATGGATATGAGAGTTGGACCATGAAGAAAGCTGAGTGCCAAAGAATTGATGCCTTTGAACTGTGATGTTGGCGAAGACTCTTGACCGTCCCTTGGACTGCAAGGAGATCCAAACAGTCCATCCTAAAAGAAATAAGTCCTGAATATTCATTGGGAGGACTGATGCTCTAGCAGAAGCTCTGGTACTTTGGCCAATTATCTCTGGAAAAATACTGCTGCTGGGAAGGATTGAAGGCTGGAGGAGACAGAGATGACAGAGGATAAGATGGTTAGATAGCATCACCAACTCGATGGACATGAGTTTGAGCAAGCTCCAGGAATTGGTGACGGACAGGGAAGCCTGGTGTGCTGCAGTCCATGGGGTCACAAAGAGTCACACACGTGACTGAGCCACTGAACTGACTGAAGAGCTCCTGTAGCCTGTTATACACACTCCAGGAGTCATTGTCTGTAAAGTTAGGGGGACTTTATTAAATGTCCTTTACAAATCCTGGTCCCCCCCAGTTCCCACAAAGAGAATACAATATGTGTGCACCAAATGTAATAAATATTATTGATGTAACATGTAGTAAAAGCATTTATGATAACTTTGTATAATTTTATTGCTATTTAACAAGGGATACATTCAGGAAAAATAATTTCTTGTAATGGCTAACTGTTAATATCTAGTGAGGTCTTAGTTGTGTCATATACATTTCAAGCCCTCAGTATTCTTGCCAGTGGAATGGAAATTGTAGTAGATGCCTCATCATCATTCCCAGTGCTAGCCTTATTCGCCCATTTGACTCTCACTTGATAATCTCCCATTTGATTATTTTTATAAACAGAAGGGGGAAAATCAAATGCTTTCCAGAAAGTTCATTAAATGTTAGCACAATCTCCAGTGCCACGTTCATCAAATTCAGGGTGCTGTGTGAATGCTGTGGAAAAGTCAGTTGATAATTTGTGTGTTTCCATTTTCACCTACATAAAGTGGGTATGGAAACATTTTTTGTTTGTAGTGTAGGAATTAAATGAAATAGAGTAATTTAAAAATCCCCTAGAGGAGGAAATAGCAACCCACTCCAGTATTCTTGTCTGAAGACTCCCATGGACACAGGAGCCTGGCAGACTACAGTCCATGGGGTCACAGACTCAGACACAACTGAGCATGCACACACTCCATATGAACCCAAACCTTAAAATTTGTTTATTTCTTAGTTGTTTTAATGGTTAAAAAAAAGACTGAAGAAATTTAAGACTGTCTTTCTTTATCCATGTGTATTAGTTTACTGCTGATTTGTCTTTTCATGGCTATAATCATTTACATGGTACTTCTTAACTTTCCCATGACTCAGCTATTTTTCATCTAACTTTAAAGATTTCTCTTTTTTTTAGCTATTTGTTATTTTACATATGTTGATCCTCTTTCTAGATCATTAATCAACGTGAACTAATCCTCACCAAAACATCGATGCTAGTTTCTCTTGGGTTTCTTGGTGGTTGCTGTTCCTGTCTGCAAATTCTGCAGAAAGGTTGTTTTTCAAGAATCTGTATCCATAGCAACAATAATCAAATTTTATTCTTAAATTGGAAGAATATCACCATGCATATCTTATGCATCTGTAAATATTGGCTTTATTCTATCTTTCCATTTATTTCTAATTTTGTAACAAAACACTTGGCAAACAGTTTGATCAGTAGGTGATTTACTATTGGTAAAAATTACAGTAAAGAATTCAAAACCATTCTGTAATTTGTATTTTTCACTTTGAATGAGAGCTTTGCTGTATGCTTTCAAAAAGAATCTTCTAATCTAGTTTATAATTACATGCAATGTTCACAGAGTAATGAGTTGGCATTCTCATCTCTTTCTAGTAGAACACTAAGAATTAAAGCCAACCAAGCTGCTTCCTTAGTCAGCACCTTTACTGAAAACTAACACTCTAAGAAAGGTTTTGTCTCTATTCACACATTTGTTCAATCAATTTTTTTTATTATTATGGAATACAGTCAGTGATTTCCCATGGAATTCAATAAAACATTCCAAGTTAAAATCCACTTGCCATTTTCCTTCAATAACTGCTCCACTCCTCCATATACCCACCTCCATAATTATCTCTCCAACCCCCAAAACAGTCAAGTACAAATATTAATATTATCTATTTTCCTGAAGTGAATGAACCATTTTCTCCTCCAGGCAATAAAGCAAAATTATAATTAATATTTTCTACAACATGTGATTGAGAAGTGATACTTGTCATAGGAGTTTCCATTGTTTTTGTCTCTAAAATGTCAACAGAGACATTTATTTATAAATTTATAAATTTATTTATATAAATTTCCCTTTTCAGCAGAATACTTAGTGTTGCATGATTGTAGTCCAAATTCTGTTTTTTTCTTATTCCTTCATTCCTTTCTTTCTTCTTCCTGCTTTCCTTTCCTAATTCTTATTTTCCCTTTCTTTCTTTTTCTCTGATCACTCTCTCTTCTTCCATTGTTCCTCTCTCTTCTGCTAATAGTTTTATTCTCCTTGTTTCTTGTGAGGATGTGTGCTGTGTGTGCATGAACATGTTTGCATTTTGGTCACAGCAACATAAACACAAAGATTCTCTAAATTAAAATATAAAGTAGTGAACTGATTCTTTTCATCAAAGCATATTGTATACTTTGTAAAAAAATTTTCCATTTGCATTATTACCGAATGTCTGAAGTTCAAGTGCTGATTCTTCAGACTCCATTTGCAACAGACTAAATGGGTGTGTATGGGGATGGGATTGGAATGAATTATATGTAAAAGGGATTAAGCATTTGTCAAACAGCCAAAAAACTCATATAATCTCTCCTGAACCATGGTTGGAGATTTCTTTTTTTTCCAGATTAGCTCTCATTTCATAAAAACCTCTCAAAGAAATTCCAAAGTACCCACTTATCCTCTTGTCTTTCTGAAAGAGGATTAACAGTCTGAAGGAAGTAAATGAAATTTAGTCAGCTCCATAAAAGAACATAGCTTGAATTTTGTTCTCACAGCATAACATCACAAAAACAAGGATTATTGTCTAATCTCAGCAGCTGTTTTTAAAGAAGCATCCTAAAGAATGTCCACTTTCACTAAATTGTTATAAAAGGTGTTTCAACCTGCAGAATCTCCTCACTTCTGTTATAAATCACCTAGAACTGGAGATCGTCTGAGCCTGACAGAATAGTTTAAGCAGCAAAGCCAGACATTTCTTACCCGATTTCCTGAAAACTCAGACTTCACTAAGGTTTGGCTTTCTTTCCTTCCAGCTGATGAAGTTCCAAAAACTTTTAGATTTATATCGCTCATTGAAGACAAAGTAGCAGCATATCAGATTTTTCTTCTCTAGAGAAGAACAATTTCTAATTAGGGGCTTTGCAACTATTACCACTTGGAAAATATTTAGGCCAACTCCTACATTTGGCATTTTTCCTTCTGTTGAGATCAGGCTTCCTCACTTTAGGTGAATAAACTCTATCTCTGCTCATGAGTGAAGGCTCTACTCCAACGTCTGGGACTTCCAACTCCCCTCACTATAAAATGTGACCCCAGTCAAGCTCTTCCCAGGAATGTTTTGCTATCTTGATTAAATTTTCTCATATGTGTTAGGATTGTCAACAAAGATATATATCTCAATTCTGGCTCTCAACATGAATCTGCCTTATCTAGAAATATGGAGAAGACTAATAGTTTATCCACATCTGTGATTTAATATTTTTCTTTAAAAAGTCAATGGTATGTATAGATGGAGAAAATGTTTTATTGTTTTAAAGGGGAGATAATGATAAGTATAGCTCACATTTATTGATCATTTGCCCAGTGCCCACCACTGTGTTGTGTGCTATAGCAATCTACTTTAATTTGAATCCACCTAACAGATCTCTTGAGGCTTCCCAGGTGGTGCTAGCGGTTAAGAACCCACCTGTCAATGTAGGAGACATAAGAGACCCGGGTTCGATCCCTGGGCTGGGAAGTTCCTCTGGATGAGGGCTTGGTGGCCCACTCCAATATTTTACCTGGAGAATCTCATGAACAGAGGAACCAGGAAGGCTACGACTGAAACAACGTAGTAAAACAGACCTCTAAATTAGATATAATTCTTCTCATTTTCTAGAAGGGAAAACTTAGATTTAGAAAGTTTAGAGAATTACTTTCAAGTTTTCCAGCAAAAGAAAAGTAGAATTAGAATTCAAATGCAAATTATTTGGTCAGAAGTTTTGACCTTAGCTATTTTATCACATTCCCTTTCAAAGACTGAATTGTAAATGCAGTTGCTTTGCAATATCTGAGATTATGTGAATTCAACATTAGTCAACCTGAAAGAAAAAGAAAAGATAAAAGAGAGAAAAAGTAGAGTAATTTTGAAAAATATCGTCCTCACTGACACTGAACTCATTTAGAAGGCCAAAAGTAGTTATGGAAGGAAAATGGTAAGTGGACATTAACTTGGGAAAGTTTTATTGAATTCCATGGAGAATCACTGACTGTATTCCATAATAAAAAATACAAGGCTACCACTTTATATGATAAGGCAATATCAGTACACAAAATATTTGAAATTATTTTAAGAATATCTGACAAAAATATGTTAAGGCTTACAATTATCTCATTGTTTTCTGCCAAATGCATGGTGAAATATACAGTGAGAAACTATCTCCTCCCTTACTTAGAAATATGAAAAAAATTTCAAGATAACATGGAAAAGAATCTATTTTTAAAAAGTTATCTTCAAGGAACCACTTGCATGCTTAGAAGCATAAAGTGTCAAAAGTATAATTCTGAACCATAATTTTTCTGGGTGATTGGTGAGGAATTTCCTCATTCCTCTCTTAAATAGAGCAGAATTCCCAAGAAATGATAGAAATGTTCTTAGTTTTTTGCTCTTTTTATAATTTTTGTCTCTACTTTGAACTTTTCCATTCCTTTCTGTGAAAACTTTAGGATCCATTAAAAAGTATCTGATATTATAAGCACTTAACAATTATAAAAAGTGAAATTTTCTCATTTAACAGTTTACTTGGGGTGTTCCTAGTTGGGGGACAGGATTTTTTTTTTTTCTTTTTATGCTTTCTGGAGCCACTTCAAATTGTTGTTTTTGTTCTGATAGCTTCAGGCGCACAGCATACATATACAGGAATACATTCATATACATGTATACATCCTCAGGAAGGAATATTTTTAATTAGCTTATATGAATAAACTATTATGATTTTTATGATGCAAATATATTCCCACAATTCCTTTGTGAATATATTTCAAATTTTAGCTCTTAATTATACTTGAAAAGTGAAAGTGTTAATCACTAGTGACCCCATGGACTGTAGCCTGCCAAGCTCCTCTGTCCATGGGATTTCCAGGCAAGAATACTGGAGTGGGTTGCCATTTCCTTCTCCAGGGGATCATCCTGACCCAGGGATCAAACCTGGGCCTCCTGCATTGCAGGCAGATTCTTTACCTTTTGAGCTATCATGGTAGCCACATTATTACTCTCAAATATCTACATATTAATAACCAGTGATGAATATCTAATGTGTTTTTTTTCTTTTTTCTTTTTTTTTATTGTTTTTGCCATACAATGTCATGATATCACCATGGGTTTATATATGCTCCCCCTCCAGAACCCCCCTCCCTTATCCCTCCCCCTTGGGAAATCTCGCTGCACCAGCCCCGAGCATCAATCCTGGGCTGGCGATTGATTAGACATATGATAATTAGCTTGTTTCAATGCCCTTCTCCCATATCATCCCACCCTTACCCTCATCCACAAAGTCCACGAGTCTATTCTATACATCTGCTTTCCTTTTGCTGTCTCGCATGTTGGGTTCTCGTTACCGTCTAATGTGTTTTAAAAAAAGGTAAGTTGACGCATTCTCAGAATTACCAAACTTAAAAATCAATTTTCACTTCTCTGGCAACATGGCTGTCAATTTTTTTTTTGGGGGGGGGGGTCTCAAGGATATTTGGTTTGAGTGAAAGATCCAAGATTCTGCCTACCTCAGCTTTCTTAATCATTTTATGGTGATGATGGGAATTGGAGAGAGCAGGTATTCGAAACAGCCACAACTCTTGGTCATACACTGTAAAAGATAAAATGAAGATTAGCAATTGACTATCAAGACCAGTGTAAAATAATACAGAATATATATTAACACCACAAAACCCTTTGCAAAAGGTGGGGGGATTTTGTTTGCATATGAGGATTTTAAGAAGCTAAATTTCTTGAAAGGACAGTGAGTTAGAGATTTCATTACATTTCTACATCTTGCAAGTTTTAATTTCATAATTTAGGAGGATACTAGTAAAGTATTTTAAAATGTGTATAAAATAAATATCTATTCTCTGTGTCATTTCCTTATATGATATGAAAGGGACTTTTAAATTTTTTTGCCAGGTAAATTCATCCAGCCAACCTCAGGATGCATTTTCTGAAGCATGGTTGGGAAGGTATCACAGACACACAAAAAAAATGGTAAGTAGAAGAATGGAAATTTCAGGATTATGCGATAATTGATTATGCATCATTGACATCTAATAAGCAATATGAAGACACCAGATTTCATGGAGAATTTTAAAGAGATGAGTTAAAAAGGGAAAAAGAAATAGAAAAATAATATTTATGTTTTTCTAGGTAATATATGTTAACACAACCCTTGTCTCTTTTCACTGCAATAATTACAAGTTGAAAAAAAATAGAGAAACATACCAACTCAAATCTGAGTTCCTTATGAAAAGCAGAAAATCCAACCAGTCTATTCATTGGATAAGACTCTGATGCTGGGAAAGATTGAGGACAAAAGGAGAAGGGGGACACAGATGATGAGATGGCTGGATGGCATCAACGACTCAATGAACATGAGCTTGAGCAAACTCAGGGAGACAGTGAAGGACAGGGAAGCCTGGTGTGCTGCAATCCATGGGGTCACAATGAGTCGGACCCAACTCAGCAACTAAACAACAACTTTAATCACATGCTGATACATGATTCTTTCTCCTCCAAACTGCTTTTTTTTTAATAATCCTTAGAATGCAGATACTACCAATCAACATAACTAATGATGAAATAAGAATAGCACAAAACACTATTATCATGACTGACTAAATTTTGACTTATAAATTCAATCAAAAGTACTGATTAGTATCCTCAAATCAGCAAACCAGGATTAATTTGTATTTTTTTTATACCTTATATAAGTGTGATTGACTCAAATGCTCTTGTTCAATGGAAAAAGTTATATGGATGACCATTACTAGAAATTAAATTTAAAGAATATCTCTATTTCTGTTAATAAATAAAAAGGTAAGTTTAAGCATCAAGCTGATTATATTCATGAGATACGTTGACAGCTAATATATTATGAATAATTATGGCCCTTTTATTAAAGAAGCAAAGTGAAGGAGTGATAATGCTTGTTATCAAAGAAAATAATTAGATTCAGTTCTGGGAACATGAGGATTGCCACTGAATACAATCCAAAATTTTATTTACTAACATTTTTCTAAAAACGAAAGGAAGAAGGAAAGAAAAAAAAAAAAAAAGAAGAGGATCCTCTGAACAAATGTTTCTGTCTACTTTTTGCTTTATGTACTAGTTCTTTCAAATATCAAGGTTACTGTTTTCTTTCTCCAATATTTATGGAAAACTCATACAGTTCTAGCTGTAAAGCTGTAAAGATTGAAAACATAACATAAAACTTCCCAGATTTCTGTGTCACTAAGACACAGACACAAAGAGTTCAACTTGTTAGAGGAACAAATTTTGCAGTGTTGAGTGTTAGAATACATCTGCATTGGTCTAATGAAAGATAAATAAAAGAGACATATCACATAATTTTCCTAACACTAGGGATACAATAGGTACTGACATTCCCAGACACACAAAACAAAACTTCAGTCCTAAAGTTTATAGGTATATGTCCTAGCAGTTGGAATCCTTTGGAATCATGAAAATATATTTTAGCAGATAACATGGAGGAAAGTAGCTTTTTAATCTCATAAAGCACTTTAAGAGTTTCATTAGAGGAAAATAGGTCAAAGGGAGGCTCTGGCTGGCAGAGTGTCTTTTCCTCTCTGGACTTCTTGCACCAGAAACTAAGAAGCTTATTTCTGTGGACTGTTCATGGTACTTGATGACAATTCAAAGATTTAACATTTTTCCTACTTTTTCTCATCCTGCTTGAGAAAATTTAATCAAATTTCTTTGAAGAAGCTCATCCAGGAATAACTATAAATAGGAAAAATATAAATATCATCTAATTTTTAAATTTTTCCAGGATTAATTTTTTTTTCCAGTACACATGCACAAATGTGACATTTGGACCATAAAGAAGGCTGAGCACCAAAGAATTGATGCTTTTAACTGATGGTGCTGGAGAACACTTAAGAGTCCCTTGGACAGAATAGAGATCAAGCCAATCAATCCTAAAAGAAGTCAACCCTGACTATTCATTGGAAGGACTGATGCTAAAGCTGAAGCTCCAATATTTTGGCCACCTGATCTGAAGAGCTAATTCATAGGAAAAGACCCTGATGCTGAGAAAGATAGAAGGCAGGAGGAGAAGGGAATGACAGAGGATGAGATGGTTGAATGGCATCACTGACTCAATGGACATGAGTTTGAGCAAGCTCCAGGAGATGGTGAAGGACAGAGAAGCTTGATGTGCTGTAGTCCATGGTTTTGCAAAGAGGTGGACACGACTTAGCAACTTAACAACAAGAATTATGGCAGTATAGCATGAAACTTCTCCCCTACTGATATAAAAGTTTTAGTAAGTAAATAGTAATAGTAAATCTCCTGGTTCAATAGGAGATTTGATGTCAGGATTAAAATTTAACACCTATGTTTCAGTATCTTTGAAATTGGTAAACCCTTTTTAGATGTTCCTTAAATAATAAAAGCACAAACGTGCTTTTCACAGAGCACTTTTCTTTCATATTCAATATTCTCACTGTAGAAAATAGTGTTACCAGTATTTTTCTGCATTATTTCCTAACAGACAATCTAAATCATCAAAACAGTGTTCTAGAAAGAACCGTCTGATGTCCAGGGAGCCTTATAAAGCTCTCTATGTCTGATTTAAGCACTCTTGAACAATAAGAATATGAATAAAACTACTAAAATCTTTGTGTTTCAGTTTGAATCTCTAAACTCATGAATTTCAAGTGATATGAAATTGGCCCAAATAATACTATGGCTAGTAAATGCAACTCTCATTCACCCTTGGAAGTAAAATCATATTTTGAATGTTCCTGAAAAAAAAAAATACTGCTATAAAAACAAAAGCAAAAAAAAAAACCCTCATTTTTACTCACAATAAACAACTCTAATGGATGTCTGTGCTTGATCCTAAATACCTGTGTACTTTATTATATGTTAATCCTAAGAAAAACCATCTTGACAGAGGAACAGACACAGGAACTTGGAAAGCAACACTTCAACCTGTATTAATGGCTGATAACCACTGTCATTTTCCATTCATTTGATGATCTGTATGTTGTACAACAATTTAAAATAATGAGCAATATTTAATTCACTGTCAGTCATATTGACCTGTCTATAAAGAAGTCAAATTTAATGTTCTTTGTGGCTATAATTAGGTTCATTTAAGAAAGAAAAGCACTGGCATCTGGCCAGTAAACTTTAAACAGGTAAGTTATAGGAGTCCAAGCAACACCAACCTCAGTTTATCATAAATAAAATGAAACATTATTAACTCAACATCTCTGCTCGTTATTTGGCATGTTAATTGTATGTTATATTTTTGAGACTGGAAAGGAATACTCTCAGTGTGAAAAAGGAATGAGGCAGAACTAAATAACAAAGAAGGAAATTTGGAATCAGAATGGATCATTGATCCCCTGGATTTACTTGATAAATCAATAACGATCTATTAATTCACTCTGCCGCTTTGTCCCCCTTCTTTAAAATATGCTGAGAGAAACTTATACTAGGAAAAATATCTTGTTTTTAAAGATTTTTTCCTGTTGAGCATAGAGCAAAAGAGAGAATTGCTAAGTCATTATGACATTTTAGTTGCAAGGTCTATGTTCTGGAGTATATAATTTTATTCTTGGGGATTTTTTTCTCTGTATTTCTTTCTCCCTAGAGCCCACAAAAAGACGACTTAGACAGAGTGAATGAATAAATCTGTGTTTAAGCAAGGCATTTACCTACATACACAAAAGTTATTATTAAAGAAATTATCTAAAAATTGACAAAGGGAAAATAATTGCTTACTTTTTCTCTATGATCTGCACATTTCATGCCTAATAAGATGTGGCATGAATCTAAGCACCCTCATGAATTCCCTTTGCTATAGGACAAGAAACCTCTCTCCATAATGCACTGTATATAGCCTAGTAGGACATGTGCAGCTCCATGAAAGATGAGGACAATGGTGGTAACAAGGGTGATGAGGCTAAGCCTGAGATAATAAGGGTTGTAATGATTGTTGACTGTTTTTTATCTAAATAAAAAAGAATTAAGTAAAATCCTCATTGAATGCATTTGGAAAATGATTCTCTGAAAAAATAAAAATCTGTTGTGTGCATACGATTTTTAAGTTAAATCCTCTTTCTGTAAATACATGCATATTTTGCTGCAGTTTGTGGAGTGAACCACAGCATGCATCAAAGTCAAGAAAAACTTAAGAAATAAATTGTTGAAATTTTAAAAGTATTTAATCCAGGAAAAGAAGATACTTAACCTTAGATTTGGTCTTGTGGGTTTCATGAGTGAAATGAAGCAGAATTTGCCAGTTATAGAATATTCCCCAACAGAGTGCTGAATGAGCTAAAAATACTCTCACTTAATATTTTTATAATGCCTTATAATTACATATCTATTTCATACATATTATTTCACTGATGCAATATCACAGTTAGTTTTTTTTGTTTTTTAATTCTTATTTTGAATATGGGAAAGATTGAGGCTTTTTTACTACCTGGTTTAGAATTTTTCTCTTAAGTATGCTATAGATATAGATGATATTCTATTCTGCTTCTGCAGAAGCACTCATGATGTAGAGGCACATGTAAACTTACATTTACAAGAATGTATGCTTGTTCATCTATATATCTATGTTCATCTTCACTATAGACTAGCTATTTTCATTTTGACTCTGAATTTCAATGCTTCTTCAGAAAATTCAGGAATAAAATACCTACATAAAACAAATTTAAATGATATAAAATACTGTAAGATCTGTGAGCACGTACTGCATACTTTGGAATGATTTATAATATAAAAATATACTTCTAAAACTTCTGTTAAAAGAAGAAGAGAACATGGATTCTCCCAACAAATTGATTAGATCATTTGGGTGGATTCCATTATTCTTTACAGCTCCATTCATCTCTGTGGTTCTCAGAAGTCTAACCTCAGTGGTCTTTTATGATTTCTGATTTCCCCTCCCTAAAATGATCAATACACTGTATCAATCACACAAAACCTACAGCCCTCCAAAACTTCCCATTCTCAACTCTCGTCAATTTTATGATCAACAGATGCTACTACGTGACAGATTATTTTTTTTTTTATTCAGAATTTTCCCTTCACTTCTATGTTGTTGTTCAGTTTAGTCAGATTTCTCTTAACTAACAAACTGATCCAACCAGTAGGATCCAACCAGTCCATCCTAAAGGAGATCAGCCCTGGGTGTTCATTGGAAAGACTGATGCTGAAGCTGAAACTCCAGTACTTTGGCCACCTGATGCGAAGAGCTGACTCATCTGAAAAGACCCTGATGCTGGGAAAGATTGAGGGCTGGAGGAGAAGGGGACGACAGAGGATAAGATGGTTGGATGGCATCACTGACTCGATGGAGATGAGTTTGAGTAAACTCCAGGGTTTGGGGATGGACAAGGAGGCCTGGCGTGCTGCAGTTCATGGGGTCGCAGAGTCAGACGTGACTGAGTGAATGAACTGAATTGAACAGACTGAAGATATAATCTTTAACCACCATATCATTGTTCTTTTAGGCTACTATTCCCGTTGCCTTTAGAAGAAAAATGAAACAGAACCACAGATGACACACATATATGTGCATTTATGGTGCCCCACTGAATCTCCCACCGTGGACTCTGTCATCAGTCCTGCCCTCCCTGTGGCCCAACCTGTCCTCCTGAAGCTCACTGTAGACTTGAGTTCTTGTTTCACAGTTTAAGACCTCAATTTTTCTCCTACCTTCATTCTCAGTAATATCAATGACCAACCAGTATCTTTCTCTCACAGATCCTCCTATATTTTTTTCATCCCTTATTCTCCAAAGCCACACCAATCTCCAAGATAACAACCACAGTCCCCTGGTCGTCACATACATCCCTTTTATATTTATTTATTTTTTTTAATTTGTTGAGTGTAGTATCCTCTCTGTTTTAATTCCTCTAAGTAATCTCCATTAGAGATGTGCAAACACTTTCTTTAAAAGGCCACATAGTAAATGTTTCAATTTTTGTGGGCCAACAGTTTCTATTACACCTACCCAGCTCTGTCATTGTCATATCAAAGTACACAAATATTTATTGCACAAATACCTGAAAATGAGAGTGCTGTGTGACTTGTGATTTATGTTCATAATGTTTACCCTGGGTTAAATCCATGGGGTTGCAAAGAGTTGGACACGACTAAGCGACTGAACTGAGCTGAACCGAACCTGGCACTCAGTCATCCTTACTATATGATTTATCTGAATCCATGGTCAGTGTCTCCCAGGTAAGGAGAAAAAGCTAGTTGTGTTTAGCAACAGGTGGCCATAGGTAACAACGACAAAGAGGCTAGGTCAGAGGAGAATTTTTTTTTTTTAAAGAGGTCATAGTATTGATCACGGAATCTAAGGTGGACAAAAACCTGTGAGTCAGTGAAATGGAAAGGGCTTTATAGTTACAGAGACTCTATTTTCAGAACCAAATGTAGAGTTTTATAGTTCCATAATCAGTTGGAAGCTCTTTAAAGGAGGGCTTAGGCCTTCCCTGCTGGCCTTAGAGAAGCAAGCTGCCATGAGCTCTACAGATGCACAGAAAGGGAGGGTTCTGCCAACAGCCGCATGAACTTGGAAGAACACCTGAGCTTCTGGGGTGATTGCTCCCCAGTTGCCTCCTTGATCACAGCCTCATGCAACCCTGCATGGAGACACCAGCCAAGCAGTGCAGGGACTCAGGATCCATCACAGCTATCAGATGATAAATGTACCTTGTTTCAAGTGTGTATATGTGTGCAGTGTGTTACCTAGCAGAAAAACTAATATACATGTCAATGTTTCCATAATGAGCTTTATTAGCTAAGATGCTATTTAATTCTGTCTTCTGTTTTCATACTTGCGTATTCTTTTCCCATGCTCACGCAGTGACACCTCACAGTTCAGTGAGAGGAAAAAAGGGATGTAAACAGAGTCAAGCTATTATCACATCGACCACAAAGTGGGCAATTCCACCCGCATTTTAAAACATCCAACTCCCTCTTCAAACGTAGGAAGTAGCCGACTTCTGAGGAGAACTCAATGCTTCTATTGGTGTTGGCTTGGGCCTCCTTATCCTTTAGTTACTGTTCTTCTCTTCTAGATGCTTAGCTTCAGTTCAGTTCAGTTCACTCAGTCGTGTCCCACTCTTTGTGACCCCATGGACCACAGCACATCAGGCCCCTCTGTCCATCACCAACTCCCAGAGTCCACCCAAACCCATGTCCATCAAGTCAGTGATGCCATCCAGCCATCTCACCCTCTCTTGTCCCCTTCTCCTCCTGCCCCCAATCCTTCCCAGCATCAGGGTCTTTTCCAATGAGTCAACTCTTTGTATGAGGTGGCCAAAGTATTGGAGTTTCAGCTTCAGCATCAGTCCTTCCAGTGAACACCCAGGACTGATCTCTTTAGGATGGACTGGTTGGATATCCTTGCAGTCCAAGGGACTCTCAAGAGTCTTCTCCAATACCACAGGTCAAAAGCATCAATTCTTTGGTGCTCAGCTTTCTTTACAGTCCAGCTTTCACATCCATACATGATCAATGGAAAAACCATAGCAATGACTAGACAGACCTTTGTTGGCAAAGTAATGTCTCTGCTTTTTAATACGCTGTCTAGGTTGGTCATAACTTTCCTTCCAAGGAGCCAGCATCTTTTAATTTCATGGCTGCAATCACCATCTACAGTGATTTTGGAGCCCCCCAAAATAAAGTCAGTCATGATTTCCACTGTTTCCCCATCTTTTTCCCATGAAGCAATGGGACAAGATGCCATGATCTTAGTTTTCTTAATGTTGAGCCTTAAGCCAATTTTTTCACTCTCCTCTTTCACTTTCATCAAGAGGCTCTTTAGTTCCTCTTCACTTTCTGCCATAAAGGTGGTGTCATCTGCATATCTGAGGTTATTGATATTTCTCCCGGAAATCTTTATTCTAGCTTGTGCTTCCTCCAGCCCAGCACTCATTTCACATGCTAGTAAAGTAATACTTAAAATTCTCCAAGCTAGGCTTCAGCAATACATGAACCGTGAACTTCCAGATGTTCAAGCTGGTTTTAGAAAAGGCAGAGGAACCAGAGATCAAATTGCCAACATCTGCTGGATCATCAAAAAAGCAAAAGAGTTCCAGAAAAACATCTATTTCTGCTTTATTGACTATGTGAAAGACTTTGACTGTGTGGATCACAATAAACTATGGAAAATTCTGAAAGAGATGGGAGTACCAGACCACCTGACCTGCCTCTTGAGAAATCTGTATGCAGGTCAGGAAGTAACAGTTAGAACTGGATATTGAACAACAGACTGGTGCTTGGCTTAGCTTTAATCATTTAATTATGTTCCAGTATCTCTGATTTATATATGTATATGTATAGATGCGTGCATATTTATATGTATAAATCACTACATGCATTAAAATGTATATATACACACATCTATTATCCACATATATATATGGCCCTGCATGTATATATACTTTTCAAGACATATATTATACTATCTATATATTATATGTATATGTTATATGCATATCTCTGCAAAGGAATGTCTGTATCCACTATTTCCATTTTAACCTACTATCTCTCTAAACTTACATTCCTCAACCGCTTAACTAAACTTCTCTAGACAAGGTTACCAAGGGTTTTATTCTTTTCGTGATCAGTGGGAAACGTGACTTCACATTTTTCTACCTCTTAGAAGCATTTGGCAATAATGACTATCCTTCTTCCCTACCCTCCCATTCCCAATTCTTAAAATAGTCTCTTCTTTGGGGACCTCATGAAACCAAATATCCTGTGTTTGGTGAGTCTCATTAGCTCATCTGCCTTTGTTAACTCTTTCCTCTGTACCTCGCTGCTGGATTTGGAAGTGACTTCAGGCTCAGTCCAGGTTCCCTTTTTGTGCCTACCCTTCACTTTATTCTAGATGATCTCATTAACTCACATGAGTTTACTTACTGTGGTGAAAGTCCCAAAGCAATATTCCCTAGCCTTGCTATTACACTTATGATTCACACTCCTATCCCTAAAACTTTTGATGCTATACATATCTGGCTCCTGGATATCTCAAAATTCTCATGGCAAAATCGGCACTGTTACCATATATTTTATACACACACAAACACATGCCAAGAAGTAGAAACTACTGCAAAGGCAACTATCTATCACTTTCCTCAAATCAGAATAAATGACACTTTTCAGGGTACTAAAGACAAAATAAATCATAACAATTAATAGAATTAACATTTAAAAATATAAAATTTAAATTTACATTTAAATAAAGTGATTTTATTTGTGAAGCCCCTCTTTCTTCAAGCTCCTTTCTATCACCAAAAATAAATCACATATCCATCCAATTTCATCCATTGTTGCCCCATCCTATGGTAGCACCTTCATATATAACCTACACTGAGCTTCCTGTTTCCACTTTTGCTTATTCAGCATCATATTGATGGAATGTATTATTTGTAAAGATAAATTCTGACCTGAAACAATGAGCTGGATTTCAATATTTTTCTGTTTTCCCCAAATACACTTATGAGAATAGAAAGCTCAATGTTTGTTTCTGAAAATAAAGTCACTGCAGGTATAATATCCACTCAGTAGCCATATAATGAAAAAATAAATCCATAAAATGATGCAGTTATGCTGCTCATTTACACAAATTACCTCTTCTAATCTCCATAGTAACCTCAATGTGCTAATCATTTTATTTTTTTCATCTTAAAGATTAAGAAATAAGCCTACGTCTGTAAACGATTTGTAAGCACACCAAGACCTCCGTGATTTACTCATGAAACTGAAGAGGGATTCTGAGAGCAATGTCCCTGTCTTCATAAAGCAAAGGAGGGGAGATAAACACTTATACTAGTACTATGGGCTTCCCAGGTGGCGCTAGTGGTAAAGAATCCACCTGCTATTACAGGAGACACAAGAGATTGAGTTTGATCTCTGGGTTGGGAAGATCCCCTGGAGTAGGGAATGGCAGCACACTCCAATATTCTTGCCTGGAAAATTCTATGGACAGAAGAGCCTGGTGGTCTACAGTCCATAGGGTCACAAAGAGACGGACATGCCTGAGCAACTGAGCACATGCACACGTTAATAACATATATCTAAACTTACTGAAGACTTCTTCAGAAATATAAAGAAAAACGCAAATAGTAATGTAAAAATGTCAGCTCACTTTTCTCAACTGAAAACTGAAATATACTTAGAGCTGAATCCAAACCAAAATTATAAAGCAAGTAACTCTTTTGCAATCCTTATCAGCCTTCTGGTCCTTCATGATGTTTTTCCTCGATGCAATTTATGCTTTGTATATTTCCCTTCTCAAACTCTGCTCTAATATACCCTATCATGGGATCATTCCAGACTCCCTTCTCCAAAACAAATTGAAGCCAGTTTGTGTGTGTACATGTGTGTGAATTTATGTTTTATTAACTTCAAACTCAATAGCTGAGATTTTCAAACAAGCTACTTTACCAGGGGAATAATTTTTATTATACCAGTTGTAAGGTATTTAGAATGATAGAATGGCTCTATATATGACAAATGGAAGCTTGTCAGTTATAACGATTCTTGTGAGCAGAGTTTTAAAGAAGTTCTATATGACCTTTTTAAATGTCTAGAATATTGGTTATGGGTACAATCATTTCTACCCTGGCACAGTCATTGATTTTTCAAGTATTCTGTTATGCTAATGTAGTATCTCTCTTGTTCTCTAAAGTTATTCTAAGAAGCACTTGAAACAGTGATGAACAAAATCAGTCTTCCATCAAGTACTCAGTAAGAGAACTTAAAAGAAAGATAGGGAAGGTAAAGGGTTCATGATTTCATGATAAAAGAAACTATAATCTCTATCAGAACTGGAGCAAAATTCATTCCTGAAAGCAAATGATAATGAGATCTTGTGCTGAAAATCTGTAAGTTAAAAAGGCAATTAGCTTGTCTATCTTATTCACCTACAGGGGCAAAAACAATTCAGTTCTCACTGTTAAAATGGATTGCAGTCATATTGGATTTGAAAACCTGACTTTTTAAATATTTATGAATATCTAAACCCTGCATAAGAGTAGAAAAGAGGGCACATATAATTTAGAAAACTTTCATTCAGCTGAATGACTCAATCATAGAATTTTTCTTTCATTTGAAACACAGGTTGAAATATAATATTTACTATGTCATTTACAAAAAGTAGCAAAATAAAAACATCTAAAATGAAAAAGTTATATTATATCATTATTTTAAAATGTCATATAAGAGCAATTTCTTGATTTATTCTTTTATTAGAAAATTCCAAATTAGAAATTCTCTTAGAGAAATGTGCTTTGCATCATGTATTCTTAAAGTCATTCTGACTGTAATATAGAAGGCACAATTCTCACACAGATCAGAGAGAACGTTTTGTTATGTAAATTCAAAACTAATCACTAGGGAAATATGATTGTTTAATATTATTCATCCTTGATAACATGTTAGTCAATTACAAAAGTTCATATGCTAGAATATTAAAAAGAAAAATCCCCCATGGGAAAAACTGATCCAAAGCCCTGCAAATGATGCAGGTTAGCCATAATCATCCTAAAATGCCTAATCTTGTATTTTTATTACATAAAACAATCATGCTTTGGGGATAAAGTTCATATATTTTGTTGAATTCATATTGATCGTTTGAATATATCGTTTCTAGACTTATGTAGTAAGTCTCAGTAGTAAGTATTTTCCATTTTGTAAGGTCATGTGATTTCTGCGGCAACTGTAAATTCTGCCACTGTTGTGAAAACAACATAGACAATGCACAAACAAATGAGCAACTGTGTTCCAATACAAGTTTATTTACAAAAACAAGTAGTGGGTTAGTCCTGCTTTAGGTTACTGTTACCAAGCTCAAGCTCGTACTGCTTACTACATGAGAAAACAAATAAATCAAGAGGTTTTGAGGCAAGAATGTTTATTTTATTTGGAAGACCCAGCAGACTGACGGCTTTCATCTGGATACTTTATTTGGAAAGCCAGCAGACCAAGAGAGTGGACTAGTATCGTGTCCCAAAGAGACATCTTAAAGAGTTAAAAGTCAGGTTTCTTTTATACCAAAAGTCTTCTCTTATGGCTCAGCTGGTAAAGAATCCACCTGCAATATTGGAGACCTGGGTTCCATCCCTGGATTGGGAAGATCCCTTGGAGAAGGGAAAGGCTACCCACTCCAGTATTCTGGCCTGGAGAATTCCAGGGACTGTGTAGTTCACAGGGTTGCAAAGAGTTGGACACGACTGAGCGACTGTCACTTGTCCCAAAAGCAGGGGACTGTGGCTGGTGTCTTCGTACCGGAACTCTTCGTCCCGGCGATTATTCTCATGGGTCTGATCACAGTGTTCCTATAATATCTCCAATAAGACAGTTATTGCTTTCTGTTTTGCAGCTTTTAATCTCTATATGAATAAAAAAGCATTATACCTTTAAAGGTCAAGTCTGGGAGGCAGAGCTCTAATAATGAGCTATCATGCATATATCAGGCTATGGGAGTACAGGGCCAGTATGACTAAGCCCAGCAGCAGAGCACATGGGTTAGACCTAAGGAATGGATCCTGTATGGAGTCAGGTTTCTTCTCTATTACACTACCACTCGTTATTTTTAAAATACATATGCTTGCAGGGTTGGGAAAGAAGGAACTTGTGTAAGCTTTGGTCAACCTTAGCTGTCACCTTGATTTCTGGATATGAAAAGAAAGAGAAGAGAAGTTAATGAATGATAAAATACCACTACATGTGTTGAAACAGGTTAGAGGCTAACTGACTAGTTATTTTTCATCCAAAGTTTTCTTACTTAATTTCACCCTCTAAGATGATAATCTTACTTCTCCTTGACCACCTAGCATGATAGAGAACTCAGTAATGGAGTGGCATGTAGATACTGGGCTCAAGTTTTGGACATTTCTAAATATTAAACACTTTTCACATAGAGATATTAAAGCTTGATTTCTAATGAGCATTACCTGTATTTTAGGCTTTTTCCTCTCTGGTGTGAGTTTCAACAGCACTTCTACTTCACTGTGTATTGAGCTCCTACAAAGCCAAGAAAGACATCTTTTTTCTGTTTTTTTAATTTTTTTTTTCTTTTAAGTAACCACCCATCTTTTCACTGAGGAGTTCACTATTTTTGGTATAACACCAATATCAAATTATTAACATTATAAACATTAAATTATGGAGGAGTTAGATAATTTGAACTTTAGGAGCAACACAGCTCACAGTGTTTGGAAATAATTTGTGGTAAATTACTAATGATTTAGTACAGACTTTCCTACAATGATTCACTTAAGGACTATATAGGCTAATTTTAAATACTTAGCATCTTTAACATTAAGGGCATATTATTGGGTAAATGTTTTTTAGGAATATTTTGTGAAGATGATTCCCATTAGTTAAAATCTGTTTATTGAGCATTAATTATGCATCAGATCCTGTAATAGACATAAAGGGTAGAAAGATGTACTAGGGACCCACTCTCTAAGCTAAATTTCTTGACCCATTAGTATGTCTTAATCGCTCATGATACTTACATGTACATAATTGCGATCCTTTGGGAACATCCCTGCCCAGAGACTATTTCACAATGATGGCTTGCTCATTTGTTTGTCACCTTTTTTCTCATATCACATTCTTTGTCACTTAAAAGATGCTTCTGTTACAAATTTTACTTTTTTATAGAAACTACACTCTTCACTTGAGATAAGCTTTTCTCACTGTCTTCGCATTGCTGTGCTTAGTCACTCAGTCGTGTCCAACTCTCTGGAACCCCGTGGACTGTCGGCTGCCAGGCTTTCTGTCCATGGAATTCTCCAGGTGAGAATATAGAAGTGGGTAGCCTATCCCTTCTCCAGGGGATCTTCCCGACCCAGGATTCAAACCGGGGTCTCCTGGAAGCAGGCAGTTTCTTTACCAGCTGAGATACCTCAGAAGCTTTTCTTCACATTGCCTGTAATCAATTTTAAGCAAACCTAGTAAGGTCAAATATTTTTCTAGAAGTCCCTACCCCACTTCGTCTGTAAAATCAAATAGAATTTAGAAATACTTTTTGCCAGGATTGATAGCTCGCAGCTTTGAATATACAATAAAATTTTACGTTGGTTGGTATAGATATTTTCATTTCTTTTTCTTGGAATTTTATTGATAGTCCTTCAATATTTTTGGCTCTCAGATGCCTGTCTGATTTTCTAGACTTTGCTAATTTTATTTTGTTTACTCTCATGTGAAATTCAGAACTGATAATGTCTGATGAATTGCTTGTGACTTACATTTATCATACAATGCTAATGGGCCAGAAGTAAAGCATGATGAAAGAAATTATGCCGTCTAGAGTCTAAGAGGATATGCTTTGTCTACTCTTTCCTAAGTGTGGAAAAAAAAACAAAGCAAAACACGCAGACTGTGTTATCTTCAGAAATGAGAAGGAAATATATGATGGGGAGGTGGAGGTACTAATATTGGACAAAGTTAAGCTGCCAAGTCAAAAGTTTCACCTTCTTAAATTTAAAGTCTAGCCTACAGACCCTCAGTACTATCATATACTCATTTCCAGAAATTTAGAAAGTGGAATACAATTTGTAAATTTGATTTCTTTTCACTATGAGAGGAAACAAAAATGACTATTTTTAGTTATTTAACTTGATGCCTCTATAGACATCATGGCTTTCTCTGCTTTGTAAAAGTTACTGTAAATATGACGCTCATTACTGAGACAGTATAATGAAGTCTTCTTTAAAAAGACTGCGTATATTTAATTTTGCCTAAATTCACGCATTTGTTTGGTTTCTCCTGTTTCTTCCTCCCTAGTTTCATAAACGGCTTTTCCCGTAATCAGTGAAAAGCGAACATATTTAAGGCAAAATAGCACCTTTTTGCACTTTCACACTTTTCTTTTACATATTGAATTCCAAAAGAGGAAAATGAATACATTTTCAGATAGAATTTGTACTCGAAAGAGAAGCCTGCACTTCCTCTTTCTTTTGTGTGTCTGTGCGTCTTTCATGCCTAATCTGTTCGTTTACTTTCTTTTACTTAACCTGTACTGAGTGTGCTCTATTAAAGCAGAAATTCCATTCAGTAAAATTGAAAACTTTTTTTCTATTCTAGTTTAAAATGTTCTCCGAGAGCCAGAACATTCACCATCCACAGCTTTAAGTCTTGTAAACCAGAAGATAAAGCCTGCATGTGTTTGTCACAAATTCAGAGAAAATAGATCTTTCTCAGCAGGCACTGTTAAGAGCCATTCCTGAGTAGAAGGAACACAATTTCAACCCATTTGTGCCACTTAGAGACATTCGTGGTTTTTTTTTCCTCCTTTCTGAAAGGAATCTCTGGCTGTGCCTCATTATAGTGTGAAGCTGAGAAAGAGAGGGAGTGAACAAGAGCGGGGGCTGAAGAGAGATGGAAATGCAGAATTAAAGACAAAGTGCTGTGCTGTTAGAAAAATAAGATAAAATAAATTACCCCTTCCATGTTAGGATCCAACCCTTTTAAAGCCTGTGGTGATTTTCAACCTTTACTGCTACTCTTCATACCAGCAGGGGTATAAGCATTGTGTCCCAAAACAGACACACGTGTGCAGACAGACCCTGCATAGCATCCACCGAGAGCTTACATTTACTCAAATCAGCCCGAGTTGTGACCCCTTTATGTTCATATATCGGAACTGAAGGATTTATTTATTTCCTGTCTTCATAAAAAGACTCTTTCCTCATTACAACAGAGTTTGTGCATTCTAGAAAACATAATGAATCATACATGCATTGACATTTTTGTTCCTGAAGTATTTTTTTAAACTTTTCTTCACAAGCTGTAAATGAAAATAGCTGTTGATTTTTTTTTTGATAGCAGGCTGTGATCTAAAACAGGATAATAAATAGTTTGCTGAGTCTCTATAGAAAACTTCAACTGCAAATGTGTAATTATAAAGTAAAATTTCTTTATTAGCAAGTTAAATAGTTCTACTTAAACATTTAAAAATTGATTTTCTGGTTTTAAGAAAGGTAGAAATGTTAAATCATGATTAGATAATAAAAAAAGTTTAAGATGAGAATTTTAAAAATTAGATTTCTAATTAATTAAAAAATTAATTTCTCTATTTAAATGAATAGAATTAGAATTGTGATCTGTACTTTTATTATAGAAGCTGTCAAATCTTTTTATATGTTAATCAATTCTTAATGTAGTTGTTTAAAGAAAATGCTTAAAAATTGACAAAGACAATAAGGATTTCCTTATCTTTATTTCCTGATGTCTCAAATAAGTTGCTGGTTTGAGATGGTAAAGACTGAGCTACATTCTAGTATTTCTGTCTGCCAGTGAGCTGAGTAGTTGAAGTCCATTTATTTTACTACTCATAGATGGATAGACTTGAAAGGACACTTAAAAGAATTGTATTCAAAATGCCCTGCTCTGTATTATGAAAAAACAGAAAAAAAGACACTCTTCATCCTACCTGTTTAAAAAAAGAAAAATGACTGAATAGATTTTAGGAAAAAAATGAATTGATCAGAATTGCTAATAATAAAGTAAAATTCAAAAATTCCATCAATTTACTACAAGGAAATGCGTCTGAAGGGAGAACAGCTCTTCCCTTGGAGGCCAATCACTTGGATACTCAGACCTCTCAGAGGCCCTTTTTAGACGATGACTGTAAGTGCTCCAGCCAGGTGGGCAAGCACCATAAAGTTCCCCATCACAGACTTAAGAGCACTGCTTCCCACAGCATCATCATTGAATTAAGAAAGAGGAATGAGTAATAAGAAGAGTGGTTCAGATGTCACAGTATTCCCGCCGGTTCTCTTTACTCTCAGTGTGCACCCACCTTGAACAAAGAATCACCTAGTCAGACCCCAGGGGGGATATCCAACTCTGAAAGGCAAATGTTAGTAACACAGATTTTACTGAAAATCTTGTGAAATGAAGGGAAGATTTATATTGCAGACCACAAAACTAAATTTAAAATTTATTATTACTATCTATTTTTTCCCCAAACCTTTCCCCAAGTATTAGAAGCTTCATCAATACTTTTTCTTCCTCCCTTACACCCTCTTTAAAATTCCATCCATCATCTCCCACAATTTAGCTGGGGCTCCCAGCTTTAAAATCCCTTACAGCAAAACTTTAACCCAGCCATTTGTTACTTGACTCTCTAGTATTTGTGGGCTTCCCCAGTGGCTCAGCTGGTAAAGAATCCATCTGCAATGTGGGCGATCTGGGTTCCATCTCTGGGTTGGGAAGATCCCCTGGAGAAGCGAACGGCTACCCACTCTAATATTCTGGCCTGGAGAATTCCTTGGACTGTATAGTCCATGGGGTCACAAAGAGTCAGAAACAACTGAGCAACTTTCACTTTCTTTCACTTTTCCACTCATCTTAGCAGAAAACTTGGTAAGCCAAACTTGCTCCTAAAGTTCAAATTATTTAACTCCTCTCTAATGCTTATAGTGTTAATAATTTGATATTGGCATTATACCAAAAATAGTAAACTCTTCAATAAAAATATGTGGCTACTTAAAAAAAAATGTCTTTCTTTGCTTTGTAGAAGCTCAGTAGTGAAGTAGAAGTGCTGTTGAAACTCACATCAGAGAGCAAAAAGTCTAAAGTACATAGAGTTCATTAGAAATCAATCTTTAATATTTCTAACTGTGAAACATAAAAATGTTCAGAAGGCAGGAGGATGTTAGCAAACATTTGGTGGATGAATGGAGAAAGATTGTAAATTCTGCCCTTTTTTTTTTTGCCATTCCGTTTTATGGATCTCTGTTTATTCATTTGCCTTTGCTCTGCATTTAACAAGATGCATCAAGCACTTCACGCATGCTCTAACTCCTCTGGACACCAAGATGAAAACCACATTGCCCTGCCCTTGGGTTTGTAAAGCTAGTTTACAAGAGAGTAGAGGAATGTGATTTATTCTGCTTGAAGAAATCAATTAGCTATTAGAGCTGAAACAGTATGAGACCTTAACCTGGTGGTTGATTCAGACTTTAACAGGAGAGCAGGTCATAAAGGAACACTGGAAGAAGAAGTGAAGACAAAACAACATTATGAGTTACAAGAACTGCAAATACATTGATGCATGCAGAGCAAAAATTCTGTGAGCACACACTTCAGATTTAGACCCTTTTGAGCTACAAATAAAGAGCTAAATGATGAACAGTCTCTAATTCTCAGCTGACTCCTTTCTATAACCAGGGATAATCATGACTATTTTCTCATTATGAGATGTTTTAATTTATACACTTGTCACAGTGTTTGGCAAACTCAAAGGTCAATAAACATTAGTATTTATCTACTCGCCCCTTCACCTTTAATTTTCCTTCTCCTTCCTCTTCTTCCGAAAGTATTCCTCAAGATGATTCTTGGACTACAGAGAAAGAGAAATGTTATAAGAAGATTATTTTTTTGTGCAAAGGAGATTTAAGAAAGAATAAGTAGTATTTGCAGAGCTATAACTTGATTGTGTTAGTTGCTCAGTCATGTCTGACTCTTTGCGACCCCTTGGACTGTGGCTCACCACTTTCCTCTGTCCATGAGCTTCTCCAGGCAAGAATACTAGAGTGAGTTGCTGTTTCCTTCTCCAATAATTTGATTAACTTTGTACAAGTTGATATTTTATTTATGTTTCTAGAAAGTTTTAATGTAAGTATTTAGAATAGAATATATATACATATTTAGAATAAATATAATAGAAATATAATAGAAAAAAATTGATTAGCCATAGGAAAGCTGAAGCCCGTGGCTTCCCTAATATTACTCAGATCAAATGTAGTTACATATTATGTGTAGAAGAATTAATAATGACATAACAGATGATTTACTATTTTGATTACTTATGAAAGCAGAGCAAAATAGTTCTTGAGCTATGTTTTCTTTTGAATGATCCTTTAGCTAGTATTATCAAAATGAATGATAATCTAGAGAAGTAAGAAATTAAATACTGCAGAGCTATTTCCAAGGCTCTTAATGTATAATTTATTTGTACTGTTACCTTTTGTAGGCTACATATTAAAATCAAAACAAATGGTACCAAGGGATTTTTGTTTCAACATTGTACTCTGAATTTTTCTTTTAACTGAATATAGTAAATCTACTTTGCTTGAAAATATTTATTTAAGAATATTCTAGTTTAATCAAGATGGACTGGTTAGGGTGGTGGATCTGGCCATGCTTTTCTCAGACTTGGGAGAATTATAAACAATTATCATTCCATGCATACTTGATGATAACTGGTTAGCAGAATTGCTTCCATCTACTTCCTAGTGGACAGAAGTCTATGTATAACAATCTGATTATGACCAACTAGTGACATCGTGTGCCAGTGTAGCTCTAGAGGTCAAAGTGAAATACTTACATTGACTCTGACTCACCCTTTAGTGAAAGAAAAGCTTGACTTTGGTGCACTTGAAGTGAAGTGAAGTGCAAGGCGCTCAGTCGTGTCCGGCTCTTTGCAACTCCATGGACTGCATAGTCCAAGGAATTCTCTAAGCCAGCATACTGGAGTGGGTAGCCTTTCCATTCTCTAGGGGATCTTCCCAGCCCAGGGATCGAACCCAGGTCTCCCACATTGCAGGTGGATTATTTTCCAGCTGAGCCACAGGGGAAGCCCTTGTGCACTTACTGGTTTAGAACTTCTGGATTTTTCTTGGTATGTCATGTAAAAAAAGAAAAAGAAAAGAAAAAAATAAGTGAATTTAATGATGACCCTTGTAAATTTATGATATGTATAAGGGTTTCTTCATTTTCTAAGAGCTTATGCTGGATTATATCTCTACCTATGGATCATCCGGTTAGTGTGAATGAAAACCATTACCTACCACATCAGTAAACAAAGGATGCTGCAGCCACCAAGCTGCTGCAGCTGCCCCCAGCATCAAGCCCAGTGGGCATTTAGGATGGAGACCAAAGGACTGCAGGTGCCAAGCTCTCAGCCACTGCAGCCGTCCCCACGGCTGCACCCTGGGGGGTCCCAGAATATGAAGGAACAGGGCTCTCACCCTGGAGAGCTAAGGTACGTATCAAAGAAATGATTTCAATGAGCCCAGACTCTTGCATCTTTCCATACAAATGAAGGGAAGTGTTAGTTGCTCACTTTATGTGTGACAGTTATGTCTGACTCCAGTAATGACTGCTTGGCTCCAGGGGATCATCCTGTCCCAGGGATCGATTACCTAACCCAGGTCTCCCTCATTGCAGGCATATTCTTTACCATCTGAGCTACCAGAGAAGCACTCCTATACATAAAGAAAAGTGCTAAATATGTTAACTTGAGATATCCGGTTTGCTTTAATTAGCAGTTATATTTTGATGTTCCAACCAGCTGGTCTTGGTTGCAAAAACTGCTATATATCTTGCTCCTCCCTTACGTCTTCAGAGCAGTCCCCCAGAGCTCTTTGAACTGCTGTCTTCCAGGCTTAAATTCTCAGAAAGTTTACCAAATAAAACACAACTTTCACTTCTTATATCAGGCATTTGTCTTCAGTCAACATTAGCTATATATGGAAGTAAAATAAACTAAATTCAATCAATTTATTTTGTAAAGTAATCTTTGGATATAACTTCCTTTATTCAATCTCCTTGAGTCCAATAGCTTTTATTCACAAATTTCATTAAAGAATTTGAAGCATTTCTTTTCATTCTTCTCAAAAGTTGTCTGTAAACAATTCATAAGAAGCTTGAGCTACTTTTCTGATATAAACATGCACTTATTTAATAGAATTATAAAATTTGTAGAAATGGAATGATACAAGTTTGATATCTAACAAGCCTGTTATAGATGTCAGAAAAATGTTATAAATATTACATCATTTCCTAAAAGCCTCAATTATCAATACTTTCTTTTTACATTCTCACTGAGAATTGTTAAAAACTTGTGATCATATTATATGTAAAATTCATGCAGATCATCTTGACTTTCATTTATATAAAGTGCTTTTATCTCAGATTAGAGTTTAGGGTATGTATTATGTTTACATCCATTTTATTATGAATGTGGACACAACAGTTCAATAACGTTTCACTTTGAAAATTTCTTCTTTGCTTTGAGTATTTTCATTGTTCATGTATAGCAGAAAATTGTCAAGACTATTTTTCATGCTAAGTATGGTAACGGAGTCATGAAAAAAGAATTGCTCTTGGAAAGATACGTGAGGCAAGACCTTAGCACTGAGATATACAAATACAGCAGGAATAATGAACAGTGGGATCAGTAAACTGATTTACACCAGTATTTCAACCATACAGTTGGAACAAATGGTAAAGGCAAGGAAATTTAACAAATTGATAAACAAATATTAAGAGTATGAAACATGATTACCAACTTATGAATAATATTAATAGCTTGGGGAAGTTAAGAGAAAACTAAGAGCCACTGATGTATCTAGTGACGGGAGTCCCACTTGCTCTAATACGTCGTGGGGTATTGACTTTGCACTGAGGGCGACTGCCACCGAAATGGGAGAGAAACATAATGAAGCTTGTGACAGTTTGAAAGAGTTGTTTAATAGGAAACCCTGTGACGGAAGCAGTAAAACCAGGAATCGTGTGCAAATGTGAGTGTGTGTGTGTGTATAGGAATATGCAAGCAGTGAGGATGTGCTCAAGTTCAGCGAGAAGGAGAGAACTGGTTCCAGAGATTCTTCTGAGTTGGCTGAATCTGTGTTTCCTTTTGATGCAGATTTACCTTAAAACCTTGCCCAAACTTTTCAAAGTGCTAAGATGCTAGTCCCTGCTTCTTGCAGTGCTCCCACACCAAAATGTTCTTAGATACCAGAGTAAATGTTTTAGGTGATCAGCAATGTATATGCATAAGCATTAGAGACTATAGCTGATGCTAGAAGATGCAAATGCAGTCTGGAGAATGTAGAATAAAAGATATGGTTTAGACCTCAGCTATGTTTGAAGACGTCAGTGAAAAAGGTTTGATTGCTCTGGTTTCTCTCCAGCACTAAGGTGAAAAGAGCAGTCTTCGGGACTTTCAAGGGATGGAGAACCCACTGAAAAATACAGATGACTTACAGGATCATCCCCAAACAAAGTAAGTTCTCCTAGTGGATTTGAAATGAAAACACTATCAGAAAGTGGGTCAGGAGTGGACCATGAGGCAAGAGGAGGATAAATTTAATTTAAAGTTGCAGAGATGCTACAGTATTTATTGTATTACAGAGTCAATGTTTTTTATTCTCAGAGCCCAAATTAATTAATATAGTAAATAGCAAGTATTTAATACTTGCTATGTGAATGATTTATAGGGTGTGATTTCCTGTAATAAAGAGTAGAAAAGCAGGTAAAATATTAACTTTGTAGTGGAAAAAGCTGACAAATACCACCTCATCTAGATGATTAAGTTCAATATAAGTGTCATAAATCACACTGATCCTCTTGATAGGATATGAAGAAAGGGAACATTACCTGTCTGTTGTTCCTCCCAATAACTCATAACTCTGGTACTATTATGAGAAAAACATCAGACCAATTTTGGCAGAAAAAAATCCTACAACGTATCTGATCAGTACTCCTCAAAGCTTTGAAATCAGTGAAAACAAGGTAAGTTGAAGAAAGTTTCACAGTCATGAAGATGGTCAACATCTGTTGGATCATAGAAAAAGCAAGAGAATTCCATAGAAACATCTACTTCTGCTTCATGGTTTACTCTAAAGCCATTGACTATGTGAATCACAACAAACTGGAAAATTCTTAAAGAGATGGGAATATCTGGCCTCCTTACCTACTTTCTGTGAAACCTATATGCAGGTTGAGAAGTAACAGAACCGGGCATGGTACAATGGACTGGCTCCAGACTGGGGAAGCACGTCAAGGCTGTGCATTGTTACTCTGCTTATTTAACTTATATACAGAGTTTATCACGTGAAATACCAGGCTGGATGAAGCACAAGCTGGAATCAAGATTGCTGGGAGAAATATCAATAACCTCAGATATGCAGATGACAACACTCATAAGGCAGAAAGTGAAGAGAATCTAAAGAGCCACTTGATGAAAGTGAAAGAGGAGACTGAAAAAAGTGGCTTAAGGCTCAACATTCAGAAAACTAAGATCATGGCATCCAATTCATCACTTCAGGGCAAATAGATGGGGAGCAATAGAAACAGTGACAAACTTTATCTTCGTGGTCTACAAAAGCACTGCAGATGGTGACTGCAGCCAAGAAGTTAAAAGACACTTGCTCCTTGGAAGAAAAGCTATGACAAACCTAGATGGCATACAGAAAAGCAGAGACAATACTTTGCCAACAGAGGTCCATATAGTCAAAGCTGTGTTTTTTCCAATAGTCATATATGGATGTGAGAGTTGGACCATGAAGAAGGCTGAGTGCAGAACCACTAATGTTTTTGAACTAAGTGTCTCAAGAGAAGATGCTTGAGAGTCCCTTGGACTGCAAGGAGTTCAAACCAGTCCGTCCTAAAGGAGATCAGTCCTGGGTGTTCACTGGAAGGACTGATGCTGAAGCTGAAACTCTAATGCTTTGGCCACCTGATTCAAAACACTGACTCATTAGAAAAGACCCTGATGCTGAGAAAGATTGAAGGCACGAGGAGAAGGGGACGACAGAGGATGAGATGGTTGGATGGCATCACTGATTCAACAGACATGAGTTTGAGCAAGCTCCAGGAGATATTAAGAACACTGAAGCCTGGCTGGATGCAGTTCATGGGGTCACAAAGAATTTGACATGACTGAGCAACTGAATAGCATCATGAAGATTGTAAGGGACACTAGATGTCATGTGATATGCTGGATGTGATCCAAAACAGAAAGCAGAGACTGAGTTAATACAAGGGGATCCAAATAAATTACAAAATTTAGTTAATAATAATGGACCAGCATTGTTTGGCTCATCATAATAAATGGACATACCAAAGCAAGATGGGCTTTCCAGATGATGCTAATGGTTAAGAACCCACCTGCCAGTGCAGGAGATGTAAGAGCCATGGGTTCAATTTCAGAGTTCCTAGAGGAGGAAAGGGCAACCCACTCTAGTATTCCTGTGTAGAAAATTCCGCAGATAGAGGAGTCTGGCGGGCTTCAGTTCATAGTGTTGCAGAATAAGACATGACTGAAATGACTTAATATATGATGACTATAAGAGTAAAAGCTGTTTAAAGTGTATGAAAACCCTCAGTACTCTCTTCACATTTTTTCTATGCATCTAAAAATGTTCTTAAAAATGAATTCTGTTTTGAAAAGTCATTAGAATAACTCATTTGAGATGGCTGAAAATCAAATGACTGATCAGAAATGACTTTTTGGTTGTCATGGGACCTGATGCAGAATGCCAAACTTGTGAGCATTATGAGATGAAAAATAGACCGAGGAGATCCCAGGCTGAAGATTGCTGAAGGGATTTTGAAGGGGATGGACTACAATAATAATGCAGTGAACTATTTAATTAAATATAGGGTGTGTACTATAGTGTGCTATTGCTTAGTCACATCTGACTCTTTGCAACCTCATGGACTGTAGCCCACCAGGGTCCTCTGTCCAAGAAATTCTCCAGGCAAGAATATTGGAGTGGGTTGCCATTCCCTTCTCCAGAGGATCTTCCCTACCCAGGGATGGAACCAGAGACTCTAGAAGTGTAGGCAGTTTCTTTACCATTTGAGAAACCAGAGAAATCCAATTAAATATATTAATACCCAATATAACATAGGTTTGAACTATGCAGGTCCACTAATATGAATTTTTTTAATTAATATTACAGTAGTACTACAAGGATCTTTATGGTTGATTGAATCTGTAAATGTGGAACCCCTGCCGTGGATGATGAAGGAGCCAACTGAAAATTTTGGGCTTCCTTAGTGGCTCAGATGCTAAAGAATCTGCCTACAATGCAGGAGACTCAGGTTCGATCCCTGGGTAGGGAAGATCTTCTGGAGGAAGGAATGGCAACCAACTCCAATATTCTTGCCTGGAGAATTCCTTGGACAAAAGATCCTGGTGGGCTACAGTCCATGGGATTACATAGAGTCAGATATAACTGAGCGACTAACTGTGAATTTATATGAAGATTCTCAACAGCACTTCTTTCCTAACCCACACATAGTTCAAGGGTCAGCTATAGCATTAGATGACACCTAACTTGACACTCTTTGGGTGAAGTTTATAATTTCTAAGTATAAAGAGAGTGCCTCACTTATATAACAACAGTGAAGCAATTTAAAGGAAATAACCCCTCAACTTAGGTTTCTTCCAGACTACAGGTCCCCAAGATCACTTTTCTTAGCCATTTTACTTTAGATTCTTCCTCTGCCCTTTAAGATTTAAAATTTTACTGCCCAAGAAGGCCTTCCCAAGGGTTGGTAACAATCCCTTGAAAATATAATCACCTGCTGGAGGATAGATGTATGCCCCTTATCCTGCGGTCTTTGTGTGTGGATGGGGTCTAACTGATTTTCTAATATGCTGCAATGCTTTCTTTGCTAGTTCATACCTCTGCTTTAAAACTCTCTGGCTTTTTGCTTCTTTAGAGTATAGTTCAATCTGTCTTTGCTTTTGTAATATTCCTAAGTAAAACTTTCCGTGCCTATCTATCTATCTGCTCTGGTTTAATTCTTCATTTAGAGAACATAAGATTTCAAGAATATATGATGAAATGTTTAAGGCAAAAGACTCTGAATCTAGACTTAGATTCAGCTATAATTACATATTTGACTATGAAAATCAAATAAAAGCATTTGCAACCACATAATAGCTTTGAAAAATTCATAAAGGCCAGGTACTCATGAAAGGAACCTTAAGGAGATGTTTCAGCAAAGTAAAAAAAAAAAAAATTCAAGATAAATATAAATGCAAATTTGAAGAAAATAGTTAATTCTAAATTATTATTGATAATGCTTATAAAATATACTTTATAGTTATATTTAACCATAAAATAGATTAAATATAATACAGAAGTTAACATGCAACCTAGGAAAATGTCAGGTAATTTTGAATGCACTTGGAAGATAATATAAGGAAACAGAAAAATGTTGTAATAGCATATTCATATGAGAGTGACATTTAGGGGACACTTAAGAATTGTATTTCTTAAAAATACAAGGCTGACCTTATACAGACAATACAAGGATAACACAAAATTTTCAAAGTCTCAACATTACAAAAGAATGACAAAGGAAGAAAGGTGATGAAACCATCTATTAAAATAAAATAAAAGTAGAAAAGTCAAAACAGGAAGAATGATAAAGAGAATGATTAGAAAGTAGAAAAACATACCAGCAAGTAAAACATAAAGCTCACAAAACACATTGGCATTGGGAATGAATAGCCAAGTCAGAGAGGGATCATAAGTGTGACTGAATATATGAAAGCATCTTTGCTTTAATAATGTTGTTGTTCAGTTGGTAAGTTGTATCCGACTCCTCGTGACCCCATGGACTAAAAACATGTGAAGAGTCCCTGTCCTCCACTGTCTCTCAGTTCAGTTCAGTTGCTCAGTCGTGTCCAACTGTTTGCAGCCCCATGGACTGCAGCATGACAGGCCTCCCTGTCCATCACCAACTCCCAGAGTTTACTCAAACTTATGTCCATTGAGTCAATGATGCCATCCAACCATCTCATCCTCTGTCATACCCCTTCTCAACCTGCCTTAAGTCTTTCCCAGCATCAGGGTGTTTTCAACAGTCAGTTCTTCACATCAGGTGGCCAAAGGATCAGAAATTCAGCTTCAGCATCAGTCCTTCCAATGGATATTCAGGACTGATTTCTTTTAGGATGGACTGGTTTGATCCCCTTGAAGTCCAAGGGAGTTTCAAGAGTCTTCCTCAACACCAGGGTTCAAAAGCATCAATTCTTTGGTGCTCAGCTTTCTTGATAGTCCAGCTCTCACATCCATACATGACTACTGGACAAAACAAAGCTTTAACTAGACTGACCTTTGTTGGCAAAGTAATGTCTCTGCTTTTTAAAATGCTGTCTAGGTTGGTCATAGTTTTTTTTCTAAGGAATTCAGTTCAGCTCAGTCTCCCAGTCGTGTCTGACTCCCATGAACCACAGCAGGCCAGGCCTCCCTGTCCATACCAAATCCTAGAGTTCACCCAAAATCATGTCCATTGAATCAGTGATGCCAACTAACCATCTTATCCTTTGTTGTCCCCTTCTCCTCCTACCTTCAATGTTTCCTAACATCAGAGTCTTTTCCAAGGAGTCAGCTCTTCTCATCAGGTGACAAAAATATTGGAGTTTCAGCTTCAACGTCAGTCCTTCCAATGAAACCTAGGACTGATTTTCTTTAAGATGGACTGGTTGGATCTCCTTGGAGTCCAAGGGATTCTCAAGAGTCTTCTCCAACACCACAGTTGAAAAGCACCAATTCTGCTATGCTCAGCTTTTTTTATAGTCCAACTCTCACATGCAAACATGACCACTGGAAAAACATAGCCTTGACTAGATGGACGTTTGTTGGCAAAGTCAAGTCTCTGCTTTTTAATATGCTGTCTAGGTTGGTCATAACTTTCCTTCCAAGGAGTAAGACTCTTTTAGTTTCACAGCTGCAATCACCATCTGCAATGATTTGGGAGTAAGTGTCTTTGAATTTAATGGCTACATGCACCATCTGCAGTGATTTTGGTGCCCCCCAAAATGAAGTCTCTCACTGTTTCCACTGTTTCCCCATCTATTTTCCATGAAGCTATGGGACCAGATGCCATGATCTTAGTTTTCTGAATGTTGTTAAGCTATCTTTTTCACTCTCCCCTTTCACTTTCATCAAGAGGCTCTTTAGTTCTTCTTCACTTTCTGCCATACAAGTGATGTCACATGCATATCCGAGGTTATTGATATTTCTCTCAGAAATCTTGATTCCAGCTTGTGCTTCTTCCAGCCCAGCATTTCTCATGATGTATTCTTCATATAAGTTAAACAAGCAGGGTGACAATATACAGCCTAGACAATATACAGTCAGTTTTCATTCCAGTCTCAAAGAAAGGCAATAGCAATGAATGCTCCAACTACCGTACAGTTGCACTCATCTCACATGCTAGTAAAGTAATGCTCAAAATTCTCCAAGCCAGGCTTCAACAATATGTGAACCATGAACTTCCAGATGTTCATGCTGGAATTAGAAAAGGCAGAGAAACCAGAGATCAAATGGCCAACATCCAGTGGATCATCGAAAAACCAAGAGAGTCCCAGAAAAACGTCCACTTCTGCTTTATTGACTACACCAAAGCCCCTGACTGTGTGGAACACAATAAACTGTGAAAAATTCTGAAAGAGACAGGAATACTAAGCCACCTTACCTGCCTCCTGAGAAATCTTTATGTAGGTCAGGAAGAAACAGTTAGAAGTGGACATTAAATAAAAGATTAGTTCCACATCAGGAAAGGCATGGTCAAAGCTGACACTGTGTTTATTTAACTTATATGAAGAGTACATCATGTGAAATGCTGGGCTGGATAAAGCACAAGCTGGAATCAAGATTGCCAGGGGAAATATTAATAATAACCTCAGATACACAGATGACATCACCCTATGGCAGAAAGTGAAAAAGAACTAAAGAGCCTCTTGATGAAAGTGAAAGAGGAGAGTGAAAAAATGGCTTAAAACTTAACATTCACAAAACTGAAGTCATGGCATCTGATACCATCAGTTCATGGCAAATAATTTGGGAAACGTTGGAAACAATGACAGACTATTTTGAGGGGTTCCAAAATCACTACATATGGTGACTGCAGCTACGAAATTAAAAGATACTTTTTCCTTGAAAGAAAAGTTATGACCAATCTAGACAACATATTAAAAAGGAGAGGCATTATTTTGCCACCAAAGGCCCGTCTAGTTAAAGCTGTGTTTTTTTCCAATAGTTAGGTATTGATGTGAGAACTGAGTGATAAAGAAAGCTGAGCATCAAAGAATTGATGTTTTTGAACTGTGGTGTTGGAGGAGACTCTTGAGATTCCCTTGGTCTGCAAGGAGGTCCAACCAGTCCATCCTTAAGGAAATCAGTCCGCAAGATACGTTGGAAGGGCTGATGAGAAAGCTGAAACCCCAACACTTTGAATACCTGATGCAAAGAACTGACTCACTAGGCAAGACCCTGAGGATGTGAATGATTG
Source organism: Antilocapra americana (assembly GCA_007570785.1). NCBI lineage: Eukaryota > Metazoa > Chordata > Mammalia > Artiodactyla > Antilocapridae > Antilocapra > Antilocapra americana. The sequence continues at coordinate 6,909,245 of ML664173.1, read as the reverse complement.
ACATTGGGAGGAGAAGGGGACGACAAAAGATGAGATGGTTGGATGGCATCCCTGACTCAATGGACATGAGTTTGAGTAAGCTCTGGGAGTTGGTGATGGACAGGGAAGCTCAGCATGCTGCAGTCCATGGGGTCACAAAGAGTCAGACATGACTGAATGACTAAACTCAACTGAACTGAAGAATTTTCCACAGTTTGCTGTGACTCACCCAGTCAAAGGCTTTTGTGAAGTCAATAAAGCAGAAGTGGATGTTTTTCTGGAATTATCTTGCTTTTTTGATGATCCAGCAGATATTTGCAATTTTGATCTCTGATTCCCTTGCCTTTTCTAAATCCTGCTTGAACATCTGGAAGTTCACGGTTCACTCACTGTTGAAGCCTGGTTTGGAGAATTTTGAGCATTACTTTGCTAATATATGAGATTAGTGCAAATGTACGGTAGTTTGAACATTCTTTGGCATTACCTTTCTCTGGGATTGGGATGAAAACTGATCTTTTCCAATCAACGAAAGAGTCCACAATGCATTATCTGGGGGCAGTCTCAAGAACAACAGAATTATCTCTGTTCATTTCCAGTGGGAACCATTCAGTATCACAGTAATCCAAGTCTATGCCTCGAGCAGTAATAATGAAAAAGCTGAACTTGAATGATTCTATGAAAACCTAGGAGACTTTTTCTAACACCAAATAAAGATATCCTTTTTCATCATTTGGGACTGGAATGTAAAAGTAGAAAGTCAAGAGATACCTGGAGTAACAGGCAAATTTGTCACTGGAGTACAAAATGAAGCAGGACAAAGTTTAATAAAGTTTTGCAAAGAGAAAGCACTGGTCATAGTAAACATCCTCTTCCAGCAACACAATAGAAGACTCTACATATGGACATTACCAGATAGTGAATACCAAAATCAGACTGATTATACTCTTTTCAGCCAAAGGTGAATAAGCTCTATACAGTCAGAAAAAAAAAAAAAAAAAAAAAGACCAGGAGCTGACTGTGGCTTAGGTCATGAACTCCTTATTTGCAAAATTAAGCCTTAAATTGAAGAAAATATGGAAAATGACTAGACCATGCAGGCAAGACCTAAATCAAATCCCTTATGATTATGCAGTGGGAGTGACAAATAGATTCAAGGGATTAGATCTGAAAGACAGAGGACCTGAAGAACTATCTCCCAGAGTTTGCAAACTCATGTTCATTGAGTCAGTGAAAATAGCAAATTAAAACTTCAACATTTGACAAAAGATAAAAGTAAATAAAAGATAATTTTCTACTCTTGTTCATAGTATAAGTGGCAGGATGACGCTTCCATGATTATCCTAATGGTTGTAAACTGATACAAAGTTTGTGCAAGACACTTTGGCAAGATTATATCAAAATTTATAATGTGTCTATTCTATGTCCCAGCAGTTTCCCTTCTAGGGATCTAGTCTACAGAATTATGTACATACCTGCACAGAGTTATTTGATATTGTCAGTCAAAGTATAACAAATGGAAATTACCCAAAGTTTATTAATGAAAGCATCACCTTATTTCCTTTGTTTGTCTATAAAATATGTCATAATACAGTTGCCATACATAATACAATGAATCTTCAGCTTAAATGAGGCAATAACTGTAAGGTCACTCTCTAAAGCAGAATTTATAATTAATTTTATATTTGGTTCTTATTTTTTAACAATTGTTCTTATTCGTAGATATACACCTACAGAAACACACACACATAATCATATATACACAGAAAGACAAAAAAGAATTAAGTCTAAACACTAAATTGTTGATATTGGTTAATCGTGTTGAGATTTATATGTTTGGGAAAGCATTAAGAAGCAAGTCTTTCTATATCATTTGAATTATTTTATGACACTGATATTTTTATGGCTATAAGATGAAAAAATTGTTTGCATAACAATAATCTCGTTATAGTATAATGAGAACATTTGTGTATATACACAACATAAACACTCTTGCACTGTTTCTCAATAGATGGATGGCATATTGACCTAAAGATGATTTCAAAGCTGTACTATGCATTATGTAAAACATTTTATAAATTAGTATAGAGATTAAGATGTCATATGAAGCATTGTTTTATGGGAAGTTATTTCTAAATTATCAAACTAAAGATAAAATTTTAATCCATTCAACACATAATAGTTCATTACTCTATGATTGAAATAATTTTCAAAATGTATTTCTCTCAACCAAGTTCACATAATTCTGGATTTTTTTTTCTTTTTTAACTTAGCAGTGCTTAATGTCTATCTACAATTTTTATTTTATTTTATATTTTGGTTAGGGGGTATCTTATGGGTTCTTAATATACTTATGTTCTTATCTTTCATTTCAAAGGAAGAAAACGTACTGCTTCTTTCTTCAAACATATTATGAAAAACTGATAATTTATTATTGTGGACAAAGACCTTCTTCAGGTTATCCACTTTGATTTCACAGAGAGTTCTCACTCATTGTTTTTGTTTGCTTATTAAAGTATAGTTGGTGTTCAATATATGTTACACGTGTACAATATAGTGATTCACAATTCTTAAAGGAAGTACTCCATTTCTAGTTCTTACAGAATATTAGTGATATTCTCCAGTATAGATGATAGATTGTACAATGTGTTCTTGTAGCTTATTTTATACATAGCTATTTGAAGCTTTTCGTCCTCTATCTCTTTATAGCCCCAAGCCCCTGCCCTCTCCCTACTGGTAACCACTGTTTGCTTCCCTATAACTGTGAGTCTGTTTCTTTTTTGTTCTTTTCTCTAGTTTGTGTTCTTTTTAAATTCTACAAACAAATGGTATCGTACAGTATTTCTCTTTCACTGTCTGACATTTCATACAGCGTAGTACCCACTAAGTCTATCCATGCTGTTGCAAATGGCAAAATTTCATTCTTTGTACGGCTGAGTAGTATTTCATTGTGTGTATGAGCATATATATAGATAGATAGATAGATAGATAGATAGATAGATAGATAGATAGATAGATAGTATCTTCTTCATCTATTCCTATATCTATATATATCACATCTTCCATTATCCATTCATCTATTAATGGACACTTAGTTTGCTTCAGTACCTTGCCAATTGTAAATAATGCTGCCAAGAACAACAAGGTGCATACATCTTTTCAACTGGGCATTTCCAGTGGAACTGCTGGGCCATGTGGTATTTCTATTGTTAATTTTTCGATAGGCTTCTGTACTGTCATCCACAGTGGTCGCACCGATTTGCATTCCACCAACAGTGTACAAGCAGTGCCCTCTTCTCTATATCCTCACCAATATTTACTATTTGTATTCTTTTTAATGGTACCAATTTGGTCAGGTGTGAGGAGCTTTGATTTGCATTTGACTAATGATCACCGTTCCTGAGCATCTTTTTAGGTGAATGCTGGCCATCTGCGTGTCCTCTTTGGGAAAAAAATGTCTATTCAGGCTTCTGCCCATTTTTTAATTGAGGTGTTTATCAGTGTTGAGCTGTAAGAGCTGTTTATGTACTTGGTGTATACCATTTGCAAGTATTTTCTCCTCTTCAGTAGATTTTCTTTTCATTTTATAGACAGTTTCATTTGTTATGTGAAAGCTTTTAAGTTTAATTAGGACCAGATGGTTTCACAGGTGAATTCTACCAAACATGTAGCAAAGAGTCAACAATTATTCTTCTCAAACTCTGCCAAAAAATAGCAGAGGAATGAACACTTATGAATTCATTCTATGAGGGCAGCATCACTTGATTCCTAAACCAGACAATGGTTTCACAGAAATAGAAAATTACAGATCAATGTCATTAATGAACATAGATATAAAGATCCTCAACAAAATATTAGCACATCAATCCAACAATACATTAAAAGGATCATATAACACAATCAAGTGAAGTTTATCCCAGGATAAAGGATTTTTCAATATTCACAATTCAATCAATTTAATATATCATATTAACAAATTCAAGAATAAAATTAAATAATCATCTCAATAGATGCAGAAAAATATTTTGACAAAATTTAACATCTATGTATGATAAAAACTCTCTAGAAAGCGGTCATACAGCTAACACACCTCTACATAATAAAGGCCATATATGGCAAACCCACAGCTAACATCATGCTCAGGAGAAAAAATGAAAGCATTTCCTGTAAAATCAGGAATAAAACAAGAATGCCCACTCTTGCTCTTTGTTTGAATTTTATTTCATCCAAAGCATAAAAGACTGAAGTTTAAAAAGACATAAGAAAATTTCTCTTCTTTCCCCCTTGGACTTGCTTTTTGGATCCCTTATGTCTTTTATGGAATTGAGAATATGAGTCAAAATTCAAAATACCACACTTTCTTGTGTTCTTAGCAAAACTCTCACCAGAAGTATTTGAAGCCTTGACAGTGGGAAGCTACCCATTTATAATGTCAGCCTTATTGAGAAAAATGAAAAAAATGCCTTTATTCAAAGAAGAAACTCTATTGTCCACCAAACATTTTTTTATTCTTTATTCAAAAGTGCTAAGTCTAATGTGTCCTCTTATGTCCAGGCCTATGAGAATATAGTTTTATCAATTAACTCCCTCAGAAATAAGCCAACTGCAAGGTTACATGCAGTCAGCTATTAACCACAGTCCAAGGAACTCTAAGGTAAAAACTATGGTGAGGAAATTGCAGGTGTTCAGGGTTGGTAAAGATTCATTCCCAGGGGCTCCTCTTTCTACCTCCTAGAGAATCAATTATTTTTTTTTCTAATTCCAAATTGTTTCTACAACCAGCAGAGGTAGGATTGTTGCCAAATTTTCAAAAAATGGTTAAAGTGACATTGTGAGAAATATTCTTTAAAATTTCTTTATTTTATTGAAGGATGTTTACAATATTGTGATGGTCTTGCCCCTCCATGGGTATTATTGGCCACTGGCATACATGTCCCCTCCTTCCTGTAAACTCCTCAGGTCATCACAGAGCACTGAGTTTGAGTACCCTGCATCATGCATTAAACCCCCACTGGCTATCTATTTTTTTTTTTTTAAGTATAAAAGATAAAAGCAAACATCTTCTAAACACCGTCCTAAGGGAATAATTGCTAATGGTTTGATATGAAAAACCATAAATTTCTGTTTAGACACACACAGATGGGCAGATTGGCAGTCACAGTCATAGAGTTAACAATACTCGTGATCAGAACTTAAACACAGCTGAGGGAGGAGGTAAAGGGGGATCTGAAAATTTGGATTTAGTGAAAATCACCAATCTGAAGGGTGGAAACAAGAGCTCTTGCCCAGTCTGCATTTGGAACAAGCTGCCTAGAAGATTGTAGATTGTTTATTTGAGAATCTTAAAGGCCCAAGAGAAAACTTTCACATAGAGGTAGTGTCATTTTTTGTGGCTACCAATGGACATGAGTTGAGTAAACTCCTGGAGTTAGTGATGGACCGGGGGATCCTGGCGTGCTGCAGTCCATGGGGTTACAAAGAGTCTGACACGACTGTGTGACAGAACTGAACTGAATGGAAAAAAGAAAAAAAAATTTTTTTGGGGGGGGCTGGTGTTAGTTTTAAAAGGTCTTGTAGGTTTTCATAGAACCATTCAACTTTAGCTTCTTTAGCAAAATCATATATGGATGTGAAAGTTGAACCAAAAAGAAGGCTGAGCATTGAAGAACTGATTATTTTGAGCTGTGGTGTTGGAGAAGACTCTTGAGACTGACTTGGAAAGCAAGGAGATCAAATCAGTCAATCCTAAAAGAGATCAATCCTGGATATTCATTAGAAGGACTGATGCTGGAGCTGAAGCTTCAATACTTTCACTACCTGATGCAAAAAGCCAACTCATTAGAAAAAAACACTGATGCTGAATAAAATTGAAGGCAGGAGGAGAAGGGGATGACAGAGGATGAGATGGTCGAGTGGTATCACTGACTCAGTGGACATGGGTTTGAGCTAGTTCTGGGAGATGTTGAAGGACAAGGAAGCCTGGGGTGCTGCAGTCCGTGGGTTCACAAAGAGTCGTACTTCACTGGGTAACTAAACAACAAATGGAAAAAAAAAAGTATTTATTGCTTCACATTTCACTTAAATGTAGAAGACAACTTTGCCTAAGATTCCTAAGATAACAATAAATTTACACTGCCTTATGGCTAATTATGAACATTAAATATCTCACTATATTCAAGGGAATTCTTCCCTTGAAAAATATGAAATTAACAGAGAAAGGAAATCCAGGGAAAACAAATACAGAAGAAAATATCCAGTCAATACAATTTTAATCAGTATTTTCAAAGATTAACAAGAAAAGAGTGTGTTCATTTTTAAAATCAAATTACAAAATATTATATAAAAGAATCAGAGAAAAAAACAGGATATGGATTTTTTTATGATTGCAAAAATAAATAAAAATTGTTGGAAAATACTTTAGAAAACCTCCAAGCAGGTAAAGGAAAACCAAGCAAGTGAGAAGAAATTAAAAATTGATTAAGGAATAATCTAGCAGTTTCCATATCTAACAAATATAAAATTTTTAAAACTACTGATGAAATTAAGAATTTTAAAATATACATATATATATAAAAAAACAATGCATAAACATTTTCTAGAACTGAGAGCATAAGTTTTAGGTTATAAGAGTCATCAGTACTGTATTCAGCACACTGAATAAAACACAGACGTACACACAACATCCAGCAAGTAGTCATTAACAAATATTAAAATATCAGATGCAGCAGCTAGTCTGCAAACAAGGTCCTCCAGTGACACATCCCTGCAGCACTCACACTAGGAGCTGGTTTCCCACCACTCACTGTGGTCCTACAACAAGCAGAATGTGGCAAATCTGATGCTGAAGGACTTACAAGGCTAGGTCACAAAGACCATCTAAATTCTGTTTAAGGACTCGTCTTCCATGTTGAGTGACCACACAATGAAATGTCCATGGCAATTGCAGAGGCCCCTCTGACAGACACTCCCAGCTGATCTCTCATCTGATAAACAGCTCCACCTGCAACCCATGCAAATGAGCCTTCTTGGACATTCTGCAAAATTAAACTTTCGGGTGACTTTATCTGCAGTCGCTACCTAACCGCAGCTTCATGGGGAACGCCAGGCAGTTTCAGGAAACTCACAGGATCGTGAAGGATGACCGTAAATTGCTGTTCTAAGGCACTGAATTTGGGGATGTATTTGGGTTCTTGTGTCAATTTCAATATAACGGAGCGGGAATGCTCCTCACCTAATATCAAGCAATTCTTGGACACAGAATTTAATACAGTTCCAACATTATCTGTTTACCCAAAGATAGTGCCAGACTCCACAGGTTGGGCATTTATCCTACAATACTGTAGAGACCCCAACATCCTCTTCTTTGGGTTTGATTAATTTTCTAGAGGGACTCATAGAACTCAGAGACCATTTGACTTACTAGAGCACCAACTTATTATAAAAGAATCTTATTAAAGAATGGACTTCTGTGGCTCAGTGGTAAAGAATCTGCCTGCCAATGCAGGAGACTTAGGTTTGATCCCTCAATCAGGAAGATTCCTCTGGAGAAGGAAATGGCAACCCACTCTGGTATCCTTGCCCTGGAAATCCAAAGGACAGAGGAGCCTGGTAGGCTACAGTTACTGGGGTTACAAAAGTATGGTCAAGATATAGTGAAATAGTAGCAATGATTAAGGGACAGCCAAACAGAAAAAATTCATGGGGCATTGGTGACTGAGTAAACCTCCTGCCTCCCTTGCCAGGAGGTCAATTACTAGAAATAAAATTGTCTATTTTAATCAAAGTCCTCAGCCTTAGGTGACCTAGGAACATTCCAAAAGTCACTTCATTAAGATAACAAAAGGCATCTTTATGGCTCTCATCACTTAGGTAATTCTGTGTGCCAGAAATGGAGAGGAAGACCAAATATGTTTCTTATTAAAAATTGCAGTAACAAAAGATGACTGCTTATTGCATCAATATATGGCTGAAATGCCACAATGCATTAAATATTTTGAGAAAAAAGGTAAAAAAAATGAAAACAAACAAACTGAAATATAGGACACTTAGAAAAACATTGGGAGTGTTGGGAATCAGAATAGCAGCAGACTGATCAAAGGTAACTCCAGGAGCAAAAAGATAATGACATGTCTTCAAATTTCTTTGTAAAAATTATTTTTATCCTAGAATTTTATATCAATTAAACTAGTAAAAAAATGTAAAAGCTAGAAACAAAATACAAATCCTGTTTCAGGCATATAAAATCTCAAAATATTCACTTCCCAAACATGTCCAATGAAATATTTAATTAGGGGTACAGGGAGGAGGGAAGGGAAAACAACCGAGACTCTACATAGAAGTCCAAACACCAAAACACTCTGGCTGGCCTAAAGCATCACCCAAAGCAAAGAATCAGGAGATGAAGGGTAATCAGAAGTAAGATTGATAGAGAAGGGGATAAAGAACTAATGAATAACCTGAAACTTTCTAGATTTTAGAAGGAGTACTGATAGGTTTATGATAACTGTTTTGGACTACTTGGGCATTGTTGTTATTGTTTAATCTCTCTAGCCGTGTCCTCATGGACTACAGCATTCCAGGCTTTGCTGTCCTTCACCGTCTCCTAGTGTTTGCTCAAATTCATGTCCATTAAATCGATGATGCCATCCAACCATTTAATTCTCTGTCACCCCTTTTCGTCCTGCCCTCAATATAATGATAGGTTCATAAAAAGAAATATGTATTTACCATTAGACATAAATACTGACTACTAATTGAAAAATAATTGTGATATAAATACATATGGAGAGATCAAAAGAGATATTGGAGGTAGAAATGGAATAATGTAGTTAAATCAAATTGAGTTTTTGTCTGTTGACAGAAAGCCAGTAATGAATGCCTAGCACTGACCAATCTATATAGAACTTATATAAACCTCAAATTCATAATTCAGAAGTAAATGACAGAGGGCATGTTGTTAACAAAGATGAAAGTGAGTGCTTCTGTGACTTTAGGGGATGCAAGAAAATTGTGAGAGAAAACAGTTTCTGCTTTTTTGTTATGTGATGTTTAATATTAATTGGCTTTATTAACTATGGGCAAATTTTGTTAAAGATATGACTTAAGTGCCCAGAAGAAAAATCTTTAAAAGTAAACATCTTTGAACTATTTTATACTTTAAATGCAAATACCCAAATATACAAACTAATAAACCAAGGAAAGAAGTGCATGAAAGAGTTCTGTGATGCAATGACAGATTGTATCAAACTTCTTTTAATATTTGTCCATCTGATAGGTAGAAAATAGAAACAGGATGTTGAGTTAATTTACATTTGCTGTCTTTTCACCTTGCTTATAGTTTCCTTTGTTGTGCAAAAGCTTTTAATTTTAATTAGGTCCTATTTGTTTATTCGTGTTTTTATTTCCAATATTCTGGGAGGTGGGTCATGGAGTATCCCACTTTGGTTTATGTCAGAGAGTGTTTTGCCTATGTTACCCTCTAGGAGTTTTATAGTTTCTGGTCTTATGCTTAGATCTTTGATCCATTTTGAGTTTATCATTGTGTATGGTGTTAGA
>ML664173.1:6761601-6899314 GCA_007570785.1 Antilocapra americana | reverse complement strand
TTACATTTGCTCCATCATTACTGAATTTGGACATCTTCTTCAGTTTACTGGCAGGTTTTCAGCAGAAAATCTCTGGTTAATTTTATCTTCTGACTTTCTACTGAGTCATTTATCTTTGGGGGCACACCTGTGAGTGTAGGTGTACATTTTGCTTCAGTTCTCAATAGTTTCCTATCTGTTTGGGGTTTTTCTTTTTTGACAGGTATATAAAATCCCACTGTCCACTAAATTTTATTTTTTCTGACTTCTTGACTAAGCCCTTATTATTTCTCATTTTTATCTCTTTTCTTCCAGCTACCTAGAAGTCAAATACTTGCTTGTGATTCTTGCAGAATGATTCGAACAGCTACATTGCATGGTGTCCACAAGAAAAATCACAATGATAAATTTGTAGGTTGCTCCCTTGCCACTCTTCCATCTCTGTCCAATTCTCTTTTTACCTGCTTGATAAGCATAGAGGGAAAATGAGTAAATCTATTCTTTATGAAGACAGAAAACAGAAGAAAGAACTATTTATCTTCTCTGTCTTTTTTAATTATCATTTTTATGGAGTGCAACTGCTTAACAATTTTGTCATATTTTCTGCCATACATCGAAGTGAATCAGCCATGTGTATACATGTGTATATCCCTTCTCTCTTGGACCTCCCTTCCACACCCCAATTCCACCCATCACGGTAATCACAGAGCATCTAGCTGAGTTCCCTGTGCTATACTACAGGTACAGCACTCTCTATTGTACACAAACTAGTGTTATTTATGTCAAACCTAATTTTCAAATTTATCCCACCCTCCTGACCCCCCTCACCCATGTCCACACATCCATTCTCTACATCTGCATCTCTATTCCTGCCTTGAAACTAGGTTCATTTGTACCATTTTTCTAGATTCCAAATATATGCATTAATACACAATATTTGTTTTTCTCTCCCTGTCATATGTCACTCGTATGATGGATGCTAGATCCATCAACATTTCTACAAATAATCTAATTTTGTTCTTTTTTATCCTCTCACTCTTTTTAATCAACAACATTTCAGAAAGCAACTTCCTTAGAAGGCACTTCTTTTTTAAAAAAATTAAAATTTGTATATATTTAAAGTATACAGCCTGATTAGTTGGTGTACACATAAATTGTCAAATGATTACTACAGGTTTTGTGTATACGTGGAGATAAAGCTTAAGATCTTCTCCTAGTATATCTCAAGCATATGATACAACATTAAGTCATCACAGTGTAATGGGCTCTCTAGAACTTACTCATAAATAACTGGAACTCTGTACCCTTGAACCAACATCTCCCACGTTTGTTTTTCCAATGCAAGTACAAGTTTTTCCCTGCCTTTCCCTGTGCAGAGAAGAGGGAGAAAGCTTTCAAAGTGACAGACTTTGTGCTCCCCATAGAATCAAGTACTGGAAAATTCTCTATTCCCTTCACAGAGGTTCCTCCCATATGGGAGAGTATGCAGGCTGACCTTGGAGAGGAGAGGTGGTAGTGATGTTAAGTGCTTGGTTGATATTTAGTCACAGGAATAAAAATCTGCTCCCAAATGTCAGATCCCTTTTAAAAATGTTGCTTTAGTCCCATTTGTCACCACCATTGATCCCTATTGTGGTACTGGAAGGCATGTAGAACATTTCCATTTAATATGATGCTGAATACACGATTTAAGTGTGCAAATTCAGTGTCAAAAATGTGTAAATATCTTTTATCCAAGGGCATTGCCTTAGTTCAGGACCCTCTCTGAACTGGCCCTAAAATAAGGATTTGGGTGTTGCTACTCTTTTAGGAGTCACTGCAGGAAATCCAAGGAGGGGAGTGTGCGTGTGTGTTCAGTAGTATTCAACCTTCGATGGCCCCATGGACTGTAGCCCACCAGGCTCCTCTGTCCAAGGGACTTCCCAGGCAAGAATACTGGAGTGGGTTGCCATTTCTGTCTCCAGGGGATCTTCCTGACCCAGGGATTGAATCTGCCTCTCTTATTTCTCCTGCAATGGTAAGGCGGATTCTTTACCACTAGTGCCACATGGGAAGCCTGAGGGGAGCATGAATCAGTCCAAATATAGCAATGAAACTTTCATTTATGTGTGACTGATTGCTCTGGACTCCCACCACTGGAGACCCTCTGCAGACTCAACCACATGCCCCTCATCTTTGTTCCACTGTGGAACACGGACGGGAAATGACATGCTCCCCTTAATGCTATTTGCCATTCCTTGCTAGACCTGGGTGGATTCCAAGAGCATTAAGTTGCAGCTTCTGTGGGGCTGGCTTTTCCATTTGTTTAGCAAGTTTCCAAGGCATCAGCAAAGAAACAAAAAGGCTCTGGTATGTAAAAAGTAAGAGGGTCTTAGATTTCCATAAACTCCCCACTCCACCTGTTGGTGAACTTAGAGGTAGACTGAGAGACTCTGGGTAGAATCATAACAGTGTCAGCTGTGATAAAGCAATCCTCTTGCAATCCGTTTTTTTTTTGGATTCCAAATTCAGAACAGTCTCGTGGACTCTGTGGAAGAGGGCAAGGGTGGGATGATATGGGAGAACGGCATTGAAACATGTTAATTATCATATGTGAAATCAATGGCCAGCCCAGGTTTGATGCTCAGGGCTGGTGCACTGGGATGACCAAGAGAGAGGGAATTGGGAGGGAGGAGGGAGGGGGGTTCTGGAAGGGGAACATATGTATACCCATGGCAGATTCATGTCAATGTATGGCAAAACCAACACAATAAAGTAAAGAAAATAAAAAATAAATAATAAATTAAAAAAATTAAAAAGACTGCATTAACAACAAATAAAAAAAAAAACAAATTCAGTTGTCTCTGTGTCTATTTCAATTACAGGAGAAAGATGGGTGGTTTCCACGGAAACCTCAGAAGCACAACACAGAAAAATTCAGTCTTCCAAGCCTTTTATTTTTATTTTTGGTTCTCTTATTAGCAATTTAAATTTGAATAGTATGTATCTAATTACCCCAAGTCCTGAATGGAAGGAAATAAACATTTCTTGTGTTAAAGTTATTTTGCATCTGTGAAGAAGGTGAAAAATTGACTAGATTGTCTTATGTTTCTATTCAATTAATCCAAACTGCTAAGGATTGTTGTTAAATTATCAAAATATATGTTAGGACAGTTACATTTCAGTGAGTTCATAATTTTAGCCTACTATCCAGCCAGAAAAATCTTGGAGACATTTCACCCATTGATAAAAGCATTTTTGATACTTCTTCATACCTGAAGGTGTCTCTTTCTCTACATATTATCAAATAAGAATGTTCTGTAAGTAGCTTTGAAAATGTATTTCATAATTGAGTGAATGTGTTCCATAGATGATATATCTACTGATAACTGTAGATTCATTAGACCTAAAAATACAGGGAGAGTTAGCCAAGATTTGTGTTCTACATTTCTACTAAAAGAATTGTTCTGGTCCCATGAAGGAGCCAAGGAAACAAACAAACAAACAAGAAATGGATAAACTGTGAGTACACACAGGAAGAGGAAAGAAATAATGATAACACTGTTGGAAAGAAATGGAGAGACTCCTGCCCTGGGTGTCTTCAGAGACAATTTAGAGTAACTGAAAAGTTGATAATGATGATGCCTAGGAAATAGAGATAGGGAACACAGTAGCATGGAATAATAAGAGATCTTCCTGTTTAAGATTCTCCTGATCCATAAACATGAAGACACCTCTCATTATGAAGTATCATTTGACTGTCATGTTTGTGAGGTTCTGATCTTTTGAAAATCTACAATATTAATGTAATTTAGATACATATATTTTCTGCTAACTATAACTTGTCAAAAGATGCTTGAACCTTAAAAGGCTATTGGAAATCTAAGTCATTTAGTTTCTCATAATTTCTAAGATGTGCCTAATTAAGACTAAGTGGGATATACTAAACAGTGAAGAGGATCCTTGAGGGTATTTCGAAAATAGATAAGGGATTCTTAGACTAGCAAGTGAGTAAGTTCATGACCCAAACTGAGGAACAGATAGAGGAACTGCATTTGATGATAGATACAGGGAATAAGTCTAGCATGATATTTATAAGGAGACAACCATGGTTAGATTTATAACTTGGAATATGAATGGGAGTTTATTCAAACCCAGAAGAATTTATAAAATAAATGAAAGGACTCTCTTGCCTCAGAAAGCAAATAATGAAAAAAAGATTAAATTGTGAGCCAAAGCAAGAGACAACTTAAAAGGAAAACAGAACCTTTTTTGTTGTTTTTGTTGCTGAGATAAAGAGATAGTGAGATTCACAACAGGTTCTTAGATGAAGCAGGGGTTAAGGAAATGGCAACCCACTCCAGTATTCTTGCCTGGAGAATCCCATGGATAGAGGAGCCTGGTGGGCTACAATCCATTGGGTTGCAAAGAGTCAGACACGACTGAGAGACTAACACACAGAGAATTAGATTAACTCATTTATTCACTCAAAGACATTAATTAAGCAAATAATATGTAAAAGTTCTTTATCAGTCAGATCCAAAAACTGAGGAACCTCCAAGATGTCTTTTCAATGCTACATAGTTAGGTTCCAAATTGATTTCATTTCTACGTTTTTGACATGTAAAAGGCTCATACCTTGATAAAGCTTCATATACTTAAAGAAAACAATTTTGTTTATTCAAATATATTGACTTAAGAGAGTGTTACTATAAATAACTAATTTCTAATAAAAATTAGAGACTCTACACTTGTGTAAAAGATAATTTCCATTTGCATTATCTATTTTATTAATAGGTCAATTCAGGTTAATCATTCTTTATAATTGGTTGAATTGAACTATGTTGAATGAATTCTATGTTTCAGGTATTGTGGTACTATAGATTTTGCTTGCAGATTAAATTATGGCATTCGTTCTCGAAGCATGACATACAGAGGCAAACATTTTCTACATACTATAATATGCTAAGTGTAATTTTAGAGATATGCATAACATATGATGATATCAAACACATTGTGAGGTGGGTCAAAGTACCATTGTTATCACATTTCAGATGATGAAATTGAAATTCAAGATATCAAGTGACTAAGGCAGAGTCATGTTGATAATGAAAAACTGGTTGGCAAAGACAGTAGAAGGAACATCCTTCTGAATACAAGTGTTCTTCACTGGATAAGTAATCTGGCCTTCCCTGAAAAATTTATTGATGAATTTTGGTGGATCAGAGAAAATAATAGGACAACAAGAGAACTTGAATAGAAATTTTGCCACCTCAACCTCTTTGAGTATAGCTTTTCTCAAGTTTCTTAATATCTTTTTTATTTCTGCATACTAGAATGCAGTGGAGGGGAAAAAGCCATCACAGAAGTCTTATTTTAAAATACTTCTCGGCATTTCTTCTGGCTTCCCTGGTGGCTCAGTGGTAAAGAACCTGCCTGCCAATGTAGGAGATATGGGTGCGATCCCTGGGTTGGGAAGATCCCCTGGAGAAGAAAATAGCAACAGGCTCCAGTATTCCTGCCTGGGAAATCCCATGGACAGAAGAGTCTGGCAGGCTACAGTCCACGGGATTACAAAAAAATCATGCATGACTTGGTGACTCAACAGCAGCAACATACTTATTCATCCTCTTTTCTTTACAACAATTTACATCAGGCTGGAGGAAAGAAAATAAATGCAGGCAATATATCTGTTAACAGTCCAGTTATATTCTAGTCGGTACACACACACTTCATCTAATTTGTACTCTTGTGCTCTAGTAATTATGGGTGCTGATACTTTTACCATGGAAGAAAAACGTTTTGAAAGAACAGCAGCCACTTATATAAGATTAAAAGACATGGTATCTTAGCAAATGTTGCCCCCGAACTTCTTACCTTGGTTATCTGATGCATATTTGGCTTTCTTTTCTTCTTAAATTTATTTATCCCTCTATCCCCTAAGACTCTTTGTTGAAAGATTTCACTAAAGAAGTTAGTAACTCTGCTAAATAACAACAATGATGAAAGTATTTGGTTTTCTTGGGAATAAAAATAATTTCAACTTCACTTTTTGATTGAAAAAATTTTGTTTTGGAACTAATTTCACTTTCTGAGTTTGAAACAAATTCTAAGCAAAGGATTGCTTAGTTCTTTCTTCTGAAGTACCTGATAACCAAAATCCCAATATCCAAAAAACACAGTGATGACCTTTGTCTCTGGAACTCATGTCTGGGTTTGTTTTGACAGCCACAGAATGGAGAACATTATGTTTACATGGGTAATTCCACTTAGGACAACTTCCAGAGTCTGACACTAGATTTGAGAACACTTGAACATCAAATCTTAAATAATAGGTCTTAGCAACCAACAGCTGGAAAGCTCAGAAGCCCTGTTTTGACTTTTTAGAAAATTATCTCCAACACTAAAATAAATGCTGAAAAATTATGTTCTCTACGGGAAAAGTAAAGAAAAACAAATTCAAATAAAATATGAAGATACCTTTGTCTAAAAATCTTCCTGGAATTCTTTTTCTGCTTCTGTGGAACATGATTCAGGGCTTTAGTCAGTATCATGATGGATTAACTTAGTTCAGGCAGGTCCTGTTCTCCCAACAAGCCACCCTAGGGTGGTTACATAAACTCATATTTAAATAAATACAAGTTGGAATTGTTTTTACTGGAGATATTTGTTCTTGGAGTTGGGTATCTCTTTGCAACTCCATGGACTATACAGTCCATTTATTTGCCTAGGAGATTTCTCAAGTATCATATCTTAGTGGGAGGTAAAAATGGTTTATTGTCCTGTCAGTGACTGGAAACCTGTGTTAAAATACAAGTTTCTTGAGACTTCTATTCCTTGAGTGTTCGGGGAAATGTTAATTGGATGGAAACTGGTATTATCATAACTCAGGAGCCTAAGCGGACCTCGGCAATTACAGATGTCTCTATTTCAATGGAGAACTGACATACAACTTGAAAATAGTATCTTAAGAGCTATCATATCAGGTACAATGAGGTCTGTGAAGAAGTATAAACCAGTTCCCTGTCTCCAGGATGTTACAATCTTTGTGAGGAGACAACACATAAAAAAAGAGTAATGTATAACAGAAAAAAAAAATATTATGTAGGGCATATTACAAGTGAAGCAAAAAATGAGAGAAAGAGGAGTTCTTATAGATTCAGATGTGGAGCAAAAGACAGAGAAGTGAAGGCTGAAGTTGAGCAGTTGGGTTTTCTAGTTTGCAGGATCTTCAAAACAAGACTCAATAATCAATTTATACTCCTTAGTAGTGAAGAATCCATTTACAATCTTAAGTGAGAAGTTGATATTGAAAAAAATACATATGTGCACATGTGTGTGTAACGCATACATGTACCATAGACATGTTTGTGTGTATGTACATTTACTATACATACATATACTATAGATATGCCATGTTACTCTAACATATAGTAATAGCATACATATATTTATATTGTATACCTAATTATATAGGAAGGGAGAAAGGGAGAGTGGGAGGGAGGGAAGGAAGGAAGGAAACAAGGAAGAAAAATGAAAACTCTTGCAACAGTCATTAAGCAGTCGAGTAGGAAAAATAACTGAAGGCAGACATAAATTCAAAAGCCATTAAAGTACTTTAGCCAAGAGACTGATAAAAATCTAAACTAAGCTGGTGGCCATAAGGACTCCTGCACAAGCTGACTCTTTATGCCATTTTATTCAAATGAATATAGTGTTTGAGGGAGAATATGGATAACATAATTCTAATACTGCATTTACATATGTCTAATATATATGCATATGTGTGTCGTATGTTTACTGTATATAAAACTAAGAATGCTGTATACTATTGAGAAAGAGCTGATTTGCTGGGCACTATGCAGTCTAATAAACATCAGGC
Source organism: Antilocapra americana (assembly GCA_007570785.1). NCBI lineage: Eukaryota > Metazoa > Chordata > Mammalia > Artiodactyla > Antilocapridae > Antilocapra > Antilocapra americana. The sequence goes on along the minus strand of ML664173.1, from coordinate 6,891,474 downwards.
ATATATTCAAATTTCACAAACAGTGTCATCATACTTATTATTCTCCAAGGAATGCCTAGAACCAAAGGTAAATATTTTTTTTCAGTAGCATTAAGAAGAAATGATCTTTGCAATTAAAAACCTACGACATTCTTTTTTAACACTTTATTTTGTAATAATTTTAGACTTACATTAAGTTACACAATGGTGCAGAGAACCTGATATCCCTCGCTTGGATTCCTCCAAGGAGAGCCTCTTTGATCAAAACCAGAAAGGTCATCTGTCCTTCACTATTTCCCAGAGTTTGCTCAAAATCACGTCCATTGAGTTGGATGCCATCAAACCATTCTCTAGTGCAGAAGACATGGGTCCCATCTCTGGGTTGGGAAGATCCCTTGGAGAAAGAAATGGCAATCCACTCCAGTATTTTTGCCTGGGAAATTCCATGGACAGCGGAACCTGGCAAACTACAGTCCATGGGGTCCCCAAAAGAGTCAGATATGACTTAATAACTAAACACGAGCGACAATAGCACTCTGTAACAACTACTGTGGAACAGATTGCAGATCTGTTCTAATTCACCAAAGAATTTTTTTTTTTTTAGTTACCTCTTTACAAGCATATTCTCCCCCAACTCTAATCTTTGGCAACAATTAATCTATTCTCCATCACTGCAATATTGTTGTTTAGATATATCTTTCACTTTGTACTAGAGGAAAAAAGATTAGAACCAGTAAGTTGGACCTTGCAAGAGGAGAATTTGAATGGCAATATCCTTTGAGCTATAATGCTACTCCCAAGGCAGCTCAAGGTCAACATGGTTATTTTTCTCCTTTTTCTTAAACATTGCCCTTGATTAACTTTGGCCAGTAGTACTTCCAGAAATTGTAGAAATTGTGTCAAAAGTAATGATCCTAGTCTTCTGCTCTTGACTATAAGATTGTATGTTTCCTATGTCTAATCATCAATCAATATATGAAACCATATATGCGGGGGATGTGGGCATGTTTGTATGTATGTGTGACTATTTATCCTTTTGTTTCTTGATAAAATTTGGAAGATATGAAATACACCATATAAACTGTTATAAACTTTTCAGGCTAATTTTTCTAACTTCCTCTCCACTTTTCTAACTGGGGAGATTGAAAAGTGAAAGTCTACAATTGCATAGGCCCTTGTATTTAAATCTTAAAATACAAATGTGTTGTTGATGTTCACTTGCTAAGTCTTGTTCAACTCTTTCAACCCCACGGACTGCAGCATGCTTCCCTGTCCTTCACTATCTCCCAGAGTTTTCTCAGATTCATATCCATTGAGTCTGTGATGCTATCTAACCTTCTCATCCTCTGCCACCCTCTTCTTTTTTCTTCAATCTTTCTCAGCATCAAGGTCTTTTCCAACGAGTCATCTCTTCACACCAGTTGGCCAAAGTATTGGAGCATAAGTTTCAGTATCTATTCTTTCAATGAATATTCAGGGTTGTTTTCCTTTAGAATTGACTGGTTTGATCTCCTTGCAGTCCAAAGGAGGACTTTCAAGAGTTATCCAACACCACAATTTGAAGGCATCAGTTCCTCCTACTCAGTCTTCTTTATGGTCCAACTCTCTCATTCATACATGACTACAGAAAAAAAAAAAAAAAATCACAGCTTTACTAAACAGATCTTTGTAGCCAAAGTGGTGTCTTTGCTTTTTATTACACTGTTTAAGTTTGTCGTAGTTTTTCTTCAAAGGAGCAAATATATTTTAGTTTCATGGCTGCAGTCACCATCCTCAGTGATTTTAGAGCCCAAGAAAATATAGTCTGTCACTGTTTCCATTTTTTCCCCATCTATCTGCCATGAAATGATGGGACCAGAGGCCACGCTATTTTTTTTTTTTTTGAATGTTGAAATTTAAGCCAGTTTTGCACTCTCTTCTTTCACCATCATCAAAAGGCTACTTAGTTCTTCTTCACTTTCTACCATTAGGGTGGTTATTGCTGTTGTTCAGTCACTCAGTTATGTCTGTCTCTTTGTGAATCCATGGACTGCAGCACGTCAGGCTTCCTTGTCCTTCACTATCTCCCCGAGTTTGTGCAAACTCATGTTCACTGAGTCAATGATTCCATCCAACCATTTCAACCATTATCACCACCTTCTCCTCCTGCCCTCAATCTTTCATGGCATCAGAGTCTTTTCTAATGAATCAGTTCCTTGCATCAGGTGACCAAAATATTGGAGCTTCAGCTGCAGCATCAGTCCTTCCAATAAATATTCAGGGTTGGTTTCCTTTACAATTGACTGGTTTGATCTCCTTGCTGTCCAAGGGATTCTCAAGAGTCTTTTCCAACACAACAGTTCAAAAGCATCAATTCTTTTCTCATATATGTACATGACTACGGGAAACACCATAGTTTAACTATATGGACATTGTCAGCAAAGTAATGTCTCTGCTTTTTAATACACTGTCTAGATTTGCTGTAAGTTTCTTTCCAAGAAGCAAGTGTCTTCTAATTTCATGGCTGCAATCACCATCTGAAGTTATTTTGGAGTTCAAGGAGAGAAAATGTGTCACTGCTTCCATTTTTTCCCCCTCCATTTGCCATGAAATGATGGAACCAGATGCCGTAATCTTAATTTTTTAAATGCTGAGTTTTAAGTCAGTTCTTTCACTCTCCTCTTTCACCTCATCAGATGGTCTTTAGATTCTCTTCACTTTCTGCATATCTGAGATTGCTGATGTTTCTTCCAGCAATCTTGATTCCGGTTTGTGTACATTCTGCCTGGCATTTTGCATGATGTACTCTGCATGTCAGTTAAATAAATAGCATGACAGTATATAGCTTTGTCGTACTTCTTTCCCTATTTTGAACTTGTCATTTGTTCCATATAGGGTTCCAACTGTTGCTTCTTGACCCACATACAAGTTTCTCAGGAGATAGGTATGATGGTCTGGTATTCCCATCTGTTTAAGAATTTTCCATAGTTTGCCTGATCCACACAGCCAAAGGCTTTTGTGTAGTCAGTGAAGCAAAAGTAGATGTTTTTCTGAAATTCCCTTTCTTTCTCTATGATTTAATTAAGTTTCACCAAGTATCAATACATATGTAAGAAACTTCAAGACAGAAGTGGATTTGGAAGTTCTCTTCTGGTTGTTATTTCAGCTTGCTGGCAAAGTTTTGAGATATGAATGGTTGAAGTCAGTTGTTGCAACATGACTTAACACTTAGATTTAACTGTGAGCTTTATGATTACACAGAGGCTTCTCTGGTGGCTCAGATTGTAAAGAATCCACCTGCAATGTGGGAGACCTGGACTCAGTCCTTGGTTTGGAAAGATCCCCTGGAGAAGAGAATGGCAACCCACTCTAGTATTCTTGTCTGGAGAATCCCATGAACAGAAGAGACTAGTGATTCCAGATTTCTATACTTTTCAAAATGATCACCACCATAAGTCTAGTTAAAATGTCACCATAATAAAGTATTAGTTACTGACTATATTTTACAAACTATACATTTCATACCTGTGACTTATTTAGTAACTAGCGTTTGTACTTTTTAATTTGTTTTTATACCAAATGAAAATTTCAGACAGAGATAGACAAACACAGTAGGATTACACTTATCTGCAGCATCCAAAATGCAAAACAAATTAACAAACATAATAAAACAAAAACAAAGAACAAAGAGATGATTCCCAGAGGGGAGGAGTACAGAGGGAGGTAAGAAGTAAGTGAGAGAGATTGAGAAGTATAAGCTCCAATTGCAAATTGCATTTATTTTTCACCTTCAGATCTATCTACATTTTCACAAATGCCAATATTTTAATCACTTTTATGGCTAACATTCTATTACACACACACACACACACACACACACACACACACATAACTGTAAAAACCACACTTGTGTTGACATACTTTCCCTAAGAAAATATATTCCAGTGTTTGCTCTGATTAAGTGTTACCTCCCAGGCAGAATTATCCTTCTTTGACAATAATCTGTCTTTCAGAATTTCAGTACTCCCTGCTTTAAAATTACTTTCATTGTCATCATACCCACATTGTTCATTTATTTGGCTTTTCCTTGAGTTTGAATGATGTTTGGCTTACTTCTCATGGAGGCATTCTCATTATTCCCTTCATCATCTTCCCTTCCTTTCCCAATAGATTTCTTCAAGCCCAGTAAAAATTCTGTGTTGCTCTCTTCATCAGCAGGGTAGTTAGTCTGTGCGGATGTGTAGGAGAGAAGGCCATGCTCTGACATTTCTCACCATAATGATTCTGTTTGTAAGGCTTTTTCTTTCATGGTCTTCCTAAACAAAGGTCTAACAGTAAAAGTTTGCATTTATCACTTCAGAAAGGAAACACAGTGTAAGTTATCATGAAAACTTAACTTCTACCATATAGGCAAGAATACTCTCAGTTCCAGGAGAAAGAGGAAAGCATTATCCCCCTGCCACAGTTTGTAGGCATTGTCAGAGAGGACATGATAAAACACAGTGTCCAGACCTACTCTGGTCAAGGAATGGTCAGGAGCTATAAGTGATTATTTTTCTTCCCCATGGTTACTATTTAAAAATTTGAAGGGTAGCCACTTTACAACTTGTCTATGGTTCATAGAAACTTTTCTTGTGAAAATCTGTCCTGTTTCACTAAAAAGGAGCAAAATAAAAGATCTTCAATAGTTTTAATCCTTTTACATATGATGAAGGAAAGATACAGGATGATCAAGAGTAATGGGTTTTATGTAGAGCTCCAGCTGATGTTGTAACTCACAGGTACACTGAAGACAACATTTGGAGGGAGAAGAAAGCATGTACCTCTCAAGCTGTTTCTTGTCACTGATTGTAAAGATGGTCTTAAGATAATAAGGCCAAAATACATATAGTAGCCTGAAGTGGATAACGATCTATTTTATCCTGACCCTGCTATCTTGGTAACGGTTTACATGTGCCAAAGAAGCCAGTTAGAGAGCTTATACTTCTACTGATCTTGAGGTAAGGAAGCTGAATCAATTAAAATCTGAGTAGCATCACAGAAAACATTCCAACATTTAAATAGAATAGCTGTGTGAGCTTTGACAAATCACTTTATATCTGTGATCTATGAGATCCCTTCCAATTCAGAATCTCCGATAATTTTAAGACAATTCAATGTGTGGTTCCAGAGCCAGCAACGATGGCAGTAGCTGGGAGACAGTTAGAAATGGAAAACCATAGACTTCTGTTCAGACTTACTGTGTTAGAAACTCTGGGGGAGGGAAGAGAGAGGAATCACTTTCAACAAGCTTGCCTGGAGATTCTTATGCATCCTCAAGTTGATGAGCACATTTGGTGACAGGCGGGAATAAGTAGAACAAACAAACACACAGGCTACAGGGGACATTAGAAAGTTCTAAAGAGAGATTGGCTTTCTCTTTGTGGACAGAAGCTGCTGTTGGATGCCTTTCTTGTTATCATGAAATACACGTTGGCCAAATCTGACTAGAGGTGACTGGCGGTGTTTGTCCACTTTCTGTTTCTCTTTTTCTTTGTCTTGAAACAGCAAGGGTGGCATGGGAATGCAGTCTTCAATCTGCTTCCAGAAAGACCAACAACAGTGAAAAACTGTGCCAATAAAAGCATGCCAAACAATTCACGTTCATGAGCGCACAGAGTATTTTCCCTACCGGACACTCTGGCAGTGGGGACGTCCACCACGAACCTGCTGAAGTTTTCTGGTTCCCAAATGCGTGAAAATCATTTTACTTTATGACACCCAAGATCACACTACAGAATGTATCACACTGCCAAATTTCTAGCCTACATGGGTTCCTGCAAGGGAAAGGCCTTACTGTTATAACAATACTTACTCTCTTATTACAGAAGGAAAACCCATGCTTCAAATAAGACTTTCCCTTGGTGCTTATAACATAAACTTTACTGTACCTGTGGCCATATTAAAAAAACAGTGGAGATGGAAGAGAATAGACCAGGAAAATACCAGGAGCAAGATAAAAAGATGATGTCCTCCATAAGGCAAAGCAATGGGACTCCAGGAAACACAGTCAGCACAGCTGAAACCAAGTGGAAGACCCACAGTCACACCATTTAACACCTCTTGGCACGTCTCTGGTAGAATCTGTTTACTTAAGCAGCAATTGAAAAGTTTATTTTAGCAGAAAAATAAACACCAGCACCTAAAACTTTTAAGATGGCAGAAGAAATAATGCCTTATTCCTCTAGGAGGTGCCCGTAAATCTTTATTGAACACATGAATAAGTGAATGATTGACAGTATGTGTAATTAAGCTTTGTCAAATATAGAAAGCAATATGGAGGAGTGAGATTTGGTTCCAATTATTCAAGAAGAATAACTGCTTTCATTTTCCCAAGTGATTGAGTAAACAGAGACTTGAGAAGGAGTGAAGCTGTAGAAATCTAAATATTCTAAATGAGAAGATGGCATAGCACCATTGCAAAGAGATCCAGTACTGGCGTTACTCTGCACTATGTTTAGTCACTCAGTCATGCCTGACTCTTTGCTACCTCATGGACTATAACCTGCCAGGCTCCTCTGTCCATGGGCACTCTCCAAGCAAGAATACTGGAGTGGGTCGCCATGTCTTCCTCCATGGTATCTTCCCAACCCAGGAATCAAACCCAGGTCTCCTGCATTGCAGGTGGATTCTGTACCATCTGAGCCACTAGGGAAGCCAAAGAGGACTAGAATGGGCAGCCTATCCCTTCCCCAGGGGAACTTCCCAGCCAAGGAATCCAACTGGGGTCTCCTGCACTGCAGGGGATTCTTAACCTGCTGAGCTACCCAGGAAGCCCCTGGTGTTACACTAAAGAAAGATAGAAAGTGAAGCCGCTCAGACTCTTTTCGACCCGTGGGCTATAACCTACAGGTTCCTCCATCCATGGGACTTTCCAGGCAAGAATACTGGAGTGGGTTGCCATTTACACTAGTTGTATTCAAATCTTGGCTTTACCATTTGCTAGACAGATGCTTTAACCTCAGTAAGTCTATGCCCTTATTCCATGGATTTTTTTATTCATTAAATAAGCTAATGGATATTGGATATGTGTGTGTATATATACATATACACACACACATATATTTAAATTTGATAAGATACTTGTAAGAGTTCACTTGAACACTTTGTTATTATTAATATTGTCATAATAAAGATTTTATGCTACTGTGTAATCTGTGAAATTACAAAGAAGACTTGTCTAAGAGATATAATAAACACTATATGTTTCTCCTTTACCTAATGTTTCAGTAGTTGGCCAGCAGTAAGGGGGAGAATTTAATGGAACAACACCCTTTTTCTTGATCCTGTTGCCCACATGAAAGTGAGCTCTAAATATTTAAGGAGTTGAAACTTCAGCAAGGCTAAAACCTGTGAGTTCGAACAATAATCAAGTTCCCCCACCAGGAATCAAATTTTTCTCCTCCACATACAAAAAAAATGCAAAGATTATTATGTTTTGGATAAGAATAAGGGGTCAGAAAAAAAGAGGACCTAATCAGAGAATACAGACTATTCAGATTAAAGAGTAAATCATGCATCACAAAGGGGCAGCAAATTGATTCCTACAATGCACTCAGTAGCATATGAATGACAGAGCTCTGGACTGAAGGAACAGTCAGATGAAGGGAAGAAGGAGGAAAAGTGAAGGAAACAAGAAAGTGAAGAAAAGCAATCAGAAAGCAAGCATTAGAACAAGCAAGCAAATGAAAAATTCTAGCCTAAAAGCAAACAGTGCCAGGCAGTTTTTAGAGTGCATTGGAGAGAAGCGACCCCTCCTTAACAATAGGATTGATAAAAACGTGGTACTTAGAGGGAACCTTTAATTAATTATGTAAGCAAAGGATTATTTTTCTTTTTTGAAGAAAACGGTCAGGGCTCTGATGCAAAGAGGTGACATTCCAGCTAGAAAGCTGTGATATACAAACAGAATAAGAGAGAAAAAGGTTATCAGAAATTAAACAGAGGAGAAACAGGACCAGGAACATCAATTTTAAAAAACTCAATTATGTCATGGGAAATAAGTTTGGAATTATTGTCAGAATAGTGTGACATACACAATGATGGTTAAATAGAGTGTAACAATAATGAAACAACTCCATGGGACTCCTCCCTTGATGTGGATTCATTCATTTTTTTCATTGTCATTCACATGAAATCATGTGAATCAGCCCATGTTAAAGAAACCTTCCAAACAATTTTATAGATATATTTATTGATAAGGTCTTCCCTGGTGGCTCAGTGGTAAAGAATCTCACTGCACTGCTGGAGACTGGCTTTGACCCCTCGGTCAGGAAGATCCCCTGGAGGAGGAAATGGCAACCCACTTCAGTATTCTGGCCTGGGAAATCCCACGGAGAGAAGAGCCTGGCAGGCTACAGTCTGTCAGGTTACAAAGAGTCAGACAGTACTAGCAACTACACATCAGCAGCATATCTTGGCGGGGTGAACCCTGTCTGACAAAGACGAGTGTGAGCTGACTAGAGAGCATAGAATCTGCTAGAAATAATCCTTAAATAATAGTATCTTAAGCTTATTTCTGACCTTTCTCTCTTTTTTAGCTACATACTATATTCCTCCAGGAGACATTCATCTGTTGGCCAAGATTGACGTGTTCTTTTCTCCCCAGACCTTCAATTCCACTGCATAGAAGCAGTTATGATAGCAACAGTCAGCCTTACTGGTGCTAGGAAATGCACCCTAACTGCTATCTCGGTATAATTTGCTAATTCTTGGTAATAGACAAAGGAGAACCTAATACTTTCGCAAATACGCTTTATGTCAGACTTTATGAATCCTATGAATTATGCCATTTAATTCTGGTAAGTTTCCTATGATTTAGGAATTTGAACCATCCCTTTATTATAGATGAAGAAACTGAGGCAAATGTAGATTAAATAAATTGTCTGAGATGGCAACGCTACAAGAGGAAGAGCTGGTCTAAGACATACACTGAGCATACGCAAATTTAGCTCAGTGTATAAACTGCTTTCTTCACATTTCTTTACAAAATTGTACTTGATAGCTTTTACAAAATGGACAAAATCATGGGTGATGGCCTGGTATCAGGGTTTCTTCAAGCTTCCTATTTGCTGGGGGAAGAAAAAAAGGAACATGTCGCTAGGTACAGCATTCAAGCAGGCTCAGCAAGTGATAAACCTTAATGCAGCATTTTACAGCAGTCTTCATGTGTCTGAATAACATTCAAATTGATCCTCGGAGCTTTTCTAGCTAGTTTATATAGGCTATTCCTAAAAATTGCATGACTTTGAGCAGACATATAGCCTAGTTTCGCACTGGAATCCAGAGCTGAAAGAATAAGTTTTGTAAGGTAGTCTGAAATTAAGAAAGTTGATTCTTCCAGCTCTATTTTTCTTACTCAAGTTTGCTTTGGCTATCCAGGGTCTTATGTGTTTCCATACCAAAAAAAAAAAAGAATAGGTTTTACCTATTCCCAGAGGAGAACCAAAGGTAGAAAGGGAGAATTTGTAAGATGTGTGGAGGTATAAATAAATTTGCTTAAAATCATCATCATCACCTTCTCAACAATAATAACGTGGGAAAGTATATCCTCAAAGACCAACATTTCAGAAGATGCCTGTCTTCTCCATGTCTGAGCTTAATAATGCCGTAATTCCTGTCCCCGACTTCCTAGCTCCAAAATCTCCTAGCAATCGACATTCTTCTGAGAAAAGCAAACATACTCAGGCATAAAACCTTTAGCCCTTGGTGTTCTCAGAAAGCAAATTAATCCACATGGTAGATTAAAAATATAAAGGGGAAAGTTGAGCATGGTGACTCTTGGTGATGGCAGGAATAGCAATTGGATGGCTGAAGAATGCATAAGTGGCTCTGCAGCAGGAGCTGACCGTGAGCTCTGAGCCCCTCTGGGTGTGCTGGCTGTGGGCATCCTAATTATGAGCATAATAGATAAACTCATCATAGCCACAACAAGCTTCTTAAGCCGGTCCTGGTAATAACAACCAATTAAGTTTGCATTATGAAATGATTTCTAGAGTTGAAGGCAGGTGGACTTTTAATTACCGGTTGTTTGAAAACATTAAAGATTTTGAATCAAGGGCTTGAAGTATTATCTTTGGTATGTGGTAATAGTTTTGATCTTTCTAAATTGTTCCCTGTACCTAAAATGGCAAATCGATGAAAAGTGGGGTCAAATTGCTATGCAATTTGAGTATAGGAGATGAGTGTTATGTGTTTATATTATTTCTCCTTCCAAACCATCCATTATTTCTGCTTAATTTTAATCAAGATACCAAATGGCCTTTAATCTCTGTTTTTTTCCCCCTGTGTGAATTCTAACTACCTAATATTTGTTTGAATTTAATAAATGCCTTCTTCTCAACTCCTTACAGCTAAGTGTTTGAACTAGTGGGTTGGTAATGAAGATATATAAAGATAGAAGTAACAGGAACATTGGAATTATGTATATTAGGTCTGCTGTGTCTAATGATGTCTGTAATGCTTTGATTTCATTCTTGCTGCCTCTGGAAGTCTAAGATGGATAAATATCAAACAACTTAAATCATAGTATAAGATCACAGGAGAAGAAGCCTCAATTTCACCAGAGGTCTCAAACTGTAAACACAATTTTCAACCAATACACATCTGTTGCTTTCCACAGGCACATTTTGGAATCCCTCCATTTATTTATTTGTGTTTCTTTATTTTATTACTTGTTTTGCCCTGTTGTAATGCAAGACTCTACATTTAGATGCACATGGAAGACAGAAAAGTCTGTTTCTCCGTAGATGTTTAATAAGAGCTTTTGTTGATAGAGTGGATTTAGATGTAAATCAGTCTGTTAGTCCACAGCAGTGGTTCTCAAACTCTAGCATAGTGAGAATCTCCTGGAGGGTTTGTGAAAATGGATTTCTGGACGCTATTCCCACTGTTTAACATTCAGTAGGTCTGGGGAGGGACGTGTACATTTTCTAAGGAATTCACACTTTGAATCACAGATCTGTTACCGCTAATAAAACAGCAACGGTGAGTAATATAAAACAAAAAGAAAGGGCCTATTTGCTCAGGACCTAAAGTTTCATTTAATTCACTTTAAGAATATGATTCTATATGAATAAAAAGGCAGGTCTATGGCTCCTTTTATACAGACATCAGATGTTGCAATATTTCCAAGAACCAGTCTAACGGTGGGAGAAGGTATTCTGTGAGAGTAGCAAACCTCTACCCCTTTGTCTAAATTTTAGTAACATTGATGCTCTCTACATACTATATCCGGCCACTTTGCTTTTATTTTTATTATGACTACTGTTATATCTACATCATCATGAGGAACAACTAACTTTACTTTATTTTCGTTAGTTCTAAAAGATAAACTTAACGTTCCTTTTCATGCATTTTCCCCTAAATCCCCAAACCCCAAGGGCACTGGGTCATGTTAGCCATAACATCTACCTCTGAAAAACAGAGTTAAGGGCACAAGGATTGGGCATAGTAAACTTTAATCACAGTTCTTAAAAAAAGTCACATTTTGGGAGAAATCTAAGATGTCTGACCAAAGCATTTGTGAAACTAGAGGTACAAATGTCCCATAAGGTCAGAGTCTGAAAGGAATCAGAGCAGGAATAGGGTCACAAATCCGTATATTCCAGACAGCAACATGATCAGAGAGAAAGCCAAAGCTGACTCTTGAGACTGGCAAACAGGTAGCCCGTTTCATTTGGGGCCAATTGCTTCCAGCGTTTTATGGTTTTTATCATTTTAATGAACCAATCAAATTTGTTTCAGATACCTATGCATTCCTTAGTATAGACTCATATTCCTGACAAGCCCATTTCTTACTTTATCTTTAGCAAATGTCACTACTGTGTCGATTTTCTGCCTATGCCCACCATCCTTGGAAGTCTTTGTATACTTCAGTATACCTTCTGAGAAGGTAACTGCAGTTGATAGACTAACAGAGATTACATGGTTTAGAACAGGAAGAGTCTGTGGGGATGAGATAATCTAATTTTGCCAATTTATGGATGAATATACTCAGGTGAAGATGAGTGAATGCCACACAGATGGCGCAGATGTCAAAGGACCTCAGTTCAGCTCAGTTCAGTCGCTCAGTTGTGCCTGACTCTTTGCAACCCATGGACTGCAGCATGCCAGGCCTCCCTGTCTATCACCAGCTCCTGGAGTCCACCCAAACTCATGTCCGTCGAGTTGGTGATCCTATCCAACCATCTCATCCTCTGTCATCCCCTTCTCCTCCCACCTTCAGTCTTTCCCAGCATCAGGGTCTTTTCAAATGAGTCAGTTCTTCATATCAGGTGGCCAAAGGATAGGAGTTTTAGCACCAGTTCTTCCAATGAATATTCAGGACTCATCTCCTTTAGGATGGACTGTTTGGGTCTCCTTGCAGTCCAAGGGACTCTTAGGAGTCTTCTCCAGCAACACAGTTCAAAAGCATCAATTCTTCAGTGCTCAGCTTTCTTTATAGTCCAACTCTCACATCCATACATGACTAGTGGAAAAACCATAGCCTTGACTCGATGGACATTTGTTGACAAATTAGTGTCTCTGCTTTTTAATACGCTGTCTAGGTGGGTCATGCTTTTTTTCTAAGGAGCAAGTGCCTTTTAATTTCATGGCTGTAGTCACCATCTGCAGTGATTTTGGAGCCCAAGAGAATAAAGTCTATCACATTTCCACTATTTCCTCATTTATTTGCCATGAAGTGATGTGACCAGATGCCATGATCTTAGTTTTCTGAGTGTTGAGCTTTAAGCCAACTTTTTCACTCTCTTTTACTTTCATCAAGAGGCTCTTTAGTTCTTCTTCACTTTCTGCCATAAGGGTGGTGTCTTCTGCATATCTTAGGTTATTGATATTTCTCCTGGCAATCTTGATTCCAGTTTGTGCTTCATCCAGCCCAATGTTTCTCATGATGTACTCTGCATATAAGTTAAATAAGCAGGGTGACAATATACAGCCTTGATGTACTCCTTGCCCTATTTGGAACCAGTCTGTTGTTTCGTGTCCAGTTCTAAATATTGCTTCCTGTCCTGCATACATATTTCTTAGGAGGCAGGTCAGATGGTCTGGTATTCCCATTTCTTGAAGAATTTTCCGCAGTTTGTTATGATCCACACAGTTGAAGTCTTCGGCATAGTTGATGAAGCAGAAGTTGATGTTTTTTTCTGGAACTCTCTTCCTTTGTGATGATCCAGTGGGTGTTGACAATTTGATCTCTGGTTCCTCTGCCTTTTCTAAAACCAGCTTGAATATCTGGAATTTCACGGTTCATGTAGTGTTGGAGATTACTTTGCTAGTGTGTGAGATGATGCAATTATCCAGTAATGTGATCATTCTCTAGCATTGCCTTTCTCTGGGATTGGAATGAAAACTGACCTTTTCCAGTCCTATGGCCTCTGCTGACTTTTCCAAATTTGCTGGCATAATGAGTGCAACACTTTCATAACGAGTGCAACAGCATCATCATTTGGGATTTGAAATAGCTCAACTGGAATTCCATCACCTCCACTAGCTTTGCTCATAGTGATGCCTCCAAGGGCCCACTTGACTTCTCATTCCAGGATGTCTGGCTCTAGTTGAGTGACCACACCATCATGATTATCCAACAAAGGTGTACTGAGTTACAATTCCCTCCATTTTACACTTTCTCTAACTCAATATAGCATCTTAAGGAATTAGGTCATTCTAAAAGATGCCTGCCAAGCCTGGCCTTATTTCAAACTCTGGGTATTAAAAATTGACCTACTTGTTAAGTGTATTACATTGTGTATTAGGACTCTACTTCCCAGTGGAACAAAACCAATAGGATATAAAGATATAGACACGCATCAATAGATAGAGATATCAATAAAGAGAAAGGTTTATTTTAAGGAATTGGCCCACAGGATTGTGTGGCTGGAAAGACTGAAATTTATAGGGCAGGACAGAGTTTGGAAGTTCAGAGTAGATTTGACTCTGTGGTCTTAAGTCCAAAATCTGTAGGGCAAGACAGCAGTTTGGAAATTCAGAAAGAGTTTAAATGTTGCAGTCTAGAAGCAGAATTACTTCTTCATATGGAAACCTTAATTTTACCCTTAAAACTTTCAATCGAGTAGATACGATCCCCCAACACTATCTTTACTTGAAGCAAATAAACTGTTAAGCACATCTAGAAATACCTTTACAGCAGCCTCTAGGCTAGTATTTGACCAAAAAAAAAAAAAAAACTGGAGGCAATAGCTGAGGCAAGTTGATACTTCCTATGAACCATCACACATTGGTTTACTTGTGATTCCTAAATATGCATTTCTTTCAACAGTCTGCATGACTTGAGATCAGGTTTATTTAGAAAGAACCAAGTTGACAACTGCCCAAGTTAAGCACTGTTGTTAACCTTTCCCGATATTGTGATCTGCACACGGGTGATTCTCCTCTTCGTTAATTTTCATACCTTTGAGTGACTGCACAATGCTAAGGCCTACATACCTAGAACGGGTTTAGACAGGTGCACAGTGGGGGTTTCTAACTATCTCAGTATGTAAAAACACTTTGTAAATTGTAAAATGCAGCTCACCATTCAATAACTTTTAAGTGACCTTCAAGTAATCGGTTATTAGCTAAGTTACTTCTCCTTCTATTTAAAAAAAATAAAAGACGATTTCTGATTTAAGGAGAAATTTACATTGGTCATCTGAGACCACAAAAATAAAGCCTGAAATTGCCTGGAATTTTACATATAAATTATAAGATTACCTCAACCCATGCTTACATTAACTTAAGCTTAAAAATGGAAGGTTTCCTAAAGGGCTTTTGGTTCTTGCACAGACTCATACGTGTGGACTATTGTCACAGCGAAAACTCTGGCCTTCCCCAGACCCCACTCTTTCTGTTGCTTCCTGACCTTCATCCTAACTCTCCCTCCACTCTCACTCCTTTCTTCAGAATTTACAACCATAAACTCTGTGGGAATAGCAAAAGTGAGTGTAATTTAGAAATTATGAAAAAATAGTCCCTTCTATTCAATGAAAGTGTTTTTTTTTTTTGCTTGTTTTATTCTGTACTAAACTGAGAAATACTGTATCTTTCTTTGACTTGCTTTGTACACTTTTAAATATATGAGATTTAACCATGTAGTTATAGTTCATTTATTTTCAGTCCTAAATGGAGTGCTGTTATACAGCTTCATTTCTAGGTAGTCATTCTCTTCTCAGTGAATGGTTGGGTTGTTACAGCTCTTTGATATTACAAACAATTCTGTTATACACTTTTCCTGGGGAATATTTTCTTGAGTAAACTCCCTAATGATCTTGATTGGATTGCTCATCTCCACCAGGCCCTTTTTTATAAAAGAAACTCAAAAGCTGTCTTCTAAAATTAATGAATCACGTATCTGTTGCTATTGTTTCGTTGAAAGACGTAAGCAGATACAATCATTACAAAAAAAGTCAAAGCATATTTGAGTATACTGAAATTCCCTGGGGAGGTAAATTACATGTTAAGAAATGCACAGAAAGTCTGCAAATTATGGTCATGGTTTATTCCAAGTTTAGTAAATTTAATAACTTACTGGAGTTTAAAAATTTTAATTACCCCAAGTAATAGTATGTGCTTGTTTTGATTTCGTTTATTTCACTTTGCTTTTTAATGCTGAATAGATTAGTGTACACAAATGTTGAAATCCCACACCTTCTATGTACTGTCATGTGTAACTGCATTGCTTAGAAAATATTACTTATTCTTGTAAACTAGATAAAGTATCATAACCCTGATGAAGAGTCCCATGACTGCTTCTGCTGCTGTTCTGTTCTTAGTCAGTCAGTCTTGTCTGCAGCCTACCAGGCTCCAGGGGATCTTCCCCAACCAGGAATTGAACTGGGGTTTCCTGCATTGCAAGTGGATTCTTTACCAGCTGAACTACCAGGGAAGCAATCTCCTTTCCCCATGACTCTCCTTATTACTAAATCACTCTCTACTCAATTTCCCTGACATTTCCCCTTGGAACAGCAGTACATCACTGAGAAAAGCTATAGAAGATTAGGCACCTACTATGCGTCAAGTACTTGCTCAGTATTTAGTCTTCACAAAAGTCCAAAGGATTTAAGATAAAGACCTTCATTTTATAAATTAAAAATTCATTGTTAAATTACGTAAAGGACCCAAGACCTTGCAGTTTGTAATATACAAAGACAGAATTTAACCCTCTTATTTGTTAGCTAATTGTATATATTCATTCATGTGGACCTTGGCCAGAACCAAACAAACTTTTTATTTATCTGTTCATCCCAACCTCAAGTGAATACTGTGGCATAAAATAATTAATGAAAGTTGAGTGATTGAATAAATGAATGAATGAGGAAATAAATAATTTTTTGATAAATTCAAGTCTTTTATTTGTAGAGAATGCAAAATGTTGAACCACAAAGAGAAAAGAATATTTAATTTTTAGTTCCCCTATGCATCCTATTTCAAGATTTCCTCTAGAGGCTAACAATTTTTTACCTCTGACAATAAGAAAATATAACTATTTTCTTATTGTGAAGAATGGAAAGGTTATCATGACATTTGATGGGAAAAGTCAATTAATGAACACATTCTGTGAAATACAATGGCTGGAGGAGATATCTAATACCAGACTTGTTTTACTCTTTTGCACAGTATATATACACATTTAACAACATGTAATTAACATTTATAAAACCCATATAAGCTCACCATAAACTTTTGGCAGGTAACTAATAGTATGAATTGACTGATGTGCCTCTTACTCATTTATGAGAGGGTGGCTCTTTTTTCCTTCCTGTTCTACAACCCTGTACAGGCAAACCTCCACAAGTTTAATGTAATGTCCGCCTTCTATGGTGTCCTACTGTTTCTAGATGTGGGTTTGACCCCTGTGTCAGGAAGACTCCATGGAGGAGGACATGGTAACCCACAACAGTACTCTTGCCTGGAAAATCCCATGAACAGAAAAGTCTGGTGGCATTAAAAACATATAAAAGACATAAAAAATTCTATGATTATCATGAAATGAGTAAATATCCTTTCAAATATAATAAATTTAGCCCATAAAATCTCAAGTCATTCATTATGCACTGTCAGAATTACAAGTTCATGTTAGAAAGAAAAATATTAATTGCTCAGTCATGTCCAACTCTTTGCAACCCCATGGACTGTAGCCCAACAGGCTCCTGTCTCAATGTGGATACTCCAGGCAAGAACACTGGAATGGGTTGCCATACCCTCCTCTAGGGGATCTTGCTGAACCAGGGATCAAACCCAGGTCTCCCACATTGCATGCAGATTCTTTACCTTCTGAGCCACCCAGGGAGCTATTCAGTCCAGTTCAGTTCAGTCACTCAGTCGTGTCCGACTCTTTGTGACCCCATGAACTGCAGCACGACAGGCCTCCCTGGAAGCTATTATGGGAAGCTAAATTTTAATGAGCAGATTTCAAAAGGGTAATGTAAATTTCATAAAAAGTATTTTAAAAATTTGGGCCAATAATTTCAATGTCATTAGTTAATGAGGGAAACAATAAGTTGTTTGCTGTTATTTAGTCACTATGTTATGTTCAATTCTTTTGCAACCCCATAGATTGTAACCAACCAGGCTTTCCTGTTCATGGGATTTCCCAGGCAAGAATACTGTAGTGGGTTGCCAAGCTCTCCTCCAGGGGGATCTTCCTGACACAGGGATTGGCCCCGTATCTGGAAACAGTAAGATACTATATATATTTCAGAAGGAACCTCAAAGGACATACACATTTAAGCAACCAGGAATAGTGACAATGAATTCATGGAGATCAGTCAATTTCCATATGGCAATATTCAATAACATTATACCAGAGAGAACTTTTGCATTTGTATGAACTGGAATTACTTTCATTATTATTGGGTTTCTACAACATGAAGAATTTCAAGTGGCTCAAGAGCAATGAAAAATGAAGTGTTATAAAGGGTAAACTCTACAGGATATTGTTGCTGTTGCTTGGTTGCTCAATCAGACCCATCTCTTGCCAACCCCATGGACTGCAGCATACCAGGCTTCTCTGTTCTTCACTATCTCCCAGAGTTTGCGCAAACTCATGTCCATTGAATCACTGATGCCATCCAACCATCTCATCCTCTGTCATCCCCTTCTCCTCATGCATTCAATCTCGTCCAGCATCAGGGTCTTTTCCAATGAGCCAGTTTTTCACATCAGGTGGCCAAAGTATTGGAGTTTCAGCTTTATCATCAGTCCTTCCAATGAATATTCAGGACTGATTTCCTTTAGGATTGACTGGGTTCATTTCTTTGCAGTCCAAGGGACTCTCAAGAGTCTTCTCCAGCACCACAGTTCAGAAACATCAATTCTTTGGTGCTCAAACTTCTTTATAGTCCAATTCTCACATCCATACATGACTACTGGAAAAACCATAGCTTTTACTAGACAGACCTTTGTCAGCAAAGTAATGTCTCTGCTTTTTAATACACTGTCTAGGTTTGTCATAGGTTTTCTTCCAAGGAGCAGGCATCTTTTAATTTCATGAATGAATGAACCATCTACAGTGATTTTGAAGCCTAAAAAGTAAAGTCCCTCACTGTTTCCATTGTTCTCCCATCTATTTGACTTGAAGTGATGGGGGCAGATGGCATGATCTTAGTTTTCTGAATGTTGAGCTTTAACCCAACTTTTTCACTCTCCTCTTTCACTTTCATCAAGAGACTCTTCACTTTTTTACTTTCTGCCATAAGGGTGGTGTCATCTGCATATCTGAGGTTATTGCTATTTCTCCTGGCAATCTTGATTCCAGCTTGCGCTTCATCCACCCCAGTGTTTCTCATGATGTACTCTGCATGTAAGTTAAATAAGCAGGGTGACAATATACAGCCTTGACTTACTCCTTTTCTGATTTGGAACCAGTCTTTTGCTCCATGTCACACTGGATTACATATAAAATGGTAAAGGCAATAACTATCATAAAAGTTGTTTTCAATAAGGAAAGCATGCCTGCTCTTCAGAGTTTTTTTCTTTTTTAATTGGGGTATAGTTGCCTTATAGTGTTGTGTTAGTTTCTGCCAACACAGGGCAAATCAGCCATATGTGTACATATATCCCTCCCCTCCCATCTTTTCCATCCCCCCTCCCATCTAGGTCACCTAAAGCACCACAGAGCGGCGAGTTGAGCCCCCTGTGCTATCCAGTAGGTCCCCACTAGCTATCTCTTTCACACATGAATGTAAATGCGTCAAATCCAATCTTCTCAATCACACCCCAACTCTGCGTCCACACATCCATTCTCTACATATGTATCTCTATCCTTGCCCTGAAAGTAAGTTCATCTGTACCAGTTTTCTAGATTCCTCATGTATGTGTTAATTTTGAAATGGTTACTTGGAAAATAGTTCCTGTGCTTCTTATAGATGATTTGTTTAGTGCCCCTCAATTCTCATTAAATATTAATATCCTCCCTGGATGGCATCACTGACTTGATGGACATGAGTTTGGGTAAACTCTGGGAGTTGGTGATGGACAGGGAGGCCTGGCGTGCTGCAGTCCACGGGGTCGCAAAGAGTCGGACAGGACTGAGGGACTGAACTGAACTGAATGACCTCTCCATTTTCTACCCAGTCCCGTTGCATTGGTAATGCCTTACTTTCTCTTTTCTATTTATCTAATATCTTTCAAACAATTTATGCCAAGACTTGGTTACATTGGTGGCTTTAGTTTTTCCTTTGTCTGAAGATGTCTTGTACTTAGAACAAATCCACTAACAATATCATTGTGCTCTCTTCACTTAGACCATAATCTCTTGGAAAACACAGAACAGTACATTTACAATCTATTTTTTATCTTTAGAAAGATTTTCTCCTTTAAGGAACATATTACAAGTTCTTGAAAAAGGGGTCTAAAATAAATGACAGGTATAGTAAAGCAGTTATAAGTTGTATCACCTGAAGGCATTTATATCAAATACAACGTAATTGAGGCTTTGCTCCCCTGAATTTGAGTCAACATCAGGTTAATGAACATTCCAAAATTGTCTGTTGAATGATGCTGATACACTGAACATTGTCATATTCATTATCTCAGTTAGTTATTTTTGTTTTTCTGGAGGTATGCTTTACCATAGGTGAAAATAGATGCAAAGTTAAAATAATCTTTCAGTGGTCATGCAATTATTGAATGCCAGTGTCAGAGCACTAATCAACCTATCTAATTTTTTTATGTTTTGATCATATCACAGTTATCTGCCTGGTATGTTTGGGTTAAACTTAAATAACTTAGTGGAGATCTCAGGGCATAGTAGAGTGTATGCAGTGTACAGAATCAGCCACCAACTCTATTTTTCGATTCTCCTCTTTATTTATTTATTTTTTCAATCCACCTCTTCTTTCCTCCACACACAAGACAATGTAGATGAAAACAAAAGCAATATCCTAATTAGCTGTATATTTCACCTTAAACAAGTCAATAAGTCTGTAACATTGTTACTTGAATAGTTGCAGTATCCTTAGACATCAGTGATAACACAAACTTCAGGAATTTGGTAATAATCAGGAGATGCTATAGAAGTCCAATGTATTATTTTAATTTTTCTCATTTTCACTTTTATTTTTCCTTTGCTATCATTTATATCTTGGATCTTCCAGCACCACTGAAATAAGCTAGCAAATCTGTGGACACTCAGGATTTAAATAGTTTAGATGATGATCCAAATTAGCCTTTGGATTGTCTCAGCCTCAAGACAGAATTGAATGTCTCTTCTAATCACTGAATTTTACAGGATGTATTCATTTAGTTGACTTCTTCCATCAGTTGTCATGATAACTTTCCCATTCTCATGATGAGGAGATAATTACGTGTTAACTCGGTGTGTAAGGTAAAAAGCTGCCAACTTCTAGACAGAAGCTTGATATAGGATGTGTAGAGACCTAGAAATTAATGATCTCATCCGCTTGAGGCTTAACACTTTGTAAATCTTTAAAAATTTACTTTGAAAAGGCATATGAATTCAAAATTCTGAACAAAAGCCACTTCAAACAAACATTGCATTTTATGTATGAAGGATAAATTGTTTTATTAACCTAGAAGCATTTTCCCTTAATGAGTAGTTGTTTTGATATATCAATCAAACTGTAATCAGTTACTCTGAAACTTAAAGTATAAATCAAGGTAATAGACTGATGGATATGAAGTAAGTCAAGTCTGATTTGAATTCTGGCCCTGCCAAATGTAAGCTCTATGGTTTAAGGAAAATTAAATTTGGGGGGTCTCCGTTTCCCCATCTGTAAAAGTCATTAACACATTAACCGTTAGAGTTCACCTGTAAATTGACAGGATGTAACAGTGTATGACATGTTTATGAATTGTTTGACATGTGTATGAATAACCAGGGTTCTGAATGATCAGTCTCTGTAATCTCACCCCACTCAGGGTAAGTGCTTCATCTTTTTTTTCAAACATCCTTTGGGGCTTTTCATCTATCTTCTCTCTATTCTGTCTGCTTGATAAATATTCTTTGGTTCTTCCTTTTTATTCTAATTATCTTTTTTTTTTCCTTCTCAGATTTCCACATTCATGCTTCATTTCTTTAGCTAACACTTCCCTTTGTCATATCGAAAACCATTTAAAAGGAAAAATCATATATTCGTTCTCTGTCAGTGTGCCTGTGTGTTTGATTTATAAGAAATGGCCTTCTGCTTTGTATTCTTGACACCAAGCATTACATATTTACTCAAAATGTTTATTTTGAACTCTGAAAGCACTAGAACATTCATTACTCAGTAGAGTGAGTATATTAATTTTCTATTGATACATAACAAATGACCAAATATTTAGTAGCATAAAACAACCCATATTTATTATCTCATAGTCTCTCTGAGTAAGGAATCCAGGCATAACTTGGCTAAGCTCCCTGGAAGGCTGTGATCATGGTGTTTGCCAAGAGCCAATTCTCATTCTCATCTGAGGGCTTTCCTAGGTCAGGTTGGAACAGTCTGTTTCCAACTTCATGTGGTTGTTGGCAGAATTCAGTTTCTTATAGGCCCCTGGACTGAGGAGCTAAGTGTCTAGCTGGCTGCAGGTCAGAGGTCTCCCTCAGCCCCTTGGTTCTAGTCAATCCACAGCTCACAACATAGTGGCTTCCTTCTTTATTTCATTGGGGTATAGCTGCTTTACAACACTGTGTTACTTTTGCTGTGTGATGAAGCAGATCAGCCGCATGTGTACATATAACCCTTCCCTCTTGGACCTCCCTCCCACCCCATCACACTGTTCCACGCTTCTAGGTCATCACAGAGCAACAAGCTGAGCTCCTTGTACTGTCCTGTGTATCAAGATCTTTTGAGATCCTCTTCCTAGAATAATGAAAATAAAAACAAAAATGAACATTTAGTACCTAAGGAAAAGCTTCTGCTCCACAAAGAAAGCCATAAACAAAAGGAAAGGACAACCTCCAGAATGGGAGAACATATCTGCAAACAAAGCAACTAACAAATGATTGATTTCCAAAATATATAAACAGTCCTTGCAGCTCAATATCAAAACAAAGAAACCATTCAATGAATACCCAAGAAGACCCAAATAGACATTTTCCAGAAAAGATATGCATGCATGCATGTATGCTAAGTTGCTTCAGTTGTGTCCAACTCATTGCAACTTCATGGACTGTAGCCTGCCAGGCTCCTGTATCCATGGAATTCTCTAAGCAAGAATACTGGAGTGGGTTCCCATGCCTTCCTCCATGGGATATTCCTGACCCAGGGATCAAGCAGGTGTCCCCTGAATAGGCAGGCAGACTCTTCACCACTAGTGCCACCTGGGAGGCCCCAAAGAAGACATAGAGATGGTCAAGAGACTATCAAATATATGAAAAGATGCTCAACATTATTAGCGAAATGCAGATCAAAAATATTAGGTTGGTGCAAAAATAATAGAGGTTTCAGACTCTGAATTTTAAAGCATTATAAATAGGCTTAAGCATATCTTTATTAATCAAGTAGGACCCATTACAATCAACACAGTTTTGCAAACAAGAAATAAGTTAGTCTTTTCCTGCAGCAAAAAAACCTGTACTTCAGGATTCTACACATTCTTGGAAAGCAGTTTCTGCTTCTGGCTGGTTGTGGAATCATTTTTACTGCAAAAAATTGTTGAGATCTCAATGAAGTGGTAGTCAGTTGGTGAGTGGTCAGGTGAATATTGCAGATGAGGCAACACTTTGTAGCCCAATTTTTCAACTTGTGAAGCATTGGTTGTGCAATTAGACATTGTTGCGGAGAAGAACTGTGCCCTTTCTGCTGACCAATGCTGGCAGCAGGCATTGTAGTTTTTAGTGCATCTCATTGATTTGCTGAGCATACTCCTCAGAAAGTTGTGGATCAGAAGGGCAGCAGACCAACAAACAGTTACCAATACCCTTTTTTGGTGAAAGTTTGCCTTTGGGAAGTGCTTTAGAGCTTCTCCTCATCCAAGCACTGAGTTGATGATCGCTGTGCATAGACTAAGAAACGATGACACTTCACAATGGTGATTTTGTTGATTTTCTGGCAGCTCATGAGGCATCCCTTTATCGAGCTACCTTTCCAAATTGCTTCAAATGCTGAGCACCACAGAATGGTCAAAGTCAAGTTCTTGGTCAACTTCTCATGTACGTATAAGAGAGTCAGTTTCAGTGATCCTCTGAATCGGTCGTGATCAGCTTCTGATGACCAGCCGTTATGCTCCTTGTCTTCAAGGCTCTATCTTTGCCAGACTTCTTGAGCCACCACTGCACTGCATGTTCATGAGGAGTTCCTGGGCCAAATGTGTTGTTGATATTGCAAGATGTCTCCACTGCTTTATGATCGATTTTGAACTTGAATAAGAAAATTGCTCAAGTTTGCTTTTTGTCTAACATCATTTCCATAGTTGAAAATACATATAAAATAAATAGCAAGTAAACATAAAGCAAGAAATGTGCATTAAAAGGATGTATAACATAACCACATTTATTTAAGAATGTACCCCATTAAATGGCAAAGTTTGACAATAAAAAACCACAATTATTTTTGTAACAACCTAATGCAATGGTTTTCTTTAAAGGGAACACAGGACAGAATCTCCCAGGGAGATACATGCTATAATCACATATAACATGATTGCTTACACCTAATCACATAATCTGGTTATGTTTGCCATATTCTCTTGGTAAGAAGCAAGTCACAGGTCTTGTCTCAAGGGCAAATATTCTACAAGAATACTAGAAAGCTACCATCTGTCCACCTCAGTGAATAAAGGTAAGACTTCTAAATAGCTAAAGATTATTAATCTTATTTCTCTTTTACATTGATTGATGAAGGCTAGATTATTGATGAGCTTATAAATCATATGAAATTGCATGAACTATACTAAAAGAAAGCAACAGATCACCAAAAGTCTTAAGTAGCAAGATAACAGACTTCTGCCTTTAAGTAGAAGCAGTGATTACTATTTGGAGAAGGCAATTGCAAACAAACAAAACCATCAGTCTATGTAAAGGACAATGTCACATCAGATTAGGGAGTGGTTCTGTAACTGACAAACTGTGGATGAAATTGAGATGCTATTCTGAAAACAGAATTGGCAAGGCCTGGTTTAAAAAAAAAGAAAGAGAGAGAGAGAGAAAATTTAGAAAATGACCTCTGGTGTGGAATTTGATGATGCCCATTTACTGAGACTGAAATCTCTGAAAGAGGACTTTGTTGGGTAGAGTTGGTTTGTTAAGGCTGGGGCAAAACTTCACCCTGTAATTGAAGGACTAGGGTTGTAAAAGTAAGAATAGAAGGTTGAACATATTCCCAGATAACAGGAATATTTACGTAATTGAAGGGAGCAATATCAGGGAAAGGAATAAGAAGTGGCAGTCAGAGGGAAGAGAAAATCCATATAATATGAAATGACTGCTTGACGGTAGTCAGAACCAAATGACAAAATTCTGTGCCATGACAGATGGAAGTCAGGGCAGTCATGGAGAATCTACTGTTTTATCAGTAAAGGCATTTCAGCACGCTCCTCTGGGCAGGTTTCTGCTTTAATCTTAGAGGTGTTTGGGCTGAAGGGCCTTCTGAGTTTATTTGCAGGCACAGGAAACTAACATTGCAAATTAGGTCCTTAAAGGGCTGTCTACTTTTTTTCTACTTGCGGTGAAATGTCACTTTAGGACAGTTTCATCCAGCACTGAATCCTGAAGAAATACAATCTGTATTGGCATCTTGAAAAGTTGTAAACGCTGCACAGCATTTTAGGAAACAGAACAATTGAAACACAAATTATTTGTTCCTTTGGAGATTTATTTGGAATCGAAGCTGCCATTTGTTCTGTAGTGACAAGTCCAGCTCTAGCATTTCTCTTGGAATTCTCTTTGCAAGCTTGTATTTAAACCATGGCAATTGCAGGATACAGCATTCCTGGAGATTAATGACTGCCTGGGAGGGGCTGTTCTTTGGTCCATTAACCCCAACCAGTCGTTAATGTCCATGAACGGTCCTGCATGAAAGCTATCACTACTAATAGGAACTGAAAATGAAAGAAAGGTACAGTAGGTGTATTGATTTCACCACCTTTCAGGATGATGCAAAGTCATAGCATCTGCATGAGGATCTTCAGAAAACTGAAGCTCCTGCCTGTAAACCAATCACTTTGCTATTCTTGGCAATCTCATTTTGCCTACATTGAAACAATTAAATTAAAAGGAAATTAAGAGTACAGAAGTCCCCAGATCCAATCTAAAAGCCTTGATCCAACCAACAAATGTTCAGCTTAACTATAATTTATGTTAAACACAGCAGACTGCCTTAGTTTATACTGGGGTCTGTCCTAAGTTTGACAGAGATAGTCCTGTAAGAAGTAGATTTCAATTTTAACTTATAAAAGGTACACATTAACTATTTAGTCTCCTAACATATTCTAAATTAACCTATAAAGTCTAAAATAATATTTGTCTCAAATGTACTTTTATTTTTATTTTTTTTTTACTTTATTGTGTTGGTTTTGCCATACATTGACATGAAACCACCATGGGTATACATATGCTCCCCCTCCAGAACCCCCCTCCCTCCTCCCTCCCAATTCCCTCTCCCTGGGTCATCCCGGTACACCAGCCATGAGCATCAAAACTGGGCTGGCGATTGATTTCACATATGATAATTAACATGTTTCAATGCCATTCTCCCATATCATCCCACCCTTGCCCTCTTCCACAGAGTCCACGAGTCTGTTCTATACATCTGCGTTTTTTTTGCTGTCTCGCATGCAGGGTTCTCGTTACCATCTTTCTAAATTCCATATATATGCGTTAGTATACTGTATTGTTGTTTTTCCTTCTGGCTTACTTCACTCTGGATAATAGGCTCCAGTTCTGTCTGCCTGAGTAGAACTAATTCAAATGAATTTTTTTTTAATGCTAAGTAATATTCCATTGTGTATATGTACCACAGCTTTCTTATCCATTCGTCAGTTGATGGGCATCTAGGTTGCTTCATGTCCTGGCTATTGTAAACAATGTGGCGATGAACATTGGGGTACACGTGGCTCTTTCCATTCTGGTTTCCTCGGTGTGTATGCCCAGCAGTGGGACTGCTGGGTCATATGGCAGTTCTATTTGCAGTTTTTTAAGGAATCTCCACACTGTTTTCCATAGTGGCTGTACTAGTTTAAAAAGTTTTTAAAAGTGTTTTTAAAAATGTTTTGCACAAAGCTTATCACTAAGAATCATCATGAGAAAAAAGAAAAAAAAAACTGCTCCAAAGAGCAAAATAAGATCATGAAGTTAAATCTTGTAAACATACTTTGAGTTTATTTTTGGACTAGCATGTATTTCAAAATTAATTTGATAAAACTCATGAAGAAAAAACTATGTAATATCTTATATACGTATTTGAGAAACAATGACTGTTAAATTCTTTTTGAAACATATCAAAAAAATTCAGTCCTCATCTTTCATCTTATAAAATATTTTATACTTACAGTCTTCTCTTTACAAAGTTGCCAGTATTTGCTATAATGGCAGTAGATGCTTTTATCTTTCTTTACATGAATAGAAAAGTTTAATTATGAGATGGTATATAATAGTATATATATATATGTATATACTTGGTATATTAGTAATATATATATACACACACACATAAAAAACAAGATGTGCATAGTATGCACATACATATATATATACATATATATATGTATATGTGTGTGTGCACACATATACACACACACAAGCATATGTGTACATATAAGTATATAGTCATATATACTTATATATATATATATGCCCCTGAAAATGTGTGTGTAATTTATAACCAATGTCCAATACATTCAAGCTACATATTTACTGAAGGAATATTGAGTTATGCATCACATCACCTTTTGACTTTATACATAACTTATAATTTAAGCCGGACTTCCTGGTGGCTCAGCTAGTAAAGAATCTTCCTGCAGTGTGGAAGACCTGGGTTCAATCTCTGGGTTGGGAAGATTCTCTGGAGAAGGGAAAGGCTACCCACTCCAATATTCTGGCCTGGGGAATTCCATGGATTATATAGTTCATAGGGTTGCAAAGAGGCGGACACAACTGAGCGACTTTCACACTTTCACTTTCACTTTACAGCTTATGTCACATTTGCATTAATTTAACTCAAATAATAAAAAAAACAAGCATATTCAGTAATAATAAAAATAAAATAGTCATTTATATTACCTCCATAGCTTGATCATTTCAATCATCTGTCTTGCAAAATATGTGTTTATATACTTTCAATAATGTTTATTTGCTTTTATTTCCATTGAAATGTATAATAAATTGCTCATCTGCCTCTAGTTTCATAGACTCTAATCCTTTGCAAGATTATTGAGCAGAGCACCTATTCTCTGGACCCCTTCAGTGAGTCCAGTCCATTTATAATAGTTAGATTTTGTTTCACATTCTGGATTCCATCCTGAGATCTGACCTTGCCCTATTTTTTTTTTAATTTCCCTACATTTATGCTTCCCTCTATGACCCTATGACCAACCTAGACAGCATATTATAAAGCAGAGACATTACTTTGCTGACAAAGGCCTCCATCTAATCAAAGCTGTGGTTTTTCCAGTGGTCATGGATGGATGTGAGAGCTGTACTGTAAACAAAGCTGAGCGCCAAAGAGGTGATGCTTTTGAACTGTGGTGTTGGAGAAGACTCTTGAGAGTCCCTTGGACTGCAAGGGGATCCAATCAGTCCATCCTAAAAGAAATCAGTCCTGAATATTCATTGGAAGGACTGATGCTGAAGCTGAAACTCCAATACTTTGGCCACCTGATGTGAAAAACTGGCTCATTGGAAAAGACCTTGATCCTGGGAAAGACTGAAGTCGGGAGGAGAAGGGGACAACAGAGGATGAGATGCTTCGATGCATCACCGACTCAATGGACATGAGTTTGAGTAAACTCCAGGAGTTGCTGATGAACAGGGAGGCCTAGCATGCTGTAGTCCATTGGGTCGCAAATAGTTGGACAGGACTGAGAAACTGAACTGAACTGGTGCTTCCCTCTGTGTGATATATCTCCATATGTTTCAACAAATGCATAAAAGTCTTGTAGCCACCCTTAAAGTATCATTCAGAATACTAGATTCTCCACCCCAAAAGTGACCCTCCATGTTTCATCTTAGAATCTTTTGCCTTTTCCCACAGAAATCAAGGCAGTCACTGGTATTCTTACAATCACTATTGTTTTATCTTTTCCAGAATATCATATAATTTGCACTACCTGTGGTATTTCACTGGCTTTTTTCACTTAGAAATACTTCTTTAAGGTTTATTCATGTCTGTTTTGATGTGAAAGCTCATTTCTAATTATTGCTGAATAATATTCCATTCTATGGACGTACTGTAGTCTTTTATGCACTCACCTATTGAATAATATCTTCTTTGCTTCCAATTTTTGGCAATTATTAGTAAATAAGCTATAAATTTTCATGTAGGTTTTTATAATGGTGTAAGTCTTTAAGGCAAGTAAATAAATGACTAGGAATGCAATTGTAGGATTGTATGGCAAGGATTATTTTTAGCTTTGTAAAAAAAAAAAAACAAAAAACAAAAAGCTGTTCAACTGTCTTCCAAAGTGGCTGCAACATTTCATTAATGTATTCCTATCAGCAATGAATTTGAGTTCCTATTGCTTTGAATTATCATCAGCTTTTCTTATTGTCAGTTTTTTTGTTTTTGTTTTCTTTTGGATTTTAGTTATTGTAATAGGTATGTAATAGTTTCCACTTTAGTCTTAATTTGCATCTCCCTATTGACAAATGATGTTGAAATCCTTTCACATTCTATTATATCTTCTGTATTTCTTCTTTTGTGAAGTGTCTGTTCAGGTCTTTTGCCCATTTTTTAAAAGTCTTTTATCAGAAGTGTCCTTGATAAAGAAAATGGATACTAAAGTTTTTCAAGTGGTAGCTTATCAAACTCACTTTGGTTACTTTTTAAAACCAGTATAGCAGTGAACAGTTAAATTTTCTTCTATTATGCAAGATTATTTTAGAAAGCTCTATTAAAGTGTGATTCCACTGGGGTTCCCTTCCAGGTGACAAGGGAAGTTTGAAAGCAAATGGAGGTTCTTAGAAAATAATTAGTGATTCTCCATCACAAGGTTAAGTAGGAACGTAACCTCTTCTGTGAGTCACCCTTTGATCCTAAGGATTGAAGAGATTCCTGATCATAATAACGATGTATAATAGATGATATTTAATAATGCACATTCATCACTCTTTTTTTTTGTTTTGTTTTGTTTTTTCCCTTTACTGTATTGTGTTGATTTGGCCATATATTGACATGAATCTGCCATGGGTATACACATGTTCCCCTTCCAGAACCCCCCTCCCTCCTCCCTCCCAATTCCCTCTCCCTGGGTCATCCCGGTACACCAGCTCCGAGCATCAAACCTGGGCTGGCGATTGATTTCACATATGATAATTAACATGTTTCAATGCCATTCTCCCATATCATCCCACCCTTGCCCTCTTCCACAGAGTCCACAAGACTGTTCTACACATCTGTGTTTCTTTTGCTGTCTCGCAGGCAGGGTCCTCATTACCATCTTTTTATTATTACAACTAAATTTAGAAAAGAGGGAAATATTTCTTTAGGGGGATGGAAGAATTCACAAGTAGGCTGCACTTCCAGAAACAAGAAGATAATCTGATTAAAAAAAATATTAAAAAGCCATCATCTCCACACCCCAACTTAAATACCCACTTCGCATGAATATCAGTCTTCCATAATTCAAGGACTAGATATATGGAGTGAAAATAAGAAATTTTCACAGTAATATACATACATGTTGAATTTTCCTTCATCATATTCCACACGTTTATCATGACAAAAGTTTATTCAAATGTGTTATTCTGAACACTCCACATAGAGACATGTATTTGATAGTCTATTTTTGTCAGGAGTTATGGTAGGTATTGTGAACTCAAAATTGCATAAGGAAATAGATTCTAGATGAGAATAAAATTCAATGACACTACTCTATATATTACTGTCAACAATATCAGGAAGAGCAGGAAAAGTAATGATATTCAAAGGAATGATGCACACAAAAGTGGAGTCTAACAGTTACATCTTAAATGTCAGTATTTTAATAGGCAAAAATTACATAGTTTTGAACTGTTTTAATTGAATAATTTAATTAAATCCAATAATTGAAGACCTCAACTTATAAACTCAATCATTTAAAAATAATGTGAAGAAGTATATAATTTTTCAAATTAATTTAGAGGGTAAGTGAGCAAATATTTTTGAACTTCATTTGATTAACAAAGAAGTCTATCTTCATTTGATAGACAAAGAAGTGACCACCCCAACCCCGAAGACCTTCCTCTGATATATCAGAATACTAGAACTTCTACTATTCAAGAGGCAGGACCTAATACATTTCTTTCCTTCTTTGTCTTTCCTTTGAATCAAAGTCATAATCGAATTATAGCATATGTTAAGTCTTTAGCTGGAATTAGTACTGCATTATGAATAGATAAAATTTTATATTGTTTCACAAGCCACTAATAATTTGTGATGAAATGGGTCATATTTATAGTTTCTTTTTGGGGTTTTGGTAGTAAAGAGCTGGAGGAATTAAGAGGGATTATTTTGAAGCATTAACCCTCTGTTCAAGGGAAACAGCTTGATCCTGAGACTCAGTTTAAGAGCCTGGAGTCAGAACAATGGAATCCTGAATGATGACCATGTGCAAATGTTACATGCAAGTGAGGAATTACTGTAGATTAAGATATGAGATCTTCCCAAATGGAGTCTGTCTCTTCAATTAGAATTGTGATACTTAGCATAGGCTACATTCATTCCATGATTATTGTATTGCCAACATATTTATGTTGGTTATCTCTTCTCTTTGTAAGTTAATAAGGGGCCATTAACTTTATTTCTGCAATATGCACATCATAGATGTTTGAATATTTATTTTTGAATGTACCATTGCTATTACTCAGCATTTTATGTGAAAGTCATAGTATTTGACTCTCAGAATTTAATGCTATATACTTGCTCTCCTGAAAACATTCACATTATAAATAGAGCACTAATATAAAGGGGAATCTTAGAAACTGGAATTTAGTCATTCTGTCATAAGACAGTTAATGCACCAACCCAGCACCAGTAACTATGCCAGGACTGAAAGCTATGAATGAAATTAAAATCTATTCACATATGTCAAGCAGATGATGGTCTGGTGTGTGTGCGTGTGCATGTTAATTTGCTTAGTTGTGTCCAACTGCTTTGTGACTTCACAGACACTAGCCCATCAAACTCTTATTGTCCATGGAACTTTCCAGGCAAGAATACTGGAGTGGGTTGCCAGGGTATCTTCTCAACCCAGGGACTTAACCCATGTTTCCTGAGTTGCCTGCATTGGAGGTGGGTTCTTTTCCACTGAGCCACCTGAGATTAGTCTGGTAGAGGAAATAGAAATGCAATCAATCCAGTATGATTAGGGAAAGAGACAAAGAAATAAGACTATTGCATTTAAAACATGATATGTGCTATACTTGATAAGTTCATATTACAATACTTCTGGGTAACTTTAAAAACATTCCTCACTGTGCAGATGGACAATTCTAATAATTCATTGGTATGTGAACAAAGGTCTTTTAGTGTAAATGTGAAAATATCTTCCTTTTTGTGGTAGTTTCTAGATTGTTTAAAAACATTTTATACAAAAATAAATAATCTAGTTGTATGGCAATTAAATATAATGACTGGCATATTTTGAAATATTATTGAAATTGTATGATTTTTCCATTTGTTTATTTTGTTGGAGAAGAAAATATGCCACATTTCCTCTGATTTTAAACTTAGATTTTCACATTCTTTTATAATGATATTTACAAAGAACTTAATAATAAAAAGTACAATTATAATAGCTAAATCTTAACTCATGAAGTCCAGTTTCCCATTCATTATATACCATTAAAAAGACAAAAGGCTGATGATTAAATTTTGACATAACATTGGTTATAAAGGCCCATGCCCACTTCAAAACTGTTAGTATATGAAACAATGTGCATCTCAGATATCGTAAAATCTGGTATGTCTTCCCTTTTTCCTTCTTCCTGAAAATTGGTTAGAAAATTCATGGCTCTTAGAGTACAGAAAATGTGGTAGTTTTTAAGCAACCATGTCATTAGTATTCCTGTGACATAAAGTAAATTATTCAACGTCTTTGAACCTTAGTGTCTTTATTAATTGAGTAATAAATACAATTGGTATAAATTAATACTTCACAGATAATTAAATATGTATGGTAAATTGATTCAGATTGACGTTTCTCTCCCAAAAGATCAACACCAAAGAAATTAGGGCAATAGAATGAAATCTAAGAAAAGACGTAAATAAGCCCCAGGGAGAACAGAAGTCTGTCCTGAATGGATGTGTGGCTTCTTGTGATTGGAGTAGGAGGGGCCTATCACGGAGAGGTTTGATTTTCCTCTTGCCCTTACTTGTTCTACTTGCCTTGGGAAATAAACCCCTGTCTTCTCGCAAAAAAGAAAGAAAAACAGCGAAGGCTAATGTCAAGACCATTGACACAGCTTTCTACAGGTGATTCCTGGGAAACACAGAAGCCCCATCTCTGAGGATGTGCATTAACAGCTGATGGCGACTACCCTGTGTGACGGTCTCACTGACCCCCACAATTAAGCCCACAGCTCTGGGCGTCACCATGCCAGGAACGCCTCTTAGTCCTGCTATTGATAGAGGCAAGAAGGCAAACAGCTGTTCGAATGGAAGCATCGAGAGCCCCGAGGCTCTCCAACATGGGGGCCGCTTCTCATCACTACGATCATCTGAGCTGGCCAATACTGGGATATAGAACATCTATGCATCACCAGACAGAGAGCTGAGGCCTCTTGGGAAATACAGGCTCAAACAGGAGTGTATATACAGTTTAAAAACCGTTGGATAAATAAGAAGCAAGAGATATTACCAGCTAAAAATACAGAAAAAATGTATCATAAAAGAGATAAAGGAATATGTAGGCAGCATTTCACAATCATGCATAGGTAATTATTAAGTATAAAACATAATGATTATAATAAAGAACACATGAGATAGGATAAATTGTATATTGAATGAAGTTGATTAACAAATTACTGAATTGGAATGTCAGACTGAATACTTCCACTGAACAAAGCACAACAAGATAAAAAGTTGCAAATATAAAAGTTAAAGTTATAAAAATGGAACAAAAATTCTCATTATACAGATAACCTGAATCCTTAGACAAAAATAAAAATGAAAACGAATGACATATTTGTAGATATAATGAAGATTACATTTCTAGAATTGAAAAAAAAATCAAGTTGAAATAAAGTATGAAACACTAAACTTCAAAAATAAAATAGAGTTTAAAGAATTCCAAAAGGTTCAGCAATATCTGGAACCACAAACTTCCAGATGTTCAAGCTGGTTTTAAAAAAGGCAGAGGAACCAGAAGTCAAATTACCAACATCCGCTGGATTATCAAAAAAGCAAGATAGTTCCAGAAAAACATCGACTTCTGCTTTCTTGACTATGCCAAAGCCTTCGACTGTGTGTATCACAACAAACTGTGGAAAATACTGAAAAAGTTGGGAATAACAGACCATCTGACCTGTCTCTTGAGAAACCTGTATGCAGGTCAGGAACCAACAGTTAGAACTGGACATGACAGACTGGTTCCAAATAGGAAAAGGAGTACATCAAGGCTGTATATTGTCACCCTGCTTACTTAACTTGTATGCAGAGTACATCATGAGAAACGCTGGACTGGATGAAGCACAAGCTGGAATCAAGATTGCCAGAAGAAATATCAATAACCTCAGATATGCAGATGACACCACTCTTATGGTAGAAAGTGAAGAGAAACTATAAAGCCTCTTGATGAAAGTGGAAGAGGAGAGTGAAAAAGTTGACTTAAAGCTTAACATTCAGAAAACTAAGATCATGGCATCTGGTCCCATCACTTCGTGGGACATAGATGGGGAAACAGTGGAAAAAGTGTCAGATTTTATTTTTGGGGGCTCCAAAATCACTGCAGATGGTGATTATAGTCATGAAATTAAAAGTTGCTTACTCCTTGGAAGGAAAGTTATGACCAACCTAGACAGCATATTGAAAAGCAGAGACATTACTTTGCCAACAAAGGTCCATCTAGTCAAGGCTATGGTTTTTCCACTAGTCATGTATGAATGTGAGAGT
The DNA here is from genome assembly GCA_007570785.1 of Antilocapra americana. Classification (NCBI taxonomy): domain Eukaryota; kingdom Metazoa; phylum Chordata; class Mammalia; order Artiodactyla; family Antilocapridae; genus Antilocapra; species Antilocapra americana. The sequence goes on along the minus strand of ML664173.1, from coordinate 6,856,792 downwards.
TGGACGGTGAAGAAAGCTGAGTGCCGAAGAACTGGTGCTTTTGAACTGTGGTGTTGGAGAAGACTCTTGAGAATCCCTTGGACTGCAAGGAGATCCAACCAGTCCATCCTAAAGGAGATCAGTCCTGGGTGTTCATTGGAAGGTCTGATGTTGAAGCTGATACTCCAATATTTTGGCCACCTGATGTGAAGAGTTGACTCATTGGAAAATACCCCAATGCTGGGAAGGATTGAGGGCAGGAGGATTAGGGGACGAAAGAGGATGAGATGGTTGGATGGCATCACCGACTCGATGGACATGTGTTTGGGTGGACTCCGGGAGTTGGTGATGGACAGGGAAACCTGGCTTGCTGCAATTTATGGGGTCACAAAGAGTCGGACACGACTGAGCAACTGAAGTGAACTGAACTCAGAGAAAAAGAACATGCTACTTACTTACAAGAAAAAAAAAATGACAGCAGACTCTTCAAAAGCAACAATGGATTATAGAAAGAATGTATTATTTTTTAAGTACAGAAGAAAAACTATTGTAAACTGAGAACCTATTTAGGCAAGTTACAGGTCAGAAATAAGGACATATTAGAAATATATCTCAGGCATATAAATTCCCGGGTGGCACTAGTGGTAAAGAACCTGTCTGTCAATGTAGGAGACATTAGTTGTGGGTTCTATCCCTGGGTTGGGGTGATCCCCTGCAGGAGGGAATGCCAACCCACTTCAGTATTCTTGCCCAGGGAATCCCATGGACAGAGGAGCCTAGTAGACTACAGTCCATAGGGTCACAAGGAGTAGGACATGACTAAAGTGACTTAGCATGTAGCACACATAAATTCTCAGGATATTTGCTACTCAAAATTTGCACTATGAAGATTAGTTTGGAGAAAATGATCCAAGAAAAAAAAAAAAGGCTTATCCAAGAGACACTGCAAGATGAGAGAATTCAGGATAGTCACATATCTTCCCTAAACATTTGTAAACATAAAATTTGAGTGAGATAAACTAAAAACAAAATTGTAAATTTTATGTAGAGTAAGCTATAGTTAAATCTAGACCTTATCAATACAATCGGAGGTATGGTGAGTCTCAGGTCATTTGAGACTAGGCTAAAATGAAAGGGTAACTAGCAATCTGTAACAGTGAGATAACTTGCGAGAGTGAAGACAATTTGGAGGAATTGAAATTAGAAAGTAAGATGGAAAAATACTGTCCAACCACACGAACAATTACAATAGACATAAAAAGACCAAACTTGTTGGTTGAAAGTTGGAGCTGGGTTGTATTTGAACAAGAAGGAAATCAAATACAGCTATATGATATTTCACAGTAGATGAAATAGAACAAAATAAAATAGTAGAGCAAAAATATCAAGATATTATTGAAAAAAAATTGGTGGCATTATAGTATATCAGGTTAAATAGGTTTAAAGAAAAAAGTATTAGCAAATATTTTCTCTATATTGTAGCATAAGGTTTCAGTTCAGTTCAGTTCACTCATTCCGTTGTGCCCAACTCTTTGCGACCCCATGAATCACAGCACGCCAGGCCTCCCTGTCCATCATCAACTCCTGGAACTTACTCAAACTCATGTCCATTGAATCAGTGATGCCATCCAACCATCTCATGCTCTGTTGTCCCCTTCTCCTCCTGCTCTCAATCTTTCCCAGCATCAGAGTCTTTTCCAATGAGTCAGCTCTTCGCATCAGATGGCCAAATTATTGGAGTTTCAGCTTCAGCATCATTCCTTCCAGAGAATATTCAGGTCTGATTTCCTTTAGGATGGACTGATTGGATCTCCTTGCTGTTTATGTATAAAATTACATATAGTGTATAAGTATATATATGGATTTATATGTGTGTGCCCAGTCCCTCAGTCATGTCCAACTTTTTGCAAGGCCATGGACTGTAGTCCACCAGGCTCCTCTATCCATGGGCTTCTTTAGTGCTACTTCCTTCTCCTGGGTATCTTCCTGACCCAGGGCTCAAACCCATGTCTCTTACATCTCCTTCATTGGCAGGCGGGTTCTCTATAGCTAGTACCACTTGGGAAGCCCTATATATTTATTGTGTGTTTATATATATATATATATATATATATATATATATATATATATATATTTATATAATTGTCAAGAATATATGCAATCATAGGCATTGATATACCTCATAAAATAGTATTCAAATATATAAAGCAACACTTGAGAGAACTACATTGACAAATCTCATGGTTCTATGGGTCATCTGTTCTTCCCTGATAGCTCGATTGGTAAAGAATCTCCCTGCAATGCAGGAGACCCTGGTTCAATTCCTGGGTTGGGAAGATCTGTTGGAGAAGGGTTAGGCTACCCATTCCAGTATTCTTGGGCTTCCTTTGTGGCTCAGCTGGTAAAGAATCCACCTGCAATGTGGGAGAACTGGGTTCAATCCCTTGGTTGGGAAGATCCCTTGAAGAAGGGAAACACTACTCACTCTAGTATTCTGGCCTGGAGAATTCCATAAACTTTATAGTCCATTGGGTCACAAAGAGTGGGACAGGAGTGAGTGACTTCCATTTTCACTTATTGGTCATTTTTGTTTCCTCTGTGAATTATATGTTTATACTTTTGTCCATTTCTTCCCCTGCTGTATTACCTTTTTTTTTTTTCAGCAGATTGCTAGATATAGGTCTTTGATATTAGCATTTCCTTAGCTATAAATGTTACAAATAAGAAGATATTCAGTCTTAATAGTTATTTGGAAAATGCAAATCAGGATGATTTGTTATTTTATAATCATTCAACTGGCATTGGAAAATGGTAAGCTTTATAGTATGAAGGCTTGTAGAAAACAAGAATCAACAGACTTTTAATATGGCAGGAAGTGAAAGTGTCCAACTCTTTGTGACCCCGTAGACTGTAGCTCACCAGAATCCTCTGTCCATGGAATTCTCTAGACAAAATACTGGAGTGGGTAGCCATTCCATTTTTCCAGAGAATCTTCCCAACCCAAGGATCAAACCCAGGTTTCCTTCATTGAGGGTAGATTCTTTACCTCTTGAGCCACCAGGGAAGCCCTATCATGGCAGGTACAGGTGTACATTTGGAAAAAGATTTCACATCATTCTGGAAAGTTCTACGATCACACATTTCTCAAGCCAGTGTCTCCAATCCAGAGAAAAACTTCTGCAAGATTCTCACTAGGACATTTGCTCAAGAAAGTTATTAGAATAATACAAAACATGAAAATAATATGTAGGTACATTGATAGCATAATGAATAAATAGCCAATGTGTGATATATTAAACCAGTGGTTTTAAACCTCTGAAGATTTCGGCCTGCAGGGGACATTTGGCAATGTCTAGAGATGCGGCTGGTTGTCTGAACGTGGGGAATGCTACTAGAATCCAGTAAAGACTCCAGGCATCCTGCTGAGGATTGCATAATACACAAGACAGCCTCTCAGACCAACGACTTATTTAGTCCAGTATATCAGTTGTTCTGCCAAGGTGGACAAATCCTGTGTTAAAACAATGAAATATATATGTAAAACAGAATGGATTAATTACCAAATGTTAAGGACCTTACTAATGTTAAGGACATGCTGCAAGATGAATGAATCATGATGCTATAATATGGAATGACAAACCCAAGGATTCCTTACAGTATGTTATGTTTTTGGATAAATTTTAGAAGATCCAAAATCAATAATGAACATGCATATATTAGTAAAATGTTCATGAATAACAATGTTAAATAAAACCAGGAGTACTAGGAACATACTAAAAACATCCATCAGTTGTGAAGGGGGAGAGAATGGGAAAGCAGAGGAAGCTACTGTGAATGTTGTTCTCATTTTCAGAAATGGACCCACATGTGTTTATGGAAGAGAGAAAGCCATTCTGAACCTAGTAAGAGAGGGTGTTATGAAACCAGGGTTGTGACAAATTCCAGTTCCAGTTGTTACTGTTTAATTGCTCTCTCACTTTCACAGCAATTCCATATTTCTATGCACCCTCTGCCTAATCTCAGAACACAAAAACACTGACATCAAGAGGGGCTTGCTGGCTTGGAAACAAAAAGATAATAGTGAGGTGTTCAAGTCCTTCAGCCTTGACGGCTATACCAAATCACTCTTCTCACTTTGTTTTATTTCTTACTATCATTTTATTTATTTTTTTTCTCACTTTATTTTTTACTTTTTTTAAAGGATTTTTTAATGTGAGCCATGCTTTTTAAAGCCTTAATTGGATTTCTTACAATACTTCTTCTGTTTTTATGTTTTGTTTGGTTTTGATTTTGTCCACAAGGTGTGTGGGATCTTAGTTCCCCGACCAGTGATCAAACCCACATCAGCTGCTTTGGAAGGAGAAGTCTTAATTATAGGACCACCAGGGATGTCACCTCATTTGTTTATTGTATGTAGATTTTATCTGGAAATTATGCAAACTAGTAAGCTGACCAACTAGTACCTAGAGATGTCAAGCATGTTTTCCTTTTAACATTTTCCAAGCTAGCAATCTGATAAAGAGTTTAAAAGTATGGTGACAGTTTGCTTTTCCAACTAAAAGCAAGTCCGTTTACCAGAATTTATGTAGAAAAAATTCTGCCCAAGAGGCACCCATGCATTCATAAAATCCACATACCAGCCTTGAGTAAACAGGCTGAGAACACAAAAATCAGGTTGATCACCGTCCAGCAGAGTGGACAGCGGTCCGTATATAACACCCTTGGGATGATTCAGACTTAAATTTTATTCGCTTGATAGCACCCAAAGGATTAGTGTATATTTATCCTTTGCAAATAACTGACAGTGATAAAATTCTCAAAATGAGACTAGAAGTGTGGCATTATGTCCTGACTTTATTAAATTCCTAGCTTCATTTTTTGGAGGGCTGAGGGAGGTGGTAAAAGTTAGGTACAGTCACTAAATCCTACAACCACACAGATGAGAAGTGCCAGGTGCATATGTGTGTGTGTGTGAGTGTGTGTGTGTGTGTGTGTGTGTGTCCCAGATGCAAACACAATCGAATAAGGATACCAACATTTCAAGAATGAGACATGGAGGCCTTTCTTTTTGCAACAGAGTGAGAAATCTTTGAAGCTGCTTCAGAGGCAACCTCTTCCAGTTTCCTTTTATTAGAGATGGAAAGAGAGCTTTACATATGTTAGACTATTGAATGAAGTCTGCACAGTGTCAGGATCAGAAAAGGTTATTACCTATCTCTTCCCCTTATGAGTCAACAATTAAAATATTCCAAGTGTTGTGACTTTAGATATCACCCTTGCTATTTTCTCTATGTGACAGCATCCATAAAGAAGGCTGAGTGTCGACAAATTGATGCTTTTATACTGTACTGCTGGAGAACGCTCTTGAGAGTCCCTTAGACTGCAAGGAGATTCAACCAGTCAATCCTAAAGGAAATCAACCTTAAATATTCACTGGAAGGACTGATGCTGAAGCTGAAGCTCCAATGCTTTGGCCACCTGATGCAAAGAGTTGACTTATTAGAAAAGATCGTGATGCTGGGAAAGATTGAGGGCAAGGGGTGAAGGAGGTGACCGAAAATGAGACAGCTAGATGCCATCACTGACTCGATGGACATGAAAATCTTTCAAAAGTATACTTTAGTGGGAAAAAGAAATTACTCCCTGCTAAGCAATTTTTTACAGTGACTGGGGAAAACAGAACAGTTTTGAATGTTTGTGGACTTAGAGTCATGGCTTCATACAATTTATTTATGCTTGAAATAGGATTCTGTCATTTACTTTGTTTATTCTATTCTCAAATTCTGTCCCTGATAAACAATAGAAAAGGCTACATATTAAATAAATAAATACAAAAAAGCAACATATCACTGAGTTTTTTTGCAACTGAGCTCAACTTTTATTTTGATAGACAGAAAAGTCAATCCAAAGCTGAGGTGAGGGAGGCAGTTAGGAGAAGCCATGCTCTGATAATTACCAGAAGCTCAGGGATATTCACTTCTGTGAGCTATTGTGGTCACAGTGCCAAGGGCAGCATCTTGCATAGGATAAGAATAAGTTGGGGGTTACAGGAAGGAAGGTCTCAGCTCTGACAGAGAACCTTCTAGTTTTCCATCCAAGGAAGGGTTGTCATTGGAAACATCTCCATACATGGAGATGTTCAAGCAGGGGCTGGAAAAATCACATATTTGCCAGAATTGCTGTCCAGGGAAATTAAGTAGTTAAAGGGAAATTCTGAGACCCTTTGACTTCTTCCTGCAATTTATTTTCCTTTCTCATGAGAAACAGATGGATAAGAAACTATTGTCTGCTACACTTAAGCAAAGCACTGTAACTTTCTGTCCCAACAATAAGCATATCTATTCACACAATATCTGCACACTTTCTCTGAACTGACTTTCTTTGGTTAGAATTCAAACTCACATGTTGTTATGTTCTTGCTGCTGTGTTAATCACTGGGGAGAAACACTCCAGTGTGTGATGAGCTGCATTAGGTAAGGCAGTTTTGACTGGATGTGATGCTGGTTCTACGAGTTTTTCCCAAATGGAATGTAATTCATAGTTGGGAGGTCTCCACACAAATCCAAAATGATAGTCCCTATAGAGTTTTGGTCCAGGCTTCTGGCAAAATCTTCAATTGTCTAGCTTATCCAGATCCAAATCATCTCTTATCTTAGTTCCAAAACTGTTCAGACTTAAAGAAACTTGTTCTTGGCAGGGGCTGTAAGACTTAAATTTTGGTAACGGGCTCTGCTAACTTATAAAGAAGATGTGTTTATTTTAAGAAAAAAAAATAGGTCATTAGCCATATATAAAGACAAAAGAATCAACTCTCTCACAAGAGAAATATTTGATCACATTGGGCTTCTCAGACTGGGGGAAGTCTGTAGCTTTTGAACTTTCTAAACTATTTTTAGCATCTCTTTAAAAAAAATGTATTAGTTTCTTACTGCTGCTGTAACAACTTGCCCCAGATTTAGCGCAGTAACATGCAATAAGGTTTATTCTCTTATGTTCTGGAGGTGAAACATCTAGAGTAGGTCCACAGGGCTGCTTCCCTTTTAGAAATCCTGGGGGACAAGGCTTCACCTTGCCTTTTCTAGCTTCTAGAAGAGGCTTCCGTTTCTTTTCCCCTGCCTCCCCCTTCTCTGTCTTCCAAACCATCAGCCCAGCATCTCTCTCCTCTCTGACCTCTGCTTCCACCTTCTTGCTGTCACTTGGACTCATCTGCTTCCTTCTTGTAAGGATGCTCGTGGTAACACTGCATGCACATAAATAATCCAGGACCATCTCCTCTTCTCAAGATCATTAACTTAATCACATCTGCAGAGTCCTTTTGACCGTATGAGTTTCCACGGTTCCAGGGGTTAGGAAGTGGACACCGTTGACACAGAGGTACCAAAGATGTCCACTTTGACACTTCACAAGTGAGGAGAGGACATTATTCAGCTCACCATATCATCCTTTCTAAAAGTGTTTCTTTTTTTTTTTTTTCAAGGAATGAATGTGAGTGAGTTCTAGTGAGGTGGGTGAACCTAGAGCTTGTTATACAGAGTGAAGTAACACATATCCTATAATAATGCATATATATGGAATCCATAAAAATGGTACTGACGAACCTATATGAAAGGCAGAAGTAGAGATACAGACATAGAAAACAGACTTGTGGACACAGTCAGGGAAGGAGAGAATGGGGTGAATTGAGAGAGTAGCACTGAAATATGCATTACCGCATGTCAAATAGCTAGCTAGGGGGAAGTTGCGGGTTTAACACAGGGCCCTCACCCCAGTGCTCTGTGACAACCTAGAGGGGCAGGATGGGGTGGGGATTGGAGGGAGATTCAAGAGAGAAGGGACTTGTGTAAACTTATGGTTGATTCATGTTGTTTCATGGCAGAAAGAAACACAGTAGTGTAAAGCAATTACCTGCCAATTAAAAAGGGTTTTTTTAAATGTTCTTTTTTCAATATTGAGCTTTAATTGGTGCAAGGTAAAAGGTTAGATTACCATTGTTAGATTACCTGTGGTTAGGAAGCTGTTAAGGTATAAAGTATGTGCCCAATGAAACTGAACTGAATTTGAGTGAGAAAATAAAATATTAGTGACTAAATATAGCACTGCTTGTGCTTTCTAAACCTTTTGGGGGAATGTAAATAATCCACTTGGGGAGGGAGCCCAGCATGGAAGTAAGGGAGTCTAAGAAGAAGGGGCTACATTTAACTTATTGAGTGTGAAGAGCTATAGGGAGAGTAGGAAAGCAAGAATTTCATGGTGAGGACACCATATCACAACTGCCTTTAGGTGCTGTTCTGCTACTTATTTATAAAAGCGTGATGAGAAAGGAAGAAAGCAGGCTATAAAAACACATTTTTTAAACAGTTTCAGTTGTGCATGTCAATATGCACCCCCTTAGCCTTTTATTCAAGCTTGCCTTGTGCTTCTTCTTACATAATCTGGTGCAGAAAGTGTCCATATCGAGTTGATGTAAACCATGACAAATACCTAGACATAAATGAGAAGAGTCAGCCCCACACAAAGGGTATGTATGCATAGCTTATATTGTACTTTCAATTTGTCCCCCAGGAAATATTGCAAAATAAGTCTTTTTATAGTCCCTGACTGTTAGACGGATATAGATATGGACATAGTAAGCATCGGAGAGGAAAGGAATGTGTTTGTAATATTTCACATATGTTTCTGTGGATGCAGTAGTCGATCGTCTACCCCTGGTAGTTACCAATACTTCACAAAACCAGTTGGGCTATGTGTGTCCCATAAAGCCAATACTAACCATTCACTGTTTTCTAGTTGTAAGATATTTTATATCTAGTCAGTGGTCTGTGATCAGAGAATAAGGACTTCGTTAATTGTCTGTGTTGTATAAGAAATTACCAGAAACTTTGAGGTTTAAAAAGAACACATATTTATCATCTCACTCTCTAGGCACAGGTTAAACAGGTCATTTGCTTAGGTGTCCAATATTGCGATTTATTAAAAACATGAATATTGACCATTCAGTTGACCAAAATATACTTGTCGTATATATTTGTTCTTAGTCCATGGTTTCTGATCCACAGCTCTCAGAACTCTTGGAATTTTCTAGTGTAGACAGCAATAAAGTTGTCTCTGATTATGCTAACTAGGTGACTTTTGGTCAGCCCCTAAGGATGCAGCTTGGTTGCCAGTGGAGCCAACCACGTGATTAGCAGGTTGGAATGTTCAGTTCCCACCTCCTGACTTCTGGGGAGAGGGGTAGGACTAGGAAGCAGGTTCAACCTCCATAAAACAATGACTCAATCCCAAAAATAAGCATACAGGGTCCGGAGGGCTGTGTTGTGAACATGTGAAGTTGCTGAGAGAATGATACCCCGCGCCAGGCATGGAGGCTCCATCCCTCTCCCCGCGCCTTGCCTTATGCATCTCTTCTGTCTGGCTCTTCCTCAGTTGCAGCATTTTATAATAAACCTGTGATCTAATAAGTAAGGTGTTTATCTGAATTATGTGAGCTGTTCTATCAAACTGATCAAACCCAAGTTGGGAGTCGTGGGACTCTCTGATTCATAGCTGATCAGTCAGAAGTACAGGGAACAACTTGGGCTTGGAAGTGGCATTGGAAAGGATGGGGTAGGGGAAGCAGCAGTCTTGTAGGACTGACCCTTAACCTGTGTACCCGACGCTGTCTCCTGGTAGACAGTGTCAGAATCGAACTGAATTCTTGGACGCTAAGCTGGCATCAGTGGAGTGGCATCCCACTCCCTTTGACAGGTTCTATTGGTTGAAGATAAGTTGCCAGTCTTACACGCAATCCAGACGAAGGGATTGTACAAGGACACGAAGAGACGGAGTCATTGAGCCACTTTAGATTCTGACGTCCACTGGGAGGGGGACTTACACATGAGAGAAAACACAGAATCCTCCTACTGCAGCTCAGGTATCCAAGACTTTGCATAATTTCTGTAACTTGAATAAAGTATATTGTTAATGATCCAAACTGTGGTCGCACATTGCGGCTCATTCTGTACAAGACTACACTTTCTGTGGGTCTAGCCATATGTATTAGGGAGTTGTAAGCATACACTGAGAAGGAAGAATTTCAGGAGCAGTAGAGGATATCCCTCCAGTGGATTCTGAAGCATTAACTTGAAAAATTAAGGTCTAATTCTAACGTATCTTGAAAGAGAAATACCATCTTCAGCTGTTCATATATTTTATATCTTAATTTAATGGTAGATTTGATCAACAGATTCCAACAGACTGAGACAGTAAGACAGCAGGAGGTATGAGAAAGAGGAAAAATCAGAAGCTTCAGTGGCACAGTTATGCTGTGTTTTCCTAGTCTTTACAAAGATTATGATGTATATGGAGAGTTATTCCTCATTATCTCTAAGGAAACTTCCATGCCAGACAAGAATATGATTATAACTCAATATATTTATTTACATAACACATGAATCTAATGGTGAAGACTGAATGTACTGCAGAGAGGCAAGCAGATTAGCAGTAATTGGGGTTAAATACAATCAGGTAAATTGTATTTCTGCTAGAATCCTTAATGATTACAACAGGATCGAAACGGCAGGGTGTCTAAGCCCAAACTAGGGCATCAAGAAAAGCTTCAAAAGGTGAAGAGATACAAAACAGTCCAGCTGATCATTCTGAAGGATGCAAACCAATTCATTTGACACTTGTGTCTGTTCTGGCATGGCAGAGATTCCAGCTCCAAGTTCTAAGCACAGAAGAGTTTTCTTGTCTTTTCCTCTTTTTTTGTTTCTGTTTGTTTGATTAGTTCTGTTTGGTTTTTAGAGATCATAAAATGAAAATGTGAAAGTGAAAGTGAAGCTGCTCAGTCGTGCCCGACTCTTCGCGGCCCTGTGGACTGTAGCCCACCAGTCTTCTCTGTCCATGGAATTTTCCAGGCATGAGTACTGGAGTGGGCTGCCATTTACTTCGCCAGGGGATCTTCCTCACCCAGGGATCCAACCCCATCTCCCACATTGCAGGCAGACACGTTACTGTCTAAGTCACCAATCAGAGAGGCATCGTAACAATCTCCCAGTGGCAAAATGATGCTAAACATTTCGATGGATCTGGCAGTGGAAACCTTTATTTAGAGGCAGGATCCTGGAAAGAATGGAATTTTAAGAGGAGAACTCTGCTATACTGCTCTTTGTTACTGTCGTTGCTATTGTTCAGTTGTTCAGTTGTGTCAAACTCTATGTGACCTCATAGACTACAGCACACCAAGCTTCCCTGTCCCTCACTGTCTCCCCGAGTTTGCTCAAATTCATGTGTCTAATCAAACTGCTCTGCTCACCGACTTCTCAAATGCTTTCAGGCAAGGTCAGAGAAGCATGTGAAATATTTTTGACCAGTAACCAAAACTTGAACATCATTCAATTCAACAGTATAAAATGATTTCTAGCATTTTTATGCTAATTGCTATACCCTCTAGCATTAGTTTACATAGACATGAAAAAGAAAGTGAAAGTGAAAGTTGCTCAGTCGTATCTGACTCTTTGCAACCCCATGACTATACAGTCCATGGAATTTTCTAGGCCGGAATACTAGAGTGGGTAGCCTCTCCCTTCTCCAGAGGATCTTCCCAACCCAGGGATTGAAACCAAGTCTACCACTGCAGGCAGATTCTTTACCAGCTGAGTCACAGTGAACTTCTCCTATGGCTACCTCTGGAGTTCAGTATCCAAACAATAGAGCAGTCATTCATAAAGACAGCAAGGCTTTTTTAATGGTCTTGCATTTTCTTTCAGAAGAATGAAAATATCTGAACTTCACAGATTTATAGAAAGCATTTATTGCTTAATACAATGTTATATATTCTCAGTAGAAGATAAAGTCAAAATGATAATTAGTTCCCGTCCCTACAAATTTTCCACAGTGTGATTCAGCAGAAACAAAGAACCCTGAAGCTCAATAAATATAAGGTAAATTCATAAAAATTTTTCTAAGTTCTAACTGACTTATTCACCGTGAGAAAAATAATAATGTATCATAAAGAATGTGTATATCATATACAAATTTACAACACAGTTTTATTTAACTTAAACTTTAAAGTTTCTGAACAAACTGTTATTCCCCTTTGAGGCACTTGGCCAGGCAAAGCACTACCCTTGAACTTGTATGTTGATGGTTTTGTACACTGAATTGAGAATCTGATTTCCTATTTAGTTAGATAAACTAAAGCCATCAAAAGTAGGGAGGCTAGTCATTTTCAACTTTAAAACTTTTACCAGCAGCATTTTACTGTTAAATGTGTTTACCTTAATTGTATCCATAAAGGTGTTTTAGGAAAATTACAAAGGTAGAAAGGAGGTATTATATTATTTCCTGTTTTATTTTCCTTATCTCACTCTATACTTACTGCCAGCTCATTACTGACATAGTTCTGCTTGGTATTTAGCCATGTAGGGAGCAATAAATCTGTGAGTTGTAAAGACTGTTTGGAAGGAACATGAAGAATTTTGTAAATTTATTGGGACAGACATAAAGTGAATATCATCTTAAATACTTGGGAAATGACCAAGTTTTATTACTAAAGGGGAAGGAGAGAACAAGAATGAGCCTTGGATAAGCAGAGAACACCATAAATCATAAAAGATAGCTCTGTGCTTTTATCCTTGGGTCCATATGTTTTTCTCAAAGAAAAACAATGTATAACAATTTAGCATTATTTTGCACAGCTCTGAGGAGGTCCTTGGAATTCCCTGTAACAGCTAAGCAACACCACTTGTAAATTTAATATCAATATATTTGTAGCTTTTTCCTAAGTTTAATTCAGCTCTATTTAAAACTTAATTTTAAACTTTTTAAAGAAATATTCTAATTTCAAGGATCATGAATAAAGAAAATTAAAAATGCTTTATTCATCAGAAATTAATATTTTAGTGGCTTTTTTGAAGCATCTTATTTCAATAAATTACAAAGGCTTTGTGAACAAAAATACTGAAATCTGTATTCCTCTGATTCTGATTTGTGTAACTGATATTTATCATTGGCAATTGTTATATATGTATACATATTGTTCATATATGCACTTTAGGAGCATTAATTGCACTTATTTTATAATGTTTGCATATGTTAATCAACACAAGTTATCCGCTACAATGGGTATTTATTCATGCTTATCAGTAATATTTCTATTTTTCCTTCTTTAGACACAGAGTACAAGTAGACTTTTCCCCTCTCTTCAGTGCCCATGTTCTTTGTTCTGTCAGTGATAAAACAACAGAAATAATGTGCATCCCTTAAGGAGAAAAATGTTTGATTCTCTATGTCCATTTTTCTTATCATAGCAACCAATGACATTTCAACTCACATGATAGAAGTTTTAATAGTCTTTGAGTAAGGAAGTCATGGGTCAGAGTCCTTTGTCAACCTGAGGTGAACAGGTTGTGAGGCTGAGAATTTGTAAACCCTTTTCACTTTAAGAGGCTTCCTTGGTCTCCTTGCAATGCAGGAGACCCAGGTTCAATCCCTGGGTTGAGAAGATCCCCTGGAGAAGGGAACTGCTATCCACTCCAATATTCTTGCTTGGAGATTTCCATGGACTGAGGAACGGGGTGGTTTATAGTCCATGGGGTCACAAAGAGTTGGACAAAACTGAGCAATTAACACACAAACTAAGCTTAGAAACGTTGGTGCACTCAGTGTGTAGTAACAGCAGGAACTTTTTTCTGCCTTTATATCTGAAGGTGCAAAGTAGGACACGTTGTTATCAGAGCCTACAGAGAGCTGGGGTCACGTCCAAGGGCCAAGCTGTAGGAGCTGTTCTCAGAGGTGCACATTTCCAGAATTGCAAGGAGGAAAGCAAGGAGAGGAGAGGGAAGGAACTACACCACGTCTTCAAATCTCTTTCCTTTCACTCTATGACTTCTGGCCTCTGTCAGCTATTGATTGAACCCAATTGGAGGAAGAAGGCAAAGGAGTCCTAGTGATACAGTCCATTGTGGTCAATCCCCAAGACAAGAAACACAAAAAAATGGCAGATGGTGGATAAGAGAGAGCAAGAGGGCAGTGGAGAAAAACTGCCAGTCACTCTTAGGTGACATTTGAAAAAGGCTTGAAAGAAATGAAATAAGTGGCCACATTCATATCTGGAGGAATAATTCAAGCAAGTAAAGACTCTAAAACTGCAGCCCTGATAAGTTTGAACCAAAGATCAAATTGCCAATATCCACTGGAACATTGAAAAAGCAAGAGCGTTCCAGAAAAACATCTACTTCTGCTTTATGGACTATGCCGAAGACTGACTGTGTGGATCACAAAAAACTGTAGAAACTTCTTAAAAAGATGGGACTGCTAGACCACCTGACCTGCCTCCTGAGAAATCTATATGCAGATCAAGAAACTACAGTTAGAACTGGACATGGAACAACAGACTGGTTCCAAATCCGAAAAGGAGTACATCAAGGCTGTATATTGTCACCCTGCTTATTTAACTTATATGCAGAGTACATCATGAGAAATGCTGTGTTGGATGAAGCACAAGCTGGAATCAAGATTGTGGGAGAAATATCAACAACATCAGATATTCAGATGGTACAACCGTTATGGCAGAAACTGAACAACTAAAGAGCCTCTTGATGAAAGTGAAAGAGGAGAGTGAAAAAGTTGGCTTAAAGCTCAACATTCAGAAAACTAAGATCATGGCATCCGGTCCCATCACTTCATGTCAAATAGATGGGGAAACAATGGAAGCAGTGAGATTTTTTGAGCTCCAAAATCATGGCAGATGGTGATTGCAGCCATGAAATTAAAAGATGCTTGATCCTTGGAAAAAAAGCTATGACCAACCTCTACAGTATATTAAAAAGAAGAGACATTACTTTGCCAACAAAGGTTCGTCTAGTCAAAGCTATGGTTTTTCCAGTCTCACATCCTGTATGGATGTGAGAGTTGGAGTATTAAAAAGCTGAGAGCCAAAGAATTGATGCTTTCGAAGTGTGGTGTTGGATAAGACCCTTGAGAGTCCCTTCGACTGCAAGGAGATCCAATCAGTCAATCCTAAAAGAAATCAGTCCTGAATATTCATTGGAAGGACTGATGCTGAAGCTGAAACTCCAATACTTTGGCTACCTGATGCGAAGAACTCACTCATTGGAAAAGACCCTGATGCTGGGAAAGATTGAAGGCATGAGAGAAATGGATGACAGAGGATGAGATGGTTGGATGGCATCACAAACTGAATGGACATGAGTTTGAGTACACTCCAGGAGTTGGTGGTGGACAGGGAGGCCTGATGTGCTGCAGTCCATGAGGTTGCAAAGAGTCGAATATGACTGAAAAACCGAACTGAACTAAACTGGAACAGAGTACATGGGTAAGAGAGAAATAAGAAAATGAGTGAAATGTAACAGCAGCAGTGCAAGCCATTTAGGGTCTAATTGGATTTTGAGTACTATTCTGAATAAAATGGGAAATCAGTGCAGAGTTTTGCCTGTCCTGGGGCCAGGGACAGGCTTGTCAGAATATTACATTGTCTCTTACTGAAGGATTCTGGTGCTTACTTGAGTAATGTACTGATGCTTTAAAATACAACAACAGAAAATATCTTTTAAAATATTAGAACCTCTACCTGTATGCAAATAACAGCTGATAAAGAAACAATAAAAATTTCCACCAAGTGTCTTATAATTCAAAATCTCAGTTCCTTCTCAAAAATCATTTTTCATAATGCGATCCTTTGTTGAGAGGCATTGGTCTCTGGAAGTCAGTTGTAAGTTCTGTCCTTTAGCAAGTTTTTATCAGGAGCCTCATAATGGAGGTTTGTTGATTGTATATGGATGGCAGTTAATTTATTTTTCCTAGTCATTGAGACCTAGTAAAACATTGAAGTTAATGTCATTCAAATATTTTCTAGTTCCTGAACCCATCTACAGTGCTTATTGGGTTTATATCGCATCCATGATACCCAGGAAACAAGAGAGCCAGAAAGGCCGATTCTACTTAAAGTTGAAATAATACTTTCCCAAGTCTTTTCTTCTCTTCTTTGCCCCCCTATTCCTTCCTCTTTTGTCACTCCCTCCTTCCTTTATTTGCTTTTTGCTAAATAATTTTGATGATTGTCAATGTGACCAGCACAGTGCTAATCATTGATGGGCTCCACAAAGTAACTGGACAACCAGTCCATTTGGGATGTTGGCAAATAGCATAATCCAGTTTAGACTGACCACTTTTTTTCATTCCTATCAGTATTTTATTTATGATCACTAAGAATATGACTAATCTTTCTCTAAATGCACAAGACTGGTAAATAGCTGAAATAGCTCCTATTAAACTTGAAACAGGCCATATATATTTTCTGAAGAGGTCACAGAGAGGCTTTAGCCTCATCTACCAATGCAATTGAAATTATGCTTTCAAATCCAAGGGCTGCATTGCCCATGAAGCAGCCTTTCATGTAATTAAGATTAAAGATGAGAGGCAGAAGCTAGATTCCTTTTCAGAACTATTACTATACTTTGTCTGCCATTACAGAACCCCACAGACTGAGGGACTTAAACAAAGATCCTTTTTTTCATTCTTCTGAGGGCTTGAATTCTAAGGTCAATGTGTCAGTATGATTGGGTTATGGTCTGTCTCTCTTCCTGGTTTGCAGATAGCTGTCTTCTTACTGTGTCTTTATATAACAATGAGAAGATGCCCTGGTGTCTCTTTCTCACCTTAGAAGGGCAGCAGCCCTATTGGATCGGGGCCCCATCCTTGTGAGTTCAGGTACCATCTGTTCACAAGTCGTGTTTCTAAATAAAATCACATTAGGGGTCAGGGCTGGAGTGCATGAATTTGAGTAATGGTGGACACAGTTCAGTCAGTCACATAGAGCAATAGGCTAGCCTCTCCTTTCATTTTCTTGTGTCTACCATTTTAACATTAATATACTTTGAGGCCCATGTAATCAGGTTAGTTGGAAAACCAATAATTCATAGCATTTAATGGAGACTCACCAGATTCAAGTGACCCGAGGTCAATAGGACACACACATTTTCCCAGCTCCAATTACTGGATTACTCACTCCACAGAGAATTTACAGCTTGTCAAACCCTTTTTATAATCTCTATTTTCACTATATTTTCTCCTCTTTTTGAACACTGACAAGGACTCATTCAAACTGCTAAGCCCTATACACAATGGAGGACTAGCGATGTTAGGTCCAGAAAGCTGGAATATTACTCTAATTGTTCCTCATTCATTCCCTTGGGGTTAACTATTTGTAAAATGATAGTAGCTTTCAGGGGCTTCTCTGGTAGCTTAGCTGGTAAAAAATCCACCTGCAATGCAGGAGACTCTGGTTCAATCCCTAGGTAGGGAAGATCCCCTGGAGAAAGAATAGGCTACCCACTCCAGTATTCTTGGGCTTCCCTGGTGGTTCAAATGGTAAAGAATCTGCCTGAAGTGCAGGAGACCTGAGTTCAATCCCTGAGTTGGGAATGTCACCTGGGGGATAGTATGGCAACCCAGTCCAGTATTCTTTCTAGAGAATCCCCATAGACAGAGGAGCTTGCCAGGCTACATACAGTCCATGGGGTTGGAAAGAGTCGAACACAACCAAGTGACTAAGCACAGCTCAGCACAGTAGCTTTCATATTCTTTCTCCATTCTTTGCCCTCTTGAAATGTTCTGACTTCAGTATGCATTTAATTTATTAAAACTTTCTTAAACCTGTTATCATCTGCTGTACCTGCTTCTCCATAACTGCTCATAATTAGACAGAAATGCAAAGTGTTGGCTAATTTAATTGGATCACCAGAAGGATAATAAATAAAAAGTGGTTATAGCATTTATTGTTGGTCAGTCACTAAATCATGTCCCTCTCTTTGTGACCCCATGGACTGCAGCACACCAGGCCTCCCTGTCCTTCGCTACCTCCTAAAGTTTGCTGAAACTCAAGTCCGTTGAGTCGTTGATGCCATCCAGCCATCTCATTCTCTGCCCTCAATCTTTCCCAGCAACAGAGTCTTTTCCAGGGGTATTGTCTAATTTAATTATATTACCAAAAGAGTAAAAAGAAAGGATAATTGTGTAACATATACTGATTTTAAAGGAGTAAACTCTGATGTCACACTAAAGCTTGCTGTGGTTAAGTACACTGAGGGGGAAAGAAATCCGAGAATACAATTCAGAACTTTAAATATCCACAAATTGGTTCAATTACACTACATTTCTGGACTTTTGCCTTAAACTAGCTCAATGGGAGTTGATAACTTATTGTCTCTTATGCTGTCAATCATGTTATATAAGGAGTCTACAATGGTGAGACTGGGCTGGAAGGAAAAAAGAGCTGGCAAGGTGCCAGATTTAAACTTTCAAAAAACAGAGTGAGAAAAATCTACTTTAACAATAGCATGTCTGTCAAGCCAGAAGATGTAGGTGCTGAACTCAGGAAATCAAAGAACTGTCTGGTGAAAAATATGTTGTTCTCCGATGAAGGCTGAACCAGTAACAGATATGAAGCAGAGAGAAACTCTTCTGTTATCTTCACTCACACACAGTAAGCAAAATCAAGTGTAGTATTTCCATGCCTGAAGACAGTTCCCGAAGCTCTGAAAAGAAGAGCTACAGGGTTAGGTGTAATTTTCCTGAACAAAGATTACACACGCTTGATAATTGTACCTGAGTTTGCAGGGCCAGACATTTGATGTTTCAGGTTCCTTGATTTAAATCCATCGTTCTCATTGGGAAAACAAGTAAATAACTAAATGTCATTTTGGAGACACTTTTCTCAAGATTTTCCCTTATAAACAAATAAAAGCATGCCTTCTCTTTGCCCAATGTTCTCTTCATTAATAATAATCATTTGATTTAAAACAATACCTCTCACCAAGGTGGTCAAAGCATTATGTGCATATATATATATATATGTATGTCAGTTCATCATAAGGACCTACATGCATGCATGCCCAGCCATTCAGTTGTGTCCTACTCTTTGCAAGTCCATGGACTGTAGCCTGCCAAGCTCCTCTGTCTATGGAATCCTCCAGGCAAGAATAGTGGAGTGGGTCATGATTTCCTCCTCCAGGATATCTTCCTGACTCAGGGATCGAACTGGCATCTCCTGCACTGTAAGCGGATTCTTTACCACTGAGCCATAGGGGAAGTCCATTAGGGACTCACAAATAGTCATTAAAAATATAGGGCTCTACAGAAGTTTGAAAACAAACATTACATAGTCAATTCTTTTGTGAGTTTTTTTTTAATTCAATTTACAAAAGAAAATTTTGGCCTGCAGTTACAGTTTTGATCTTTAGGTGATCAGTTGTAAGAGATATGATTTCTCCTAGAGAATATTAGCTTAAAAGAAGAATAATTTATAACATATCTTCCATTCATCCCATTCATTTCCCAAGCTAAGATGCATGACTACATCCACCCAACCTACCAATTCTCTCTTAACTTTATATAGAAGAGAGTAGGGACAAGGTGGGCTTCCTTGGTGGCTCAGAGGATCAAAGAGTCTGCCTGCAATGCAGGAGATCTGGGTTCGATCCCTGGGTCAGGAAGATCCCTTGGAGAAGGAAACTGCAACCCACTCCATTACTCTTGCCTGGAGAATCCCATGGATAGAGGAATCCCAGGGGCAAGGTATGCAAACATTTGAATGTAGCATCTTCAATTTACCACAATGTGTTACCACATTTGTGTCCTATGAAATAACAGTGTATGTTCATTTTTATAGTTAAAAACATTTTAAAAAAATCACATATGAACACTTCCAGGTATTTCCTAATTTAAAATTACTCATGATGAGTCTTTCTATTTAAAAAAGAACCCTCATTCCAGCTAGAAAACCAGTAAATGAGATAATTATATTTCAATGGTATAGTTAAGAAGAAACTTAATTAAAATTAAATTGGTGTTTGAGTTGTTGTATCATCTCTCAGTCATGTCTGACTCTTTGGGACCCCCTGGACTGCAGCACCCAGGCCTCCCTGTCCATCACAAACTCCCAGAGTTTACTCAAACTCACGTCAATCGAGTCAGTGATGCCATCCAACCATCTCATCCTCTGTCATCCCCTTCTCCTCCTGCCTTCAATCTTTCCCAGCATCAGGGGCTTTTCCAGTGAGTCAACCCTTCGCATCAGGTGACCAAAATATCACAGAGCTTCAGCATCAGTCCTTCCAATGCTTATTCAGGACTGATCTCCTTTATGATGGACTGGTTTGATCTCCTTTCAGTCCAAAGGACTCTCAGGAGTCTTCTCCAACACCATAGTTCAAAAGCATCAATTCTTTAGTGCTCAGCCTTCTTTATGGTCTAAGAAAGAGAAAAACATTTGTTTTTTGAACTAGGTTTACTAACGCTTTGAGAATCTACCAGTTAATATGATAGCAAATTTGAGTGCCTAGGATCTAAAGCAACATAATTCCATTTAGCAAGTTCAGAGTAATTAAATTCCCTAACTCCATGGTTTCATAGTCCTGCCAAGAAAAGCTCCTCTAGGTGAAAGTTGCTGCATGTTAGAACCCACACAACTCATTGGGAACACACTGACATTTTTTTTTTTCTTTCAAATGCTGTTAATCTAATGGCATGAAAATAAAGGGTAATAGAATTACATACTTCTAATTAGAGTGATGCACCTAGGAAATCTATAAAGGCCCCAAATGTTTGCTAACAACTGAACTACACTTTCGTTAATTAATTTGCATTAATGTAAGATTAGAGAGAGGCTATATTTCTTGTGTCCTTTCAACAGAAATGGAGACCGATTACGTTCTTCTTTTAAATAGGCATACTAAGTAATTGTGTGTTAAGTTACCACATATTGAATCTTTGCAAATGGGCTTTAATAATAACCTACCAAAATTACAACTTTAGTCTTGGAACATTTTATAAAAATAATTCCTTATTTATTCTCCATTTCTAATATTAGTAAACAGAAACTGTGGCACAAAGTTAGAGGAATTAGTCCTCCTAAGTCTGCAGTTACTTTTGTGGTATGAACATTATCAAGTGTATCAAACACTCCATAAATCTTCGTTTTTTAATTTGCGAATTGGAAGAATAAGAATGTGTAGTAGAGCCTGATTTGCTATTCAGCAAATCCATTTATTTGCTAGTCTGTGCTTACCAGGCACAGACTAGCCTGGTAAGATGTGACTATGCAACTAGTTTATGGCCAAGGAAAGGTTGGCAGATATTATGAAGGCCAGTTCCTGGCACTGTTCATAAAATCTTCTCACAAACAATACTGCATCCACTTCTGCTTCTGTGGGAGCTCTGGAAATGAATTGAAAATGATAGAGCCTTAAGACCTGAGACTGGGGATTTCTAATGTGTAGCTGATAACAGCCATTCATTTAGATCAGAAATACCTGTTTTGAACTTTATGTGCATGAGCTAAATGGATACTGTGTTGTGCTGTTTTATTTTTTCCTACTATGGTAGTTACTATTATGTCAGCTAATATAGATTGTGTTAACTCTTAGATACAAAAAATCCTTTAATGTTGCTGTTTGATTCTAGGGTTAAAGTCTATAGCTAACTGTACATAGCTGAGAGAAAACAAAAACATAATTTTACTTTTATGTATACTTTAGAATGTTAGAAATAAATATTTGTATAAAATGTATTCTGCATTCAATTCACATCTCACAATGAAGCAAAACTGTCTTGAGATTTTACAGTTTTTAAATAGTTTTCATGTACAAGTTAAATCACAAATTAAATTTAACCAAAGTACCTCATATGTTATGCAAACTTCTTTTGAGATTTTACAATTTGAAATCCAAACATTTTTCATCTTTGTGTTCTCAGTGCCTAGCAGGTGATGAAGAAGCTACTTAAGTTCAAAGCAAACCTAGACTAGGGGTCGTGTATGATTGATTGCTAAGTAATAGATTACGCTAACATTCAGTAGTTGCTCTATCAAAGCCAGCAAGAGATGGAGAGAGTCACCCAGCAACACAGAAGTCACTGTCTCCTGTAACCTAATCACAGAAACGGGTTTCCTCAATATGGTTATTTTATATTGATTAGTAGCAGATTATTCAGGGAGTGGGAGGAAGCTGTAAATATTAGAAGGCAAGATCACTGGGAGTTATCTTAGAGGGTGCTTGCCAGAGATCATCTCTGAATTCTTTTATGATTATACCTCACAAATAGCTAACACAATTGGATGTCTTGGTTAGACTTTGATAAGGTACTTCCCTGTCATTTCTTCCTTTTGCTGTTAACCAGATTATGGAAAAAGACAAAGAGAAAAACAAGGAAGAAAAAGAAGACAAGGAGATAGAGTAAGAAGAAAAAAGAGAATATAGAGAAAGAAATGAACAGAAGGCGTTAACTTCTATAAATTTCACTTTCTGTTTTGCAATCATGTTGTCTGAATGAGCGATATAATGGGTACTCCTGGACATATTAAAGCAAGAGAAGCCACTGAAGATGGGGCAGTGCTGGAAAGATCTGGCTTGGTACACTGAAAGATTTATACCATGAAAGCATGAACTGAAAGTTAGAAATATAAATAGCTGTGAAGAGAGCAAGAAATGGCACTTTTATAGAAATTATATGACAGGACGATTTATGAGTAAACTAATAATGCATTGGTTCATGGGGCTGTTGGAAGACGCTGTTGTCAAAATAGGGTGTGATCATTTTATTGCTCTAATAAATATCACTTGATATCAATCTATCTTAATGATGATGTCTATGAAATAATAATATCTGAAATGCATATAGAATTTTACAATCTACTTTTATAAGAACTATTTCATTTTATTCTCTTAAACTGCCTCCTCCTCTCATATATACAGATTTGCCAGGTCACCCACTACTCTTCCTTGGCTCCATATTACATGGAAGATGAAGTCCAGACTCCTTCCCTGAACTTGCAAAACCTCAGAAGAAGAGCGCATGCTTGCATTATTCTGCTCATGTGTCCCACTTTACACTTCATTCTTCTGTTCTAAAACCACTCCTGTATCTCCCACACATGCCAACCTCTGGACATTTATACACAATCTAGGTTAGACTCTCTCAGCCTAAGCACTACTGACATTTTAGACCAGATAATTTTCTGTTGTAGGGGGTTGTCCTACAGCCCCCTTTGTAAAAGAGATAGCACTTTGTAGAAGAGATAGCCGCTGCCCTGGCCCCTCACCACCAAATACCAGTAGCAGCATGCATGATCGTGACAAGCAAGAGTGTCTCCAAACATTAGCAAGTGCCCCTGGGAAGTAGGGGTAGCAAAATAAACCTCCCTTGAGAAACACAAGTCTAGATCACTTTCCATTCTTTTTTCTTCATCTAGAAGATTCCTCTCTTATTTATCCTACTGACTGACTCTCTGACATGTTCCTAGAAGTCATCTCCATTGAATGCAGCCACTAAGGAAAACAGTATGAAGGTTCCTCAGAAAATTAAATGCAGAATTACCATATGATACAGCAATCCCATTTCTGGTTATACATCCAAAGAATATGAAAACAGGGTATCAAGGAGATATCTACAGTCAAATATTCATTCTGGCATTATTTTCAATAGACAAGATACAGAAACAACCTAAGTAACCATCAGCAGAGGAATGGATAGAAAAGATGGGGCACACAAAGGAATATTATTCAGCTGTGATAAATAATAAAATCCTTTCATTTGCAATAGCATGTATAACCTTGAGCATATTATACTAAATGAAATAAACCAGACAGAGAAAGAGAAACATTGCATATCATTTACACAGGGATCTAAACAAAGGGGGGAAAGAAAGAATGAGAAAAGGTCAAACTCATTGAAACAGAGAAGTGGTTTCCAAGGGGTAGAGCAGGGCTGGGGCAGTGGGGTTTGAGGAAAACACAGGTTATTAAAAAGGCACAAGCTTTCATCTACGAGACGAACATGGTCTTAGGAGCTAATGCAAAACACAGTGGCAATTGTGTAACTGAGAGAAGAGCTGCCTCCATTGGGAAGCCTTTCTTTCTCATTCAGCACTCCAGACAATTAGATGCCCACTTAGGTTCCTGTCTCTAAGCCCTAGGCACAACGTTCAGAAGGATTGTTTCAATATTGGTTTCACTGCATATTAGCAATATGACCATGAGTATTTTACTCAATCTATGATTTTTTTTGCCTCATCTATAGAAAAGGAATAATAATACTAAGCATTTCACAGTATCTGGCACATACATATTCAGTACTCAATATGTGTCGATATTATCACCGTTTGCCTTTGTTACTTTTTGAGTGGACGTATGGTGAATTATACACTTCATTGGATATAATAGTATGGATTTGTAAATTCAAAGTTTATATCTTGCTGGAGTCAAATCTAAATAATTGAATTATTCATCACTTTATATTTCTATAGCAACATGTTCACCTTGGCGAAGAATATCTTCACTTTATTAAAGGACTATTTATATCAGTTTGGATTATATAGCCAATGAACTACACCGCTGCTAAACTTGGCCTAAAGGAGTAAACACTTTATAGAAACATGGATTTCATTTCTCTGTTCCTTCATAGAGGAGTTGTGTTGTGAGAAGTGTTCAATATGGGCTTTTTGGGAGTAAAATATTTATATAAAGCAGCATAAAGAAAATTTTCAGAACAAATATAAAAATATCCATAATTCACACTCTGTGTTGATACGCTAAGGAAATTAGTATAAAGGCACGCATAGCATAGCAGAATTGTTTAAGACAAATTCCTGAAAAATACATAAATGCTTTTTAAAATGTAGTTAAAATATAGAGAAAGCATTACTGTATGAGTTTTCTTATGCAGTACTCAAAGGAACTCAAAGGAAGTCTTAGGAATACACAGTCTGAAGCACAGAAAGATGAACTGGTTGATGCAAGGAGGCATGGACGGAGAGTAGGTGGTGTGGAAGGCAAAATAATGTGGAGCTGCAAGCATCAGCTTGTCTGGCAGTGGTGTCTTGAAGACGTCATCAATTCATGGATCTGAAAGCAGGTCAAGTACCCTGGATTCAGTATGATTACCAAGGGTCTTTAAAAGACAGAAGAATGAGGCAGATGGGTCAAAGAATGAGATGCAACAATGGAATCAGGGATCAGAGTAACAAAGATAATAATATGCCATGCTAACAGATTAAAGATGGACAAAGGGACCATGAGCTAAAGAACACAAGTCACCTCGAGAAGCTGGAAAAGCAAGGGAATGGACTGTCCCCTGGAACCTCCAGAGAGGACTTTGGTCAATGAGAACACAACCCTGCCAACACCTTGATTCTAGTTCAGTGAAATCCATTTTAGTCTTCTGACTTCCAGATGTATGATATAACTCTCTGTTGTTTTAAGCCTCTGAATTTGTGGTAATTTATCGTAGCACCGGAAAAGAAAAGACCCTGATGCTGGGAAAGATTGAGGGTAGGAGGAGAATGGGGTGACAGAGGATGAGATGGTTGGATGGCATCACCGACTCAATGGGCATGAGTTTGAGCAAACTCCAAGGTATAGTGAAGGACAGGGGAGTCTGGTGTGCTGCAGTCTACGGGGTTGGAAAGAGTCAGACATGACTTAAGGACTGAACAACAATTACAGCACTAATAGATTTATGTGATAAGGCAAATATAGTCAAATGTTAATTGTAGAATATAGATCATGGGTATATTGATGTATACTATATAGTTCTTCCAATTTAAGTGTATGTTTGCAAGTTTTTGTTAAAAAAAAAAATTGATTATGGGCTTCCCTGGTGGCTCATTTCTAAAGAATCCACCTGCAGATGTGGGGGACACGGTTCCGATCCCTGACCCGGTAAGATCACACATGTCGTGCGCCACAACTATTGAGCCTGTGTTCTAGAGCTGGGAGTCGAAACTACTGAGCTGTTGTATGGCAGGTACTGAAGGCCATGTGCCCTTGAGCCCACGCTCCAGAGCAAAAAGAAGCCACTGCAATGAGAAGCCTGCAACTAGAGAGGAGTCCCCGCTCACCACAACTAGAGAAAAGCCGGAAATGAAGACTCACTGCAGCCAAAAATAAATAAATATTAAAAAAAAAGTGTAAAAGCAAATTGAGAGAGAATAGTATATTGTAGAATATTAAAATTGAGTTGGTCAGCAGTAATTGGTTAACCTTTTTATGAATTAATTTTTATATTGGTCACTTACTCATGTTAGAGCTCAGCATTGCCTTCTCAAGTTAATTTCCCTGTGTGTGTGCTTATCGTTCATTGGTGTCCGACTCTTTGTGACCCCATGGACTATG
The DNA here is from genome assembly GCA_007570785.1 of Antilocapra americana. Lineage (NCBI taxonomy): Eukaryota > Metazoa > Chordata > Mammalia > Artiodactyla > Antilocapridae > Antilocapra > Antilocapra americana. Next base: position 6,830,645 of record ML664173.1, on the reverse strand, counting down.
GTCCTCCAGGCTTCTCTGCCCCTGGGATTCTCCAGGCAAGAATACTGGACTGAATTGCTGGACTGAATTCCTTTCTTCAGAGGAACTTCCCAACCCAGGGACTGAACCCTGGTTTCCTGCATCACTGGCAGGTTCTTTACCATTTGAGCTACAGGGATTTCCTAATTCCCTATGTACATCTGAAAAATCACATTATTGGTTTAGAATGCTAGTGCTTGATAGATATTAATAGACTATAAGGTAAGAATATAGACTCCAGTTAGAATTAGAATGGCTTCGCTGGTCTGAATTCATGTGAACTAGCCTGTGGTTAGGAAAGGTGTCATCAGAAGCAAAATATAGGTGAGATTCTTTCAGCTTCCAAACACTAAAATGAAACCATGAAATGCTACTCACTTATGATTTTCTGATGAATTCTTATAGTATTTCTAGTTTAATGAATGACCAGTCACTCTGGGAAGTGGAGAGAAGGAATGAGCATTAGTAATTTTTTGTTGTCTTGATAAAGATTTTGGGATTAAGGATAAAAGCTAAATTAGTTTAGCTTGTTATTTTATATATAAACTACTATATGTAACATGGATAATTAATAAGGACCTATTCTATAGCCTGGCTGGCTACAATCCATGGGGTCACAAAGAGTCAGACACGACTGAGCAACTAAACACACACACACACTATAGTTCAGGGAACTCTGCTCACTACTCTGCAAGCATCTCTAGGGCAAATAATCTTTTAAAAAGTGGATATATGTATAATTGAGTCTTTCATATTCATTGGAAGGACTGATGCTGAAACTGGAACTCCAATACTTTGGCCACCCATCGTGAAGAACTGACTCATTGGAAAAGACCCTGATGCTGGGAAAGGTTGAAGGCAGGAGGAGAAGAGGATGACAGGGCATGAGATGGCTGACCAGCGTCACCGACTCGATGGACATGAGTTTGAGTAAGCTCCGGGAGTTGGCAATGGACTGGGAGGCCTGGCGTGCTGCAGTCCATGAAGCATGGGGTCTCAACATACAGTCCATGGAATCATAAAGAGTCAGACACGACTGAGTGACTGAACTGAACTGATAGCCGATTCATTTTGCTGTACACCTGAAACCAAAAGGACATGGTAAATTAATTACATTCCAATATATTTTTTAATTTGTTATTTCAATTTTAATAGGCTTTAGCATGTTTTCTATGCTAATCAATCCAGTCAACTTCTTTGTATTCTTGAGATAAATACCACATAAAATCTTTGCCCCAGTTTCTACACTGGAGAATGGAAATGTTAATAAACTCCACAGCAGACACTTTCAGGGCCCTGCCTGTATCCCCTAAGCCTACTGATCCAATTCCAACTAACAAAGTCTCCAGTTTTTGTGCCTGAGGGCATCCTCTAGCTACCAGAGCTGCTTCTGCCCTGGGGCAGGGCAGACTGGAAAGCTCTGGGTGTTGGAAACCCCAGGATAAGTCATTAATAAGTGACAGAGGCAGCTGGTGGGTAACAGCTTCCTTGCTTTACCTCAGGTATATGACTATTTTGTACCCTGACTCTCTACTGGGATTAAACTCCAGTTGTCTATAGCAGTGATATGCTTAACAACTCTCCATTAATTTGGCTTCATCCCCCTCTGTCTCATTTACACGACCTCCTATTGGTGAGTCCTTTGGATTGTCTCCCAAATATACTCTTAGAATCCCCTACTTGGCAATAATTTAAACAGGTTTCTCAACCTCATAAAGAGGTTAAAAAAAAAAGTAAAGAAAACAAACCCATGACGTTTTAAAAATTAATATTAAAAACATAAAATTATAGAAAACTTGCAAGGCTTCCCTCGTGGCTCAGAGGGTAAAGCGTCTGCCTGCAGTGCAGGAGACCCGGGTTCTATCCCTGGGTCAGGAAGATCCCCTGGAGAAGGAAATGGCAACCCACTCCAGTACTCTTGCCTGGAAAATTCCATGGACTGAGGAGCCTGGTGGGCTCTATAGTCCATGGGGTTGCACAGAGTCGGACATGACTGAGCAACTTCACTTTCACTATAATATACTGATACATTCTGAATACTTCTCTAACTGCCTAAGAATTTACTCTCATTGAAACTATATTTTGCATAATATTTGCATCTTCATCCGATGGAACTGAATTTTAAAGCCACCATTCTCTGGGAATTCTTACAACTCTGTTAGGAGCAAAAAATACATAAATAAAACAGAGAGAAAAGAGAAGAAAGCAAAAGTTTTAAGTATTCCTCTTGACGTGGCCACTTCATCACATGACTTGAGTGAACAGAAGGCAATGTCTGGGTTAACTCTGATGATGTTTGCATCTGAAATTAGTGATTTCAGACGGTGGTGCTAGGAGATTTCAGACACTCTCTGGTCCCTAGCACCTCGCTTTTCCTATGTGCATTTTGGCTTGGCAAGCATGACCAGAGAAAGTGACACTGAGACATCCAATCTTCCTGAGACTGATTCCACAGAGTATTGTTTGATGCCACACAACTGGGAATATCTGATCTTTCTGTCTTAGCTGTGTGGCCAATTTCATAGAGATGGGCCATGATGGATCGGAATAATTGAATTTCATGGCTCTTTTCAGCTTCTGTCACACAGAAGATGAAGAAAAAAAAGAAAAATTACACTTTCAAATATACTTACCAAGGAAGTTTCAACTGTCAGAATAAAACCTGAAACAAATATTGAAGCTTAACAGTGGTTAAGATGAACCCAGAGGTAATTGCTATTCCTAGCATCAGTTACTAGGTTACCAAGGCTGGCCAATGAATGAAATGCAGCCCTAGGCTTTATTAGGAGTTAAGGGGCACCCTGATGCTGTGCTGTGTCAGAAAAATGCTGCAGTGGATAGATACAGAGGTCACGCCACTGGTTCTTAATATCCCAGAATCGTCACCCGCTGTATAGAATGCCGCCTCATTTACCCATCATATTTCTTCACATAGGTCTTTGACTCACCTTCCAGCTTTAAATTCATGCTGCTGCTGCTGCTAAATCGCTTCAGTTGTGTCCAGTTCTCTGCGACCCCACAGACGTCAGCCCACCAAGCTCCTCCGTCCCTGGGATTCTCCAGGCAAGAATACTGGAGTGGGTTGCCAGTTCCTCCTCCAATGCATGCACGCATCCTAAGTTGCTTCAGTGGTGTCTGACCCTGTGCGACCCTATGGACAGCAGCCCACCAGGCTTGTCTGTCCACTGGATTCTCCAGGCAAGAATACTGGAGTAGGTTGCCAGTTCCTTCTCCATTAAAAGCATGAGAGAGTAACAATAGTGAGGTTTGGAGTCATAGAAGTATTGATCATTTTGTCCTTGTCAGGCATTCCCCCTTCACCTGGTGAGAGGAACCTAGCTTACCTTTGTGATCTCCTTATATCCCTTTTGTGTGCAAATCTGATAGAAATATATATATATATATGTCTCCATCCTTTATTCCCTAGCAAGTGTGTGTCTCGACGAAGACCAATGAAACTCTGCTAGGATAATGCCAGAATGTGAACACAGGAACTGAGATGAGGACAACAAGAGATAAAAAGTAAAATAGGAGATGCTAATCATCCTTTGAGAGCCCTGCCTTGAAGATGCTGCTCATCCTCCTCTTGGAGGAAAGTCCAGATGTGTGGGTCTTGGTTTCTATCCGTCTGGAGCCTGGTTTACTTTACTGTTACACGTTAATGCACACATTCAACAGATCAGGAAAGGCCAGCTCTGTGGCTTAAAAGCAATAAACCCTTTTTCTCCTCAAGTCATTTATTTTTCTAATTTGTCACTTGATGTTTCCTTTGATTTGAACAGTAACATGAGTTTAAAGGGCTTCCCAGGTGGCACTCGTGGTAAAGAACCTGCTTGCCAATGCAGGAGAACTAACAGACGTGGGTTTGACTCCTGGGGTTGGGAAGACCCCCTGGAGGAGGGCATGACAACCCACTCCAGTATCCTTTCCTGCAGAATCCCATGGACATAGAAGAGCCTGGCGGGCTACAGTCCATAGGGTTACAAAGAATCAGACACAACTGAAGTGACTTAGCCTGTATGAATACACATATAGCTTAAAACCAATCTTATTTTATTTTCATTATTTTTACATAATAATATCCTCATTCTCCTTCACATTTGAGGAATAAAGATTAAAAGTCAATGAGGACTTACTTTTTTGCCAGGCACCGTGAGTAGCCATTTAAAAATATTATTTCCTTCAGTCTTCACAAAACCTAAATCAGTATATAACTTGTTTTTACTTATTTTATTGTTATTCTTTTTCTAGAGAAAGAGAACAGGCTAATTGTAGAGCATTAACTAGGGGCACATAATTAAGGATTAATTAATGGCACATAAGTCACATATCATATATTGAATTGGCCAAAAATTCATTCACGTATATTTAATTTACAGAAAGGCCTTAATAAATATTTTGGCCAATCAAAAATATGATAGATATAAATAGATGTAGAGAAAATATTTATTTGTTTCAGTTCTTCCAATGTTGTAAACAGTTCCAGACACTGTATAAAAATATTTGCATACATTACTCTCTGAGTCAATAAACTCACACCCAAAAATGGTATGTAGTTTTTCTAAGGCCATATATGTCTTACAGAGAAGAAGTTTCAGGGTGAGGCTTTGAACCCGGGTCTGTTTGACTACAAAGCCTATACCAGTGCTCTCCAGAGCATTGTCTTCTCTAGATATTTATTACCTTTAGATTTATGTCTTCATGAGGCTTAAATATGTTTTGTCTTGTTTTATTTTGACTATATGACTATTTCAGCTTAAGGAAAACAGAGAAGAAGAAACTGTGTATAAATTCCCAACAACCTTTAAAGCAGAAACAGCTGTTGGGTGACATTGGTCTTGAGTGAATACAGACATCTCTGAGATGCATAGGCTTTAGAATTCACGTGCATTGTCATCTCACTCTTTGCAAAGCTTGGAGAAAGCTGTGGGGACTAATTTATTGCATTTTTAAAATAAAAGTAAATTCCATATTGTAACATAAAGGGACAATCTGATTGCATTCACTGATGAACCTGGTTCCTGAGTTTCTATTGATAGTGATAGATAATCCCAAGGAGAGTTAGGTCCTCACCTTTGAAGACTGTTTCTGAAAGCTGAATGATTAACTGATCCATTTTGGGGAGAATCTATTCATAACCCCCTAGTTAAATCATTTTAATATACTGTTATGGATCTAGTTTTAACTCCCTTACATTTATAGTTTTTATATAACCAAAAACAAAGACAAATATAAATATTAACTACAAGCTAACCTACCAAGCTAGTACATTTCAAATTAATGACGTTAATTTAATTCAAAGAAATTTTAATTCAAAATTCTTTGAAATTTAAATTGTTGCCTATATATGAATGTGGTATTAAGTGCTATGGCTATAGGGACTCTTGAATTTGTTTTGTATTTATTACATAGCCCTGGAGATGCAATTTCCTCACCATTTTTTGTATTCAAATCTCTGGGTGATTTTAATTCAAACAGGCTATCAAGTCATATTTTCAATGACTTTCTTAAACATTATCATTAGTATAGCAAGCCTATTATTATTTATTTTTTCTTTTAGTTTTCAGATAGAATTGACATACAGCCCTGTGTAAGTTTATAATGTAAAGTGCAATGATTTGACTTAAATACATCATGAAATGATTACCACAATGAGTTTAGTGAACGTCTGTCATCTTCTATAGGTACAAAAGAGGAAGAGAAAATATTTTTTCATTATGATAACAGCACAGGATTTACTCTCTTGATAATTTTCATATATAATGTACAGCAGTGTTAATTATGCAAATCATGTGTACCTTACATCCCTGTGTGCTGTGCTTAGTTGCTCAGTCATGTCTAACTCTGTGTAGTCTGCCATGGGGATTTTCCAGGCAAGAATACTGAAGTAGGTTGCCATGCCCTCCTTTAGGGTATCTTCCCAAGCCATGGATCGAACCCAGGTCACTTGCATTGCAGGTGGATTCTTTTCTGTCTGAGCCACCAGGGAAGCCCACATTACTTCCCTAGCGCTTATTTAATATCTTACAACTAGAAACCTGTACTTTCGGACACCTTCATCCAGTTCTCTCTCCCCTTACCCACTGCTCTGTTAACCACAAATTGGATCTCATTTTCTCTTTGTTTTTAAAGTTTAATTGACCTATAAAACTCTGTTAGTTCCTGGTGCACAATAAAATGATTAAATATTTCTTTATTTTTCAAATTGATCATAACTGTAAGTCCAGTTATCATATGTCACCATTTGAAGATATTATCTGGTTATTGATTATATTCCCTACACTGTACATTTCATGACTCATTTATTTTGCAACTGGATCTTGTACCTGTTAATCTTCCTTGCTTTTTATCTATCCTCCTCCTTTCTCTCCCTTCTGGCAACCATGTTTGTTCTCTGTATTTATAATTATTCTTGTTTTGTTAGATTCCACAGATAAGTAAAATCATAGAGTGGGTTTTTTTCTGCCTGACTTATTTCACCTAGTTTAAAACCCTCTGGGTCCATCCATGCAGTCACAAATAGCAAACTTTCATTATTTTTTATGGTTGAGTAGTATTTCACATCTTCTTTATTCATTCTTGTATTGGTGAGCCCTCAGGTTGCTTCTGTATCTTAGCAGTTGTAAATAATGCTGCAATGAACATAGAGGTGCATACATATTTCTAATCAATGTTTTTTGCTTTCTTTGAAAATATACTCAGAAGTGGAACCCTCTGCAATTTAACAGAGCTATTTGGCAACCAAGAATATTTTAAATAAGGGGATTTGATGTCTTAGCCTGAGTTTTTCGGGAGCAAAATCTAAGACAGAAGCTTACAAATTAATGTTTCTTTGGAAGTGTGATTTTAGGGAGTCAGAATAAAGGACCTTGAAGCAGAGAGAAAACATGTGAAACTTTATCCAAACTTATGTTATTGAATTGGCCGCCTCAAGGGAATATTGTATGCTCAAACCAAGAGAATTCTAAGGAGCCTCTGGTGTATTTCAGAACCACCCATCTCAGAAGTGAAAAGGGAAATCATTCATCATTGGTTAATCCTCCAACAAGTAAGTACTGTACCTACAAGACTGCCAAATCCTTCCTGGGTCACTCAGTGGCTGGAATAAGACACGAGACCAGGGGATACTGAAGCCATTCACAGAGGCTTTACCGTTCACTCAGACACTAAAATCTTAGATGATTTGGGATATTATATTTTTATATGATTAAAATAATCAACACTTAAAATTTGTCATAGAGGTCACATGGGGATGCCCTGTTGAGAAACATTCTTAGCATCTTGTTCATGAGTGTCTCATCATTCAATGAGTTTAACTATAGTTCTCAAAATATCTGTATACCAATTGCCTTACAGATGTTTTGTCAATGCAAGTTCTCAGAAAAAAGAATAGACACTTTTTCAAAGTAATAGATTCTTTTTATTTAATTCAGCATACACTCTCAAATGTTCCTTTTGTGTATTCTGCTATATTCTTGGATTTAAAAAAGGACCAGACCACAGACACTAGAAAGTCCCAAACTCTTGTTGGGAAAGCAAGCACCTAAGCCACAAATCTTATAAGATTCTACAGCCAACATATGCTCAAAGTGATTGTGAGATCATAACATGTTTTCTACATACAAAGAGCGTATTTCGTATAAACAATTGGTATTCAAAAAATGGGGAGCTTAATTTCAAATGTATAGCAATGATAACAATGCAAGCACATTACAGGAAGGGAAAATGAAAGGATTTTCCATGACCAGTTTAGGCTGGAATTTTTATTTGAGATAGTGAGAGGGTAGAATTGTTCCTTTGATCTAATCAGCATAGTAAACCCATGCAAGTTATGTTAAGTCTAGGGATTGAAAACCACCCCTTAGCTTAATTCCAGTTAAATTAGATTGAGAAAAATGGAATTGTGAGCTTTTAAATTTATTTTTAATCCATATTTTTATATACAATAAGCTAAATTTAAGAATATTTTCTATCATAGTAACATTGATTTTTGCCAAGATACAAATCAATGCTCACACACATAACCATTCAAATATGTACATATGTATATACATATACATACATAAGCAGATGAGTATACTCGTATGTAATAAATATCACAAGTGAAAGTACTCTTTTAGGGCTAGTAAACTTTTGTGCATAATTAAAAAAAAAAAGGCTTGCTAAAACCATCCTGCCTCCTGTAAATGTTAAAGACTAAATCAAAAGCCTAATGAAGCATGAGAATATTGAGTAAATTAATTCTTTAATATGGCTCTGAGAGCAAACTACTTTCAGATATATGACATGTATAGCCAATTGTTCTCACCATGTTACTTTACACAAATAATATGGTATAATTACTATAACTCTAATGCTTCATTGGTGGCACTATTTATGCATATAAAATAATCTTCATCAGAATGAAATTCTATGGCATTGTGTCTTAAATATAGCTGTATGGTGTACATTAAAATTCCATCATATTCCATGATTTCTGAGATAGCAATGCTGGGCTCATTGAAATACAGTTTCTAATTCATATGCCAGTGGTGGTCATGTATGTTTTAAGTAGACTCTTTATGTCGATCACAGAGGTTTTTATAACTGTTTTTAGATAATGTGATTTATTTGTATATTTGCCTCTTTCTATATATGTTTAAGCTTAAAAAAAGAAAAAAGAATACCAATTATCTCTTAATGCTCACTGTTTTAATCTACTCAGGCTACCATAGAAAATACCATAGACCGGGTTATTGAAACAAAATTTTATTTTCACACAGCTCTGAGGAATGAAATATTCAGTTAAAGCTGCTGGCCAGTTTGGTTCCTGGTGAAGTATTTCTTCCCGGCTTGCAGACGGCCACCTTCTCGCTGTGAACTCAAGAGGGAGGCAGGGGAGAGAGGTGTGACATCTCTTCCTTATCTTAAAGGGGCACCACTCAGTTAGGATAGGGCCCCACCTTTATGACTTTTATGACCATTTTGAGGGGCTCCAAAATCACCACAGATGGTGACTGCAGCCATGAAATGAAAAGGCACTTACTTCTTGGAAGGAAAGTTATGACCAACCTAGACAGCATATTAAAAAGCAGAGACATTCCTTTGCCAAGGCTCGTCTAGTCAAGGCTATGGCTTTTCCAGTAGTCATGTATGGATGTGAGAGTTGCACTATAAAGAAAGCTGAGCACCAAAGAATTGATGCTTTTGAACTGTGGTGTTGAGAAAGACTCTTGAGAGTCCCTTGGACTGCAGGGAGATCCAACCAGTCCCTCCTAAAGGAGATCAGTCCTGGGTGTTCATTGGAAGGTCTGATGTTGAAGCTGAAACTCCCAATACTTTGGCCACCTGATATGAAGAGCTGAATCACTGGAAAAGACCCTGATGCTGGGAAAGTTTGGGGGCGAAGGAAGAAGGGGACGACAGAGGATGAGATGGCTGGATGCCATCACCAACTCGAAGAATATGAGTTTGAATAGACTCTGGGAGTTGGTGATGGACAGGGAGACCTGGAGTGCTGTGGTCCATGGGGTTGCAAAGAGTTGGACACGTCTGAGCAACTGAACTGAACTGAACTGAATTTTATGACCTCGTTAAAATTAATCCCCTCCTTAGAGGTCCTGTATCCAGTGATAATCACATTGGAGGTTAAGGCCTCGATCTGTGAGTCTGGGAAGACACATTTCGCTTCAGCTATGGCCAGCTCTTTGTGATTCTATGGATTTGTAGCCTGTCAGGCTCTTCTGTCTGTGGAGGTTCTCCGGGCAAGAATATTGGAGTGGGTTGCCATTCCCACCTCCAGTAGATCTTCCCAATCCAGGGATCAAACCCCATCTCTTATGCCTCCTGCACTGACAGATGGGTTCTTTACCACTCGCGCCACCTGGAAAGCCCCTTCAGACCATAACACTTTCTTAAATCTAAAATTCATTTTGTAGTAACTCTATAATGCTTACCTACTGTATCATCTGGTCCAGTCAGTGTGATCTCTTCCCTCTTCTCTAGAGGCTGTTATTTAATACCAATGTATAATATTAAGGATGGACAATCTGATAACTAGTAGGAAGATGCACCTGAATAACTTCTATTTATTTGGCATCTGCAGTCTTTTTGGTATTCTGTATCTATTGTTGCTTTCATCCCTTACCGCCATTCCATGACAGGTCTATTATAGTACCCTGTACATTTTCTAAATAAAGAACCTAAGGCGTATAAAGGTCAATTGCCTTTTGCCACATTTGAGCCTTGATATACTAAACAATATTTCTGCCTACTCCTCAGATATGTAAAACAAAAGCTTTGGAAATGCAGTTTAGATTTTCTCCAGGCTGATGCTGATCTGCCATGCTGTTAGGTTTTTCACCTTCAGACTGATTCTATCAATCTGGCCTTCGTCCATCTTAAAGATATGAATGTATGTTATAAAATACAATGAATATTTAATATGGTAGTTTTAGAAATCTCTGTGATGTATTCCTTTAATGATTCAGTATGTATAAAGAAACTTAGGGAGGAAGGGTGAGATTTCACTGCATAATACCTTATATTAAAATGCATGCTTTATGTCTAATGTACGAAAACTATGACCTTAAATTTCCCTTAAGAGGCTTTGGTTCTTCTGTGTATTTGTTTCTAATGGTTCTCAGTGTTATGTGGTCAAGTTGAATCATTTTCAGCATCAATCTGTACCTGCATAATAAACTACTTTACCTTATTTTGAGGCAGTAGAACATGGCTAGAGGATTATCATTGCCTTGGAGAGACCACTTTCTCTTTTCACTGGAATTTTTCCGGTGCCTCATCCTTCAGAGAAATGACACTTGCCAGCTCATTTCCTACGTCCACCCCCAAATATATAACAACTGCCAACCTACATTCTATAGCATTAAGAAACATGTAACATGCCCCAGTAGGGAGACCAAGCAAGACCTTTCCAGCGTAGGTGGGATTAAACACGAATGATAATTCTAAGTTTGAACTGAATCATTGTGACAGACCTGTCCTGAGATAAAATGAGAATATCATCATTTCAGTACCATACATAGAAAGTAAATGCTGTGTCCACATGGACTGTAACCTTGCAGGTTCCTCCGTCTATGGGATTTCCTAGGCAAGACTGCTGGAATGGGTTGCCATTTCCTTCTCCAGGGGATCTTCCTGACACAGGGATCAGACCTGCATCTCTTGCATGTCCTGCATTGCTGGAGGATTCTTTACCACTGGGCCACCTGGGAAGCCCAGATGCTAGCTACTCATTTATAAAAAGCAACTACTTTCTTTGCTTTCCAGAATTCATTCCTGTCAAAACTTCAGGTTTTCTATGCCCTCCCAAATTTTTACTGAGATATGCTGTGAAATTTCAGTCTTGATTTAAAATAAGATTTTTCTAAGCAGCTGTATGCATGAACTTATGTACTTCCTGGTACAAGATTCGGTTCCTAGTACTGGAGTGACCTTTCCTACCGTCTTAGGTCTATAAACCCAGGACAGAATAGCAATCAACAAAAGAAAGAAAGAAAAATACTCTTGCTTCACAACAGCTCTATTAGTCTGCTGAAGCTGCCATAACAAAATATCAAAGAGTAGGTGGCTTATACCAGGGATACCCAGCCTCTGGGATCTAATGTCTAATGATCTGAGGCGAAGTTGATGCGATAGTAATAGAAGAAAAGTGTACAAAAAATGCAATGTTCTTGAATCATCCCCGAATTATCCCCACCCCAGGGTCCATGGATAGATTGTCTTCCATGAAACCAGTGCCCAGTGCCAAAAGACTGGGGACCACTGGCTTGTACAACAGAAACTTATTTTATCACAGATCTGGAGACTGGAAGGCTAAGATCAAGGCGCGACAGGGTGGTGTCTGCCTAGAGCTCTCCCTTTGGGTTGTAGACGGCTGCTTTTTGCTATGACCATCCATGGCTTCTTTGCTCATGCATAGGAGAAACAGGGAAGCAAACACTCTTCTTATAAGGACACCTATGTCCTCTGCCCCCTTATAACCTTATTTAACCTTGGTTACTTTTGTCTCTAAAGAAAGCCACACTGGGTGAGGCGGTGGCTAGGTCTTCAAAGAGGGGATTTTGCAGGCTCACAACCACTCAATCCATAGCAACAGCCAAGGATGAAATGCACATATAGGTCATTTAGGAAAAATTCACTTTGTCAGTTCTACCCTCATCCAATATTCCATACTAGGCACGTGCGCTCAGATACGCACATGCAATTAATTCATCTTCCCCAAAAGAAGTACAGTTAAAAGTAATTGCTTGATGTGTGTTCAGTAGCATGGTAATCGTATAGATGAAACTACCTCTGTAATCCCAGCCTGCGTGTGGACTCCTAGGGATTCTAAACAGCTGTCTCTGTTTCTGTAACCCTGTGGAGGTGTGGACAGCTACATTTGTTCTTTTAAGAAGGAAATATAATCATCATACTTTTTTTTTAAACTGTTTACAGCACAGATGCTTCTAATGAAGAGGTTTATGTTTACACTTGGTCTGATGGCAGGCAAATATTTGGATTGTTCAGAAGCAGAAAAATGGCTCAAACCCTGAACATGGGAAGGAATTTAGAATGAGGGCGGGAGGCATCTTTTCTAAGTACATTTGTGTTCTAATCCTGACTTTGATTCTAATTCATCAGGGAAGATTGCTTTAGTTTTCTGAATGAAGCTTCTTCCTACTTCAGGCCTTTTTGTCTCCCACACTGGAGTGTAAACTTCTATTCCCTACTATCTGTAAAAATGCTTAGTGCCTACAGATATTCGGCTAACATTGGTGGAATAAATGATAAAATATCATTATTATTAATGAAAACTACCAAAACTGAAGATGCGATCCAGTTGTGAGCTATTGTCATATAATTATCCTTTGCTTGGAAAGCTTCATAGCTAGTATAACAATTATCTTTTTAAACTTCAGTTGAAGTAAATATACTTTTAAGTACATTAAAAAAGAATTCTTTACTTATTTAGCTACCCTGGGTTTTAATTGCAGCAAGAGGAATCTTTGATCTTTAGTGAAGGTGTGTGAACTCTTAGTTGTGGCGTGTGAGATCTACTTCCTTGACCAGGGATCAAACCGTGGCCTCCTGCACTGGGAGCTTGGGGTGTTAGCGACTGGACCACCAGGGAAGTGCCAAGCTGCATTTTAATTTGTCTGCTATTATGATAGAATTCTTTAAGTAGAACATGAATAGGAAAATATATAAAGTGAATCAATACTTTTACATACTATATTTTATTACTATAAAGGTAGATAGTAATTCCTCAAAAAAATGCATTCTTTTTAAATGAGGTTTGATATTCACACACAAAAAAATCTAAGAACTGGAAGCTGCCTTGAAATAGATGAGCAGTCCAGATAAGAATTCATCATGGCTAAAGCTTTTCACTTGTTGCTCCCAGAGGAACGAATCAAGGAGGACATTTTCATCCTGTCTTCTAGAAGCTGTGCACAGAACACTAAGTTAATGTTGATAGTTAGCATGGCTTGGCATGAGAATTAGCATTTTTTTAAATATATGTGCCTCCAGACAGTCATATGGGCCCGCTTTGGGGATGTGCGGCTGGGCTGTTTTCACAGGTGAGGGGGCAGTTCTCTGAGCACCTGGTATGCATAAGGTATGTTCTCAGGGCCTTTTGGAGGCCAACTGGCTTCTCCATTTCACTGACTACCAAAGAGCTCTTTATAGAAAAGTTGCCTTCCTTTGCAGAGCATCGCCTGTTTGTCCCATCAACCCCCTCTCTTTCCCCTTTTCCAACCTGCTCTGCACCCTGGGAGGCTGTTCTGTGTATTTACATCAATGGATCAATCCCCTTGCTCTCTGGTTTCCTATGGGATTCAGCTCATGTGGGCAGAGCTCTTTCCTCACCTGTAAAATGTGTACAGTGATCATATTTAGCTCACAGAATCATTCTGAAAGAGGGCATATGCAAAATATTTAGCAAATATGCAAAATGCATATGCAAAATATTTAGCAAAATATCCAGTATATACTAGTTATACACTGATTGTAAACCATAGTTTTTATGTTTTCTTGACTATGAGAGTTAATTTTATGTGTCACCTTGACTAGACCATGGGGTGCTTGGATGTTTGGCCAAACATTATTTTGTGTGTTTTTGAGATTGTTGCCGGATGAAATTAACATTTCAGTGGGTTGAGTATGAAGTTGATTATCCTCCCTAGAATAGATGGGCCTCATCTAGTCAGTTGAAGACTGAATAGAACAGAAAGACATAGCTTCCTGCGGTTTGTTGAGCTGGATATTTGTCATTTCCTGTCTGCTAATTCTTACTGAAAAGGCAGCTTTTCTTGGATCTCAGGCTTGCAGGTTTGGGGGTTAAAATTACACCACTGGCTCTTCAGCATTCACGTTTCTCATCTTTTTTAGGTGTCCAACGTGTCAACTGCAATTCTTGGGACTTCTCAGCTTCCATAATCACATGAGCCAATTTCTTCTCCTATATTCTAGAAGTATGATCTCAGGTCAGTTTCCTCAATTTTTACATCAATATCCTCATCTAGAAATTATATTTATCATGCTGAAAGCTTCATTATATTACAATGTTTAATTCATGAGAAATGTACCATTGCAACTAAAAAATTATATTTCTTGACTCATAGAGAAACATCATGTAGTCAAGCAAACCATTATTACTTTTATTACTAGTAATATTTTTGTTATTATTGAATAAAAAGTGTTGCCCTTATATGTTTTGATTCACTTCATAAATACTTATTGAATATCCCTTAAATGCTTGGCAGTCTTCTACATGCTGAGGTCATGATGATGAACAAGTCAGAAACAGTTCCTTATCTTATATTACTTATGTCTTCAGAGGGGAAAAATAGGCATGGCAATAAATTCATCATATCGCTTCATGTCAAAGGGTTCTGAAATGTAAAGTTCTATAAATAGAAGAAAATCAACAAGGTGAAGAGAGAGAGGAGAGAGAAAAAGTAAGATTTGGGCTGAGATTGAACTAGAGTAGGTATGGAAATCTAGACTTCTCACTCAGCCTTTGCTGGTTAGTGTAGAGCTGGAGCTGTAATATTTTTCTGTGGTATTGGCAGGACCTGAGAAATTTTTGTCTAAAATTGCCTTCCTAGCAAGGTTGACCTTTTCCTGATCCTTTGGCTCGAGAAAGTAGCATTTGACTCGAGAGAGGAGCCATTTGGGGGCCTTTTTTTGTCTGCACCTGCTGGTATGTGGAATATTGGCTCTTTCAGCACCCATTCTGGGATAAATGGCTGCCAACCCTCACACACAATTGTTAGCTTGCTGCCATTCTGCATGCTGGCCGGTTATATTTCTACTTGAGAAGTGCTTTGGTTTTTCTGGATGATATAAACTGAGGTGAAGTTTGGAAGTTGTCTAAGTTGGCCAAAGGACAAGGCTGATGGGAAACTTTTCCAATTATCACCCATAATGGACAACCTCATCATATTTTCAACTTCTCATCCCACATTTCTTTTGATCCACACAGCCTCATCTTAGGGTAATTTGAAAGTCATGAGACTAATTTATCAAGCTCTCTTCTTATAGCTGGAATACATGATTAAGCTGTCCAGGGCAACAGTATCTCTTTTCGTCTCTCAATGTGTAGACCGAAAGTCAAGTGGTTCCAAATCCTCATGAAGTATGTCATTACAGATTTGTAAGTTATAGCCATGTTATTTCTTAGCTTGCCTGATGCCAGCATTACTGTTAGAATTTGGAGCTCAAAGTGTACCCCAGGGCACATAGTTCACTGAGATTTTGTCAAATCTGCATATTTAGGGCAGAGATCATCTTACTAGATGCTTCCCTATCTCAAAAAACTAGAAACAAACATCAATTAGAAAACCACAGGCTTCATCAGTCTACATCTTGACATCTTCAAAGTCACTTCCCATTTTCTGAAGGCTGTTAAATGAATTTATTTTCTGCACTCAACCACTGGTGACTTTGGACGGAGATTATATCTAGCTGCATTGTTTAACAGTGTCGGCCAAATTCTTAATAAGAAAATCTGTCACGTCTTGATAAATCATCTCCTCCTACTATACCAGTTTCATGGAGCAGCTGGACAACAGTTTCTCAGCTGCTTCTTCCCATTGCAGAATTCAATGTTGAATGCAATTATTCCTATAGGTATCTTTCAGGAGGAAAATGCCTTCATGATCTTTATCATTAAAGCACTTCCATTTGAAAACTGAGTGAAATTCACAGAAAACACAGTTGCCAGTTGCCTTGAGAACATCAGAAATACTATCTTTATTAGCAGACATTTTTCTGATTATGCATTTATTGCAGTAAACTGTTTCCAAATTTGGCAATCCTTACAAAAGTCTATTTCATCATAAACATATCTGTTTTGAAGGGAAAGATGTTGTTATCCTCAATAAACTCCTTTTATTTTTCTTTTCCTTCATTCATGTCAACTTGATTCAGACTGTGAAGAGAAAGCCTTGACTACATTCTGGACCTCATCATTCTCAATTCCATAGTCTCTCTGGGATCCCCTTCTTCCCCAGAGTTAATTGATTATCAATTAAATCCTTTACAAATTCAGAGTTTCCTTTTGGTGCTGATGCCACCGAGTCAAATCCAGTCACAGAATTTTAAAGTGTGGCATGGTTTCTTTGAGTTTTTGCTTTAATTGATACAGCAAAAAGAGACCATATTTGAAAAAATGAAAGCCTCACAAAATGCAGTGGCCCTGTATTTCTAAGGCTATACCAGTATGTCCTAATGGTATTGGTTATGGAATGGCCATTTTCTCATGTGGTGGAGAGCAATTAGACTGACTGAGTACATGACTATTCTACTCAGGTAAAAGGAGCTGAAAATATTAAACTGTCTGTGCTGAGACCATGTGTTTGGACAGCTACTTTCTATTCATTTTGGTTACCATTATTTTACACAAATGTAGGGCTTCACTGGAGTCTCAGTGATAAAGAATCTGTCTGCCAATGCAGGAGGCTCCGGAGACGAGAATTCAATCCCTGGGTAGGAAGATCCCCTGAAGGAGGAAATACTTCACCCCAGTACAGTATTCATGCCTGAAAAACCCCATGGAGAGATGAACCTGGAGGGCTACCGTTCATGGGGTCGCAGAGTCCGACATGACTGAGCACGCACACATGTTGTATACGCAGTGCATTATGTAACATACGTTAATGGTGTTCAAGTGTAGTAGTAACCAAAGCGTTAAACAAAATAACAGCATTCAGTTACTCAAAATACTTCCTCCAAATACTTGAAAAATAGAACCAATTATAGAAATCCTGAAACAGAATTTCTTAAGTGCCGCAAAAACATCTGTAACCCCAACAATTGGCCTAAGGAAATAGAACGTTCATATGTAGACTTTGAAGACATATAGACTCCAATTTAAAGTGAACGTGCCAGGTACTGGGTGTGCTTTAGCAAGTCACTTGACTTGGAAATTGTCACAAGAGTTCAGTGAAAAAAAAGTATATAAACACCTAGAATGGTCCATGGGAAAAACTGTGTGCTCAAAATGGTTGTTTTATAGGTCTTTCTTCTAAGCGAAGGCCAAAGTAAGTAAAACCAACCCTGAAAGTGTTCTCTGAGAGCTGTCAATGACGTCAGTTACCAGGGCTACGAGAGAATATTTGCAAGCACCATCATCCTTGAAAAACAGACAGACTCTCCATTTGCTCTGAATCATTGCACTAAAGACAAAGCCCTTTCAACATTAGCATGGCAGGCAGCAGGTCCCTTGGCACTGTGAGCTGTTTAGAAATGTAGAAATGACAATCAAAGTTGCCAAAATGTGAACCGGTCCCAGAAATACTTGTACCTCAGTGAAATTTCGTCTTATTGACCCAAAGCTACCCAGGCAAAATTTGAATAGGGGAAGGAGAGGAGAGGAAGGGGAGTAGGTGTTTGTATTTAGGTGAAAAGCACAACTCAAAGAGTATTCTGAAGTCAGGACTAGAAGAAAGACAATTTGTATATTTGTATATGTGCATATGTCATTCTTTAGTGGTCCCCAATCTTGGAAAAAATTATTTTTGCAAACCAAGATAATCTGAAACAGATTATAGGGAAATCCATCAGAAAAAAATAAATACAGACTGTCTAGTATGACGTGAGGATGTCCTTTAGTGGAGTTGCCCTGGAAATATGGTAAGAGAATTGTTTGTTTTCTTATAATTTTACACAGTTGTGTTTCTGTCTAGCTTAATCAATGCTGGTCTTGTATCCTAAATCTCCCTTTCTTTGCCTTCCTAGTGAGTCACTGACCATGTGGCTCCAGCTCCCAGTTTGGCTGCTGAGGAAGAAGGAAAAAAATAACTAGTCTTGATAAACATGTAGGCCATTTTGGGTTTGAGTTTGACATTGCTGATTTTATTTTTAACTCAGTCTCTAGAGAACTGGCACATTTAATCTCATTCATTAAAAGCCAGGTGTACCTTCTCGCTATCTAATAAACTGAGTTTCTCTGCAGATTCTTTCAGAACTAAAATCAGACTGCTAACACTTTTATTTACATTGCATCTGCAAACACTGCTAGGAATTGCTATTTGGGGGAAGCAGGTCTGTGGGTCTAGGGAATCTATGCCTGTATGTTTAACTTCGCCCACTAACTTTCCTGGGCCTTAAACATTTTTGAAAATAATTTTTATTCTTTGTCTCACAACTTTGCAGGGCAAGTTGCGTATATTGCACTACTTGTTGCCTCTATGAGGAATGTTGTCTTGCTTTATTAAAATATTATCCTATTTAAATGATTGCATTTTATATAGAAACATCAGAAAGAACATTAAAGTGCTTCCTGCTTTTTAAACTATATAAAATATATCATTGATGCTGTGTAAATTACTGCTTTTCTATGTGGGTTTCTTCTCAAATTGATGTTGTTTGTAATTTAGCATGTTTAAGTAAGGAAAATTTTAGTATAAGTATTCTAAGGCTGATTATTTTTATTTGATTACAGTTATAAAAATGACCAGTGGGAGGACAGTCTTTGTTAAGGAAAACCAAATTCTCAGATGAAAAAAAAAAAAAAATCATTCGATCTTTAGTGAAATTTGAAACAAATGAGGAAGATTTATCTCATTTCAAAGGCAAAAGAAGGGAGAGTTCTCTGAATCCAAATTTTTCTCTATGTGATATTTTTCTACCAGATAATACCTTGTACTGTGAAATTTTTTAAGTCCAATTGACTTTTTCACTTTGCGTCTGATAAATTTCCCCAGTGCAAAATAACTTTTTTTTTAATCATCTTTGGATAATAAAATCTATCAGAATTTTCAGTTGTTTCTTCGTTTTGAGTTCTGGGTAGGCAATTCTTTACTCCTAGGTGACAGAAGAAAGCATTCACGTTTTCTTCCATATTTTTTTTCCAGCATGTCATTCACTTTGTTTTTGTTTGCCTGACTGAGTAGCAACAGGTAGGAATTAGTAAACATCAGGTTTAACTTCGCAGCCTCTCACAAATACACACAAACACACACATCTTATTCCCTGCATCAGATTCTGAATTATTAAGAATAAAACTAACTTATTCTTTGGGAAGTATAAGTTTTCATTCCAATGCCAAAGAAAGGCAATGCCAAAGAATAATCGAACTACCACACAATTGCACTCATCTCACACGCTAGTAAATTAATGCTTAAAATTCTCCAAGCCAGGCTTCAGCAATACATGAACCATGAACTTCCAGTTGTTCAAGCTGGTTTTAGAAAAGGCAGAAGAACCAGAGATCAAATTGCCAACATCTGCTGGATCATCGAAAAAGCAAGAGAGTTCCAGAAAAACATCTACTTCTGCTTTATTGACTATGCCAAAGCCTTTGACTGTGTGGATCACAATAAACTGGAAAATTCTGAAAGAGATGGGAATACCAGACCATCTGACCTGCCTGTTGAGAAACCTGTATGCAGGGCAGGAAGCAACAGTTAGAACTGGACATGGAACAACAGACTGGCTCCAAATAGGAAAAGGAGTGCATCAAAGCTGTATATTGTCACCCTGCTTATTTAACTTATATGCAGAGTACATCATGAGAAACGCTGGGCTGGAAGCAACACAAGCTGGAATCAAGATTGCTGGGAGAAATATCCATAACCTCAGATATGCAGATGACACCACCGTTATGGCAGAAACTAAAGAAGAACCAAAGAGCCTCTTGATGAAAGTGAAAGACAATGAAAAATTTGGCTTAAATTTCAACATTCAGAAAACTAAGGTCATGGCATCTGTTCCCATCACTTCATGGCAAATAGATGGGAAAACAGTGGAAACAGTGTCAGACCTTATTTTGGGGGGCTCTTAAATCACTGTAGATGGTGATTGCAGCCATGAAATTAAAAGATGCTTACTTGTTGGAAGGAAAGTTATAACCAAACTTGATAGCGTATTAAAAAGCAGAGACGCTACTTTGCCAACAAAGTTCCATCTAGTCAAGGCTATGGTTTTTCCAGTAGTCATGTATGGATGTGAGGGTTGGAAGGTAAAGAAAGCTGAGCACAGAAGAATTGGTGCTTTTGAACTGTGGTGTTGGAGAAGACTCTTGAGAGTCCCTTGGACTGCAAGATATTCCAACCAGTTCATCCAAAAGGAGATCAGTCCTGGGTGTTCATTGGAAGAACTGATGTTGAAGCTGAAACTCCAATACTTTGGCCATCTGATGTGAAGAATTGACTCATTGGAAAAGACCCTGATGTTGGGAGGGATTGGGGGAAGGAGGAGAAGGGGAAGACAGAGGATGAGATGGCTGGATGGCATCACCGATTTGATGAACATGGGTTTTTAGACTCCGGGAGTTGGTGATGGAGAAGGAGACCTGGTGTGCTGAGATTCATGGGGCCTCAAAGAGTCTGACACAACTGAGTGAATGAACTGAACTGATACTTTCGGAATTGATTCCCAGGTGGTACAGTGGTAAAGAATCTGTCTGCCAGTGCAGCAGAAACAATAGACGCACCTTCAATCCCAGATCTAAAATGTTTCCTGGAGTAGGAACTGGCAAACCATCCCAGTATTCTTGCCTAGAAAATTCCATGAACAGGGAAACCTGGTAGGATATAGTCAGTGGGGTTGCAAAGAGTCAGACATGACTGAGGGACAGAGCACACACACACACACACACACACACACACACACACACACACACACACACTTTGGAAATATTCAATTTATTGAATGTAGGCTGTTGTCTCCAGTGTATGCTCTCTGTGTGGATTTATTGTTATACCTTTCCATTTGGATCAGGATTCACAGCCTGTATGCCTCAGGCAAAAACTGGCTTGCTGGTATTATTTTAATGGCTCTGTACTTCATTTAAGGGTTTTCTTCTCCTTTTTAATATCTGAATGAGTTTAGATGGGGCATGGGTCTTTCCACTCATTTCCTTATGCCAGGTTAATTTACATAGTCATTAAACTGCTCTGTCTTTAAAGTCATCTACCTATTTTTAAAGTGCTGCTAAAGACTGTTTCCTTCTCCCTATGTTTCTGGTTTTCACTTATTTTCTTCCAAGACAATGACCAGCAAGCACATCTGTCTTTATCCACCAAACACCCAATCACACAACAAACATACATCCACTACACTTTCATCTGAAGCTGGATTCTATTCCAGCATTACTTGTATTAATTCAGCTCTGTGACTGCAGGTACAACTGGTACCAACATCTTCTTAAAAACCTTCCAGCTGTCATCCATCTTATCATGTGGACCGACTCCTTCATTCTTGCTGTCTTGTAAATTTACTCCCATGGCTATTGGCAGTGCTTTGTTGGGGACCATGGTCTCCTTTGCTGTACTTACTAAGCCTTGGCAGTCTTGAATTAATTGTTATCCAGGCAAATTGCTTCCGTCTTGAATTACTTTAAGGCCAACATATTATAACGGACAGAGAATTGGATACAAAGTGAGATTAATGTAAATTGAGAATGAGTTTCCCCTTATTATCTTGATAAATTGGGCAGATAAATTTATTTTAAATTTAAGTTCATTTTGCCTTAATATCTTTGTCTGTTTATTGAGGATAATATACATAATTAGAGTCTCTTTTTTTTCATTGAGGATTAAGTGATATTGAGAATATGTATAATTATATGAAAATAGCAGCCATTCATATTATATATTATTACATTCTAGTTGCTTTACATATGTTATATCTAGTCCTTACAATAACAAAAAAGCCATTTTTTGTCATCATGATTTTTTGGCAGATGAAGCTCTGGAAGGCTGCTTCACTTATTCTAGGCCCCTACAGTATTAAACCCAATGGATTAAATTAAAAGCTGAGCTCCAACTCCTATGAACGCTCTGTCATGTCATCTTATCTTCACAAATCAGTACTTGGTCCAAAGATAAGGTCTCCATAAATACAACTTTTCTCATGATCACAAAGATAGTATAAACATTATAGTCAAAGTGGAATTAAAAAGATTACTGTAACATTAACTATATTATGGATTCCTCAAGGAAACAAATCTTGATTTACTCATAACTACTTCTCCCAGAATATTCAACACAATACTTTGCAAGCAGTTAGTATTCAACAAATATTTGTTGAATTGCTTCAAATTACAAAATTCAATTTTGATGAGAAAATAACAGTTATTATACTAGTGAGTGGATTTTTATGTACTTAATTCTAGAAGAAACCTTGAGCAAGGAAAGATCTTAATATAGAGTGTAAAGTCATGACAGCCACATATTTAATCTGTGTACAGACATATAGTAATTTATAGACCATTAACAATAAACCAAAACGCAATTGAATTTGAATTCAATAACACCATGAGGTTAAATGCCAAAATAAATATGAAATTCACATCAGTCGTGGTTAGAGTAACTGCCCTTTATTCCCTTTCACTTTCTTTCAAAACAACTTAGTAGTTCACTTGATCAGATGTTAAGAACATTGTGTAGCGGGCAGAGAATGAGTGGAAACTGTTGTTCAGATTGATTTTAATAGCATTCTTTTCCACCTGTAAAAAAAGATAACCGCACACATGGTTCTACTTCTGTGATCAAAGACTGTTACAATCATGGTGGCCAATGAGCCAGAATTTCAGGGACAGCCAGAGTCAGTATCCATTGGGTTGCAGAGTCAATGCATGTTGAGGGAAGTCAGCAAATGAGTCACGAACAGACCAGTCTTATTGCAGAAGTCATTTCTTCATCAAATCCTGTTTATACTCAATAGGCTGAAGGTGATAAATATCAATCATCTAAATGAGCTGATATCACAGAGGGAAATTTGCATCCAAATAATGACTTGTAGATATTATTCAACGTAATTGTGACCCTTTGCAGAACTACAGGGATAAAAGTCTCCAGGTGACCTGAGACACATTTAAATTCATACCTTTTAAACATGATACCAGTTCTCAAAAAAATAATGTCCCTAGTGTGTATATAATCTTGACAAGCAGTAAGATGACCATGGCTTTACTTAAAGCCAACATCTCTATAGTCTGTATACCTTAAAGAAATGTACAGGATAATTATTTAGGTGCATATTTTGTAATGATGTTTGCATTGACTAGAACAGCAACAGCAAGTGTGTCCTTTGTTTAATTAGCCTGATTAAACACAAGAATGTATCAATCAATCTGTTAGAAGGAATTAGTTGATTAATCGAATTTTAATTAGTATAAGCTTTGTAAAAAAAAAAGACATTCAGGAAAAGAAAAAAGTGAATGAAATGTTTTCGATTTCTGTACTACTTTTTCACCATAAAAGGTGTCTTGTGGTCAGTAAATATATCCATAAGTATTTATGGAGGAAGTCCATAGCATGTTCAAGGCAGAGTATACAAAGGAATCCAAATAGATATGCAAGGAACACGAATAGCTGTGCACTGTGTCACTGCACATGATGTGGTCACAAGATTTAGGAAAATATAATATTTTTGTACAGTTAGACAGTAGGTGACATTGGGGGAAAGGGAAACTGACATTTTGAACACTTTATACACACCAGGCATTTTAGGAATTATATTTTCTTCTGAGAAAAACATCTTGCTCAATGGAGAGCATCTCTGGATTTTGAGATGAGTAGACTATGCCCTAGAAAACGGGAGTGTGTTGTCTAAGACTGCATAACTAGTCGTTAATGGGATCAAACTTCAGCTCAGACCTTTCCTCACTTAACGCCCACACTCTTTGCAATGGCATCCAATTATATAGCACTGTATTATGATCAATCTGTGGTTGTAACACATCAGGGATGGAAATGATACAATGAAAAATTAAAAGTAAGTATTTCAAGTTCATGAGGAGAAAAAGGAGGACATTTTTTGTGGCTAAAATCAAGTCCTGGTGTATCATAACATTCCCCAAAGTATTCACTGCTCTCAATTCTCTGCCTCTTTGCTTAGAGGAAATTCTAACTAACATCTCAGGGCAGACCTGCTTAAATATTTCACATCTATATCTGGAGATATGGGGTAAGTTTTGTGAAATCTTAAAATAAATAGAGTCTCCCAAGCGAGTATCCAACAACACAAGAGAGGACTCTCCACATGGACATCACCAGATGGTCAAAACCGGAATCATATTGATTATATTCTTTGCAGTCAAAGATGGAGAAGCTCTACACAGTCAGGAAACACAAGACTGGGAACTGACTGTGGCTCAAATCATGAACTGCTTATAGCCAAATTCAGACTTAAACTGAAGAAAGTAGGGAAAACCACAAGACCATTCAGGTATGACCTAAATCAAATCCCTTATGATTATCAGTGGAAGTGAGAAATAGATTTAAGGGACTAGATCTGATAGAGTGCCTGATGAACTATGTACGGAGATTCATGACATCATTGTACAGGAGACAGGGACTAAGACCATCCCCATGGAAAAGAAATGCAAAAGAACAAAATGGCTGTCTGAGGAGGCCTTACAATAGCTGTGAAAAGAAGGTAAGTGAAAAGGAAAAATACACCCATTTGAATGCAGAGTTCCAAATAATAGAAAGAAGAGATAAGAAACCCTTCTTCAGCGATCAATGCAAAGAAATAGAGGAAAACAACAGAATGGGAAAGACTAGAGATCTCTTCAAGAAAATTAGACATGGCAGGGGAACATTTCATGCAAAGATGGGCTCAATAAAGGATAGAAATGGTAAAGACCTAACAGAAGCAGAAGATATTAAGAAGAGGTGGCAAGAATATCCAGAAGAACTATACAAAAAAAGATCTTCATGATCCAGATAATCATGGTCTGATCACTCATCTAAAGCCAGACATCCTGGAATGTGAAGTCAAGTGGGCCTTAGGAAGAATCACTTTGAACAAAACTAGTGGAGGTGATGGAATTCCAGTTGAGCTATTTCAAATCCTGAAAGATGATGCTGTGAAAGTGCTGCACTCAATATGCCAGCAAATTTGGAGAACTCAGCAGTAGCCACAGGACTTGAAAAGGTCAGTTTTCATTCCTATCCCAAAGAAAGGCAATGCCAAAGAATGCTAAAACTACCACACAATTGCACTCATCTCACATGTTAGTAAAGTAATGCTTAAAATTCTCCAAGCCAGGCTTCCACAATACATGAACCGTGAACTTCCAGATGTTCAAGCTGGTTTTGGAAAAGGCAGAGGAACCAGAGATCAAATTGCCAACATCTTCTGGATCATCAAAAAAGCAAGAGAGTACCAGAGAAACATCTACTTCTGCTTTATGGACTGTGTCAAATCCTTTGACTGTGTGGATCACTATAAACTGTGGAAAATTCTTCAATAGATGGGAATACCAGACCACCTGACCTGTCTCTTGAGAAGCCTGTATGCAGGTCAGGAAGCAACAGTTAGAACTGGACATGAAACAACAGACTGGTTGCAAATAGGAAAAGGAGTAAGTCAAGGCTGTATATTCTCACTCTACTTATTTAGCTTATATGCAGAGTACATCATGAGAAACACTGGGCAGGAAGAAGCACAAGCTGGAATCAAGATTGCCAGGAGAAACACCAATATCTTCAGATATGCAGATAACACCACCCTTATGGCAGAAAGTGAAGAGGAACTAAAAAGCCTCTTGATGAGAGTGAAAGAGGAGAGTGAAAAAGTTGGCTTAAGGCTCAACATTCAGAAAACTAAGATCATGGCATCTGGTCTCATCACTTCATGGCAAATAGATGGGAAAACAGTGGAAACAGTGTCAGACTTTATTTTGGGGCTCCAAAATCACTGCAGATGGTGATTACAGCCATTAAATGAAAAGACACTTACTCCTTGGAAGGAAAGTTATAAGCAACCCAGACAGCATATTAAAAAGCAGAAACATTACTTTGTCAGCAAAGTTCCATCTGTCAATGCTATGGTTTTTCCAGGAGTCATGTATGGATGTGAGAGCTTGACTTTGAAGAAAGCTGTGTGCCAAAGAAATGATGCTTTTGAACTGTGGTGTTGGAGAAGACTCTTGAGAGTCCCTCCAAGATATTCCAACCAGTCCATTCTAAAGGAGATCAGTCCTGCGTATTCTTTGTAAGGACTGATATTGAAGCTGAAACTCCAATACTTTGGCCACCTGATGCGAAGAGTTGACTCATTGGAAAAGACCCTGATGCTGGGAAGGCTTGAGGGCAGGAGGAGAAGGGGAAGACAGAGGATGAGATGGCTGCATGGCATCACCGACTCATTGGACATGACTTCGGTTAAACTCCGGGATTTGGTGATTGAGAGGGAGGTCTGGCATGCCATGATTCACGGAGTCACCAAAGAGTCAGACATGACTTAGTGACTGAACTGACTGATAGTGGTACTCAACATAATTGTATGGTTCTATCAACAACTTAAGAAGAGGTCAATTTCATCATATCATCACTAGGAGATAATAAATCCTTTGTGTTTATAACTAGTTTTTTTCTGATAAAGAGCATCTGGATAATTAGAAGTGAGATTAAAGAAAACTTTGTTTTCATTCTTTCACTTTAAATTTGACATGTATAAAAATCTCATTATCTAATTTCATGCTTTTCATTCCTGATTAAGTATATTTTGACTTCCATAATTTGTGCCTTTCATCTAAGGCACTAGCAATTCTTCTCATACTTTACTTGTGTTATTAGTATTGTATTGTTGTTGATGTTCAGTTGCTAAGTTATGTCTGACTCTTCACGATCCCATGGACTGTATGTAGCCCACCAGGCTCCTCTGTGCATGGGATTCTCCAGGCAAGAATCCTGGAGTGGGTTGCCGTGTCCTCCTCCAGGGGATCTCCTTACCCAGGGACAGAGCCTGTGTTTCCTGCATTAGAAGGCAGATTCTTTACACCGAATCACCTGGTGTGTGCTGATATAAAGCTGGATGCTCATTCACATAAACGCAGGACCAAATATAGCCTAAGTACTCACCACAAGAAACATCTATTCTAACTTGGTGCCAGGTACTCTCAGCTGATACAAGGAATTCTCTGCAGTTTATGAAACTGGAAGGTGAGTCTGAGGTCTATCACCTTCCTCACCCCCAATTTATTCACATTCATTGAAAAATGTATTTATTAACTACCTACTATATTCTGTAGGGTTTCCCTTGTGGCTCAGACAGGAAAGAGGCTACCTGTAATGCAGGAGATGCAGTTTAGATTCCTGGGTCTATACAATCCTTTGGAGAAGGGCATGGCAACCCACACCAGTATTCTTGCCTGGAGAATCCCATGGACAGAGGAGCCTAGTGGGCTACAATCTATGAGGTGGCATAGAGTCAGACACAACTGAGCAATTAACACACACATATATTTTGAGCATTATTCTAAGCAATTGGGATACAAGAATCAAGGTCATTTCTGAAAAGGATCTGACATTCCAGTGGGGAGTATTCTGTGTGGATGAGACGAAAAAAAAATAAAAAGCATGGAAACAATGGCAACAGCTAAGAATGCAATGTTAATCTAAGAGTAGAGAAATACTGGAAAAATTACATTAGTTAATAGTGACAGAGAAAGAGGAGGGAGATAATGTTATAGATTGTGTGGTTAAAAAATCTTTTAGAAAGATGAGAGATTTGAGCTATGATCCAAATGACAGAAAGGAGCCAGTCATATGAAGAGTCTTTCAAATGACATGAACAGCTTGCTCACTATCCCCAAACTGGGATATCTTGGGACATTTGAAGAACAGAAAGAAGACCTGTGGGGCTGATAGAAAGGAAGTGTGATAGTGGATGATTCCAGAGAGGTAAGCTATTCATATCTGATTCTAAATGAGAAGCTATTGGGTAAGTGTGAACCAGGGAGATGCATGTCCAGCTTGAGTTTTAACAATATTATTGGCTATTTTTTGGCCAATGAATCATAGGGAAGCAAGAGAAAAGGAAAGCAGAACATATGAGAAGCTCTTAATAGAGCCTAGGCAAGAGGACACACATTGAACTAAAGTGGAAGCAATGAAAATAGAACAAAGGTATTACAGTTTCATTTTTCACTGAGTGCAGACCCTCTTTGTGGTGAGGTTCTGGCAAATTGGCTCTCTAAACAAGCAAACCAAACCTAATCTGAAATAAACCGACTGTCAGATATTTCTCCAACAAAGATGAATTTATTTGAGATCAGCAGAGAACTGTAATTCAGGGTCTGTAACCATGGGGAGCCCTAAGAAAGTCCCCCAAGGGCAAGGGAAGGAGAATGCTTTTGTGGAAAGGAAAAGGAGATTTGAGATGGCTGAAGTAAACAGAGACCACAGCTATCCATTGGCTGAGTTGTTGCCAGGAGAGAAGCCTTTCTTCTTCCTGTTGTACTCTGCTAACATTACAGGGCAGGAGACCCCCGACTTTTGGTCTCACAGTTCTATTTAATTAAGGTTTCTGTATATGAAGGGCTTCTCTGGTGGCTCAGACAGTAAAGAATCTGCCCACAATGCAGGGGACCTGGGTTTGATCCCTGGATTGGGAAGATCTTCTAGATAAAGGAGTGGCTACCCACTCTAGCATTAATTAATTTATGTATTTGTTTTTTTACAAATACTATACTTTTACATGCATATTGAAGGCAATTTATAACAGAGTAGTCCAAATTTTTCTCTTCTGCCTCATATGACTTTTCTGTCACTCTTTTCTCTTAGTATTACAAAAAGTAACATTAAGATCAATTAACAATAAGAAGATAAAGATTTTATTTTGCCAATATTTGTTCTCCAACACTCTTCTTTCTTATGTAGATATGAGTTTCTAACATGTGATTTCTTTATCCCAGAATAACCTCTACTAAACATTTCTGTAGTGCAAGTTTGCTGGCTATGAATTCCCATTAGTTTTTAATAGAGAAATTCTTTGTCTTTAACTTTTGAAGTATAATTTCATTTGCTTATAGTATTCTACATTACATTGCTCCTCATACTTCTCTCTATGAATTCTTTCAAGACTTTGTCCTCGGTTTACTACAGTTTGAGTATGGTTTGCCTAGGTGTAGTATTTTTCTTTCATATATATATATATGTGTGTGTGTGTGTGTGTGTGTGTGTGTGTATGTATGTATATGCTGCTGCTAAGTCGCTTCAGTCATGTCTGCGTCTGTGCAACCCCACAGACGACAGCCCACTAGGCTCCCCTGTCCCGGGGATTCTCCAAGCAAGAACACTGGAGTGGGTTGCCATTTCCTTCTCCAATGCATGAAAATGAAAAGTGAAAGTGAAGCAGCTCAGTCGTGTCTGACTCTCAGTGATCCCATGGACTGCAGCCCACCAGGCTCCTCCGTCCATGGGATTTTCCAGGAAAGAGTACTGGAGTGGGCTGCCATTGCCTTCTCCCATATATATATCCTGCTGGATATTCCCTGAGCTTCTTTAATCTGTGATTTAGTGTGTGTCATTAATTTTGAAAAGTTCTCCGACATTATTACTTCAGACATTTCTATTTTGTCTTCTGATGTTTCAATACTGTGTATGTTATACCTTTTGAAGTTGTCCCATAGATGGACAGTTCTCAAATGTTCTGTTTTTCCCCTCCTCCCCATTCCTTGTCTCTTTGTCTATTGATCTCTTTTCAAGTGACTGATCTTTCCCTTGGTCATACTGAGATTATCGTTACCACTGTGCCAGTCAGAGGCAGTCTTCATGCTGTTTAACATACCATGTTTAACATCTTACTCATAGTTCTTTGACGCTCCCTGTCTTGCATTGTTTAGTCGCTAAGTCATGTCCTATTTTTTTGTGATCCTTGGACTGTAAACCCACCAGGCTCCTCTGTCTATGGGATTTTCCAAGCAAGAATGCTGGAGTGGGTTGCCGTTTCCTTCTCCAGAGGATCTTCCCTACCATGGGAATGAACTCACATCTCCTGCACCTGCAAGCAGATTCTTTACCATTGAACTACCAGAAAATCCTTCCTGTCTCATAATTCTGATATTTTTGCCATATTTGAGGCAGATTTTGTTACCTATTTTGATTCTTCAGACTGTATTTTTAATTTGCTTTTTGTCATGCCTTGTAATTTATTTTTTAAGAATTAGGTATTTGCATTAGTAATAGATACACACGTTTACAGTGAAAGAACTCATGTTGTTAATATATTGACTAGGATTTAGGCTGTCTTTAATATTTTTCTGTAGTTGTGAGTGCCAGAGGTTTCAGTCATTTAGTCTGTCTGTTTCCTCTAATTGGTTAACTTATGACTTCATCAAGCACATTTTCTCAAAAATGTAGGTATACTCCTTTGAATGTGGTGGTAAGGTGTGGAGAAATGAAAACATTTTATACTTTTATGATTAAGGCTTAGTCTTTCAAGAGGTCAGTGTTTCTGGGTACAGCCTTCACAAGTGTTTCTTTGGTTCCTCTATGCCCTCTTTGGTAAGACAGGATGGACAGAGAATCTTGACTAGGTGAATTAACATATGTAGAGAAAAAAAGTAGCTTCAAGAAAATGTAAAACAGAGGTAAACGAAACAAAAAATAGCCCTTGACTGCCTTCAAAGACCTTACATAAAAGAATAATATGTTTACATATATTTAACTTTTATTGTTCATAATGGATGGGTTTGCTGTTTGATGGTAGAAACAGCTATCAAATAGATGACTTTAATAACATTTGTTTTAAGAGTAAACAAGTCAGTCAGTCAGTCAGTTCAGTTGTTCAGTCATGCCTGACTTTTTGTGACCCCATGGAGGGCAGCACACCAGGCCTCCCTGTCCATCATCAACTCCTAGAGCTTACTCAAACTCAAGTCCATTGAGTCGGTGATGCCATCCAGCTATCTCATCCTCTGTCGTCCTCTTCTCCTCCTGCATTCAATCTTTCCCAGCATCAGGGTCTTTTCAAATGAGTCAGCTCTTCACATCAGGTGGCCAGAGGACTGGAGTTTCAGCTTCAGCATCAGTCCTTCCAATGAATATTCAGGTCTGATCTCCTTTAGGATGGACTGGTTGGATTTACTTTTTGTCCAAGGAACTCTTGAGAGCCTTCTCCAACACCACCATTCAAAAGAATCAATTCTTCAGCACTCAGCTTTCTTTATGGTCCATCTCTCACACCCATACATGACTACTGGAAAAACCATAGCTTTGAATAGACAGAGGACTTTTTTGGCAAAGTAATATCTCTGCTTTTTAATATGCTGTCTAGGCTGATCATTAACTTTTCTTCCAAGGCGCAAGTGTCTTTTAATTTCACAGCTGCAGTCACCATCTGCAATGATTTTTGAGGCCCCCAAAAATAAAATCTGTCACAGTTTCCCCATCTGTCATGAAGTGAAGTGAAGAATAAACAAGGTGTAATCTTTTTGGTTGATTAAGTAGCAGTTGTTCCTTATCTCTACTCTTTCTTCTAGTTTAAGTCTCTAAACATTCAGAATAAATCATATCATGGAGGGAGGTTGTGTCCTGAGTTGCTACATGGAAGGTCCACTCACCAAGGAGAATAATTTCATGAGACTATTACATGAGGAGCAACTACATTTAAGACATTAAAACCTGGGGCTATGTTTATTTCAGTAACTAATGTCACCTTAAAAAATACAATGTGTTAAAAGAAACTGCTATGATCAGTTTTACATTACTTTTTACATGGGTACATTTCCCCAACTTCCAGCTTATCTATGCAAATATCCAGTGTTATGACTGTTATTTTTCAAGATCTGTGTAATAACATTCAAAATCGTAATGTAATATACTCCAGTGTAAATTTTCATTTGGTTACCTTCTCCGTGTGTGCCTGTGTGCTGTCATGTCTGACTCTTTCTGACCCCATGGACTTTAGCCTGCCAGGCTCCTCTGCCCGTGGAATTTTCCAGGCAAGAATACTGGAGTAAAGGAAGGTGGGAGGGGGCTTCAAGGATGAAGGGGACACATGTATACCTATGGATGAGTCATATTGATGTATGGCAAAAAAAACATCCAATATTGCTAAGTAATTATCATCTCCCAATTAAAATAAATAAATGTTTTTTTTTAAAATAGACAAAAAAAATAGCATCCAAAAAAGGAAAGAAAAAGAATACTGGAATAGGTTGTATTTCCTGCTCTAGAGGATCTTTCCTACACAAGGATGAAACCCACATCTCCCATGTCTCTTGCATTGGCAGGAAGATTCTTTACCACTGTGCCACTTCATTCCTCTACCTTTCCCAACATCCCACTAAGTATCATAAAGACAAAAGAAAAGGACAATTTAAAGAAACATCATAGATTAAATCATGCATGGTGTTCAGTCATGTTCAACTCTTTGTCACCCCATGGACTGTAGCCCACTAGGCTTCTCTATTCATGGAATTTTCCAGGCAAGAATACTGGAGCAGGTTGCTATTTCTTACTCCAGGGGATCTTCTAACCTAGTGGTCAAACCCAAATTTCATGAATCTCCTGCACTGGCAGTCAGATTCTTTACCACTGCACCACCCATTAGAATCTGGAAAGAATTTTTGTAAGCTACAAATTTATAGGCTAGACAAAAAGAAAATCACAGAACAAGTAATGTTGGTGAAGTAGAAGAGTTCATTCTGTGTCTGAAGAGAGGAAAATTTACCCCTTTGAAAAGGTACTATTAAGTGTGTTTTTCCTCCTGCTCTCATCATACACTTCATCAATTATCTCAAAACTGTTTATTAAGTACCAACAAAATTCTCAGATCTGCAATTTGAAATTTCAAGATTTGTATTAACCAAAACACTGAATAACTATTCCTCTAATAAGCAAGTGTTGATTTTTAAACTCTCACTAGCGTTAACACTTTTCCCCTACAAATACTATAATACTAGCCTTGATCTGTGTAATCAGAGGCTGAACTTTTTATAAAATAAATAGAATTATAGTAGGCTGATAAAAAAATTACTGTCTGTTTACTATAATTATGGATGAAGTTAGTTATTTTATCAGTAAAAAAGTAATACATACTCTTTGTATAGATTTGGAAAATATGTAATCAGAAAAAATCTTAAAAAATTTAACTCAGCTCAAAGTAAAAAATATTCACCAAAAGACTGGGAAAATATGAGTAAAATTTATAGATTCATGCTGCTATATCATAACTGCCAATGAAAACTTTAATCTGTTACCAAGAAGAGGCTTATTGAGATTAACTGACAATATTTCTCATCTTGTCTTGAATTCTGGGCTCAGAATACTGGTTACCCAAGGCAAGGATGATCATGTTTATCCTCAGTAATGTCGGATTCTTTGTGGCCCCACCAAGGCTCCTCTGTCCATGGGACTCTCCTATCAAGAATGGATGGTAGACATCAGCAAAACGATAACCCCTATCATAAGAATAAGAGGCTTTATATATGGCTGGATTTTGATGTTCCCTGCTTTTTGCCTTTACCAAAGAACCCAGTCGCTATATATTGAGAAGAAAACTGTCCTTACCACTGTGTGCTACCTAATATCATTTTCAAACTATTCCCAAGGACCATGGAAATAAAAATGTCTTTCGCTCATAAATTCTCCAGATCATACATAGGTTCAAGCTTTGTGGAGAAGTATCATAAATTCAATTTTATGCACATTGATTTCTAGGTGCCTTTGAGACACTGACGTGGAACTGTCTGCTAGTCCATCATATATGTGTCTGATGCTCAGAGGAGGGATTTGAACAGGAGATAAAATTTTGTTAGTCTTCTGAGCATAGATGAGTTTGTGTAGGGAGAATACAGAGTAAAAGGAGAAGAGTTTTGGAGATTGTTCCTGAATAAATTTCAGTATTTAAAACTGATAAGATGGAACCCACAAAGAACACCAAGAAAGGGATGCCAGAGGTGGGGAATGGACCTCTGGAAGGAGAGTGTGATGTTCTGGTAGTGAAAGGAAGCGTGTGCAAGTCTTAAGTCTTGAGAAACTTTCAAAAAGGCAAGAGCAATTAAAGAGTCATAGTTGCTGAGAGTTCAGTAAAACAAACGCTAGAAAGATGCATTCATTTGGAGATACGGAGGTACCTCATTAAGAAAACTCTCATTACCTATGAGTCCTCTACTTGTGAATTTGCCTATTTACTAGAATTTATTTTGCTGTTTTCATTGTTGAAGCACTAAGTCCTATCTAACTGTTTGCAACCCCATCAAATATAGCCCACCATCTCCCCTGTCCATGGAATTTTCCAGGCAAGGATACTGGAATGGGTTGCCATTTCCTACTCCAGGGCATCTTCCTGACCCAAGGACTGAACCTGTGTCTCTTGCATCTCCGATTTGTATTTCTCCAAATCAGTATTCACGCGTTTTTCAGTCATGTGTGGATGTGCAGAGAATGGCAAAAGCCTGCTGTGTGCATTCCGTCTGAGTTTGTTCCAGCTCTCACATCAACAGTGCATCCATTTCACAGTCTATTTTAATGTCACAGTTTTCTCATCTTTGCAATTTTTCAGAGGTGACTTGACTTTTCAAAATATCCTGAAATTATAGTGCTGTGGTGTTGTCAGTTGTTACAACCCTGGAAAAGGCTGTGGTGTGCCTTATGAAGAAAATACATGTGTTAGATATATTTTATTTAGGAGTGACTTTATAGTGCTGTTGGCTACACGTTCACTGCTAAAGAATCAACCGTGATTGACACACTAAGTAAAGTGTCCTTAAACAAAAGCATACATTAAAATAGGTTATATATTGATCCATTGATGAAAATATTGTGACCAGAGGCTTGCAGGAACCTAATCTGGGATTTCTTCTAGGAGCATGTGGTTGGGTTTTACTAGCTCAGGTTTCATGGTGACATTGTTGAACACAATTACCAAGAATAATGAGATTCAAGTGTACATATTAAATAAAATATTATCAGACACGTGTACTCTAGTGACAGAGAACTCACTGTTGTCATAAGCAGCCTAGTTAAACTTTGGATTTAATATTAAAAACTTTTTTTTCTTTTAAATATAGTTGATTTACAACAACACATTAGTTTCAGATACACAGCTTAATGACTCAACATTTTTATAGATTATACTCTGTTTAAAACCACAATGACTGTTTGTCTTTGACTCTACAATACATCCCTATAGTTTGTCCCTTTTATACATAACAATGTGTCCTTCTTAGTCCTATACCCCCACACTTCTTCTTTCTCCCTCTCCCCACTGGTGCCTGAGAGTCTGTTCTCCATAAAAGTGAGTCTGTTTGTGTTTTGCTATATTCATTCATTCATTTTATTTTTTAGATCCCACAAATAAATGATAACATACTGTACTTGTCTTTCTCTGAGTTATTTCACTAAGCGTGAGACCCTCTGGTTCCACCCATGTTGTGCAGATGGCAGAATTTCATTATTTTTGTGGCTCCGTAGCATTCCATTTTATTGTTGATTGACACTTAGATTGCTTCCATATCTTAGCTGTGGCAAATAAAGCTGCTTTGAGCACTGGGCTCCATGTATCTTTTCAAATTAATGTTTTCCTTTCCTTTAGATACGTAACTAGTAGTGGAATTGCTGGATTATATGGTAGTTCTGTTTTTAGTTTTTTGAGGATCCTCTGTATTGCTTTCCACAGTGGCTTCTCCAATTTACATTCCTACCGACTGCATGCTAGGGTTTCCTTTTCCCCATATCCTCACTAATATTTGTCTTCTGTCAACTTTTGAATAACAGCTATTATGTCAGTGAAAGTCTCTCAATCAAGTCTAACTCTTTGCGACCCCATGGACTATACAGTCCATGGAATTCTCAAAGTCAGAATACTGGAGTGGGTGGCCGTTCCCTTCTCCAGGGGATGTTCCCAACCCACAGATTGAACCCAGGTCTCCTGCATTGCAGGCACCTGGAAGATGACAGCTATTGTGCCAAATGTGAGATTACTAAGATATTCTTATTATGTACTGAAATGTATTATTTCTTCTAATATTTTGAGTTTCACTTACTTCCTGTGCTTTAGTACAACTTTATTCATTTACTTTATTTTAGTATAAACTTTTTTATAGCAGTTTTACTCTCTGTGGAGATTTGGAAAGCATTCAGTTTCAATATTTTGTCTTTGGACTGACAAAGAATACTAGGTCACTGTAATTGGCATTTTATGTATTCTGTTATAGTTTTTTAGTCCAAATAAAATAATTTGTACATCTACATTTTAAAATTTCTGAGAAAATGTGCCAAATTTACCATATGTTATTTATTTTGTACCTCCTTGTCCTTGGGTTGCTCTCAATAAAATGCAAAAAAAAAAAAAAATTGTACTGTTTAATCCTTACAGCTGCTTTTAGCTGAATTATTCTACAAAATCTAGGAGGTATGTTTGAGGAAAACTAGAGGTTAGTTTGTTAATCATTCGTTAGCACAGTCTTTCTCACAGTTTAGGTCATCAAATTTAGATTTTTTGTGCTTAAGGAAACATGACACTAATCTGTGGTTAGTAGAGGTAGATTAACTTTTTCCAGTAGTCACATATGGATGTGAGAGTTGGACTATAAGGAAAGCTGAGCACTGAAAAATTGATGCTTTTAAACTGTGGTGTTGGAGAAGACTCTTGAGAGTCCCTTGGATAGCAAGAAGATCCAACCAGTCCATCCTAAAGGAGATCAATTCTGAATATCCTTTGGAAGAACTGATGCTGAAACTCCAACACTTTGGCCACCTAATGAGAAGAACTGACTCATTTGAAAAGACCCTGATGTGGGAAAAGATTGAAGGCAGGAGGAGAAGGGGACGACAGAGGATGAGTTGGTTGGATGGCATCTAGGCATCTAGGCAATCTACCTTTCAGTTCAGTTCAGTCACTCAGTTATGTCCAACTCTTTGCTTGGACTGCAGCATGCCATGCCTCCCTGTCCATAACCAGCTCCCAGAGTTTACTCAGTCCATGAGATCGCAAAGAATCAGACATGAATGAGTGACTGAACTGAACTGAAAGGTAGATTGCTAAGATTTTGTTTTCAAACTCCCTTTCCAAATAAAAGCCAAAAAGCCTCCACACAGCGTTGCTTGAGTGCCATAGTGGGTGAGCATGCTTGGAGCACTTGGCAGTGGGATGATGTAACTAGTCTCTGTGCTGGCAACTGAGGCTTTAACTCTATCTGCTTTAAATTCCAGAGGTCATAGTCTGAAATACAAGGTCTGAAAAGCACCTTGGAGTCAAGAGATACGGTGTCTAGTCTAGACTCCATTATTTACCCTTTGTAAGATATAGATGAGTTATTTTTTGTTACTGGATTCAATAATATTGCTTATGAAATAGGAACTCCAATATCCAAAAATATGATATTTATGAAAGAAATTTTACTTACTCTAGAAATGGAAATACTCTTGAGACTTTTCTAGGTCTATGAGTACAGGCATAATCTAGAATTCTCTTTTTCCAATTATCGGTCTAATAAAGATGTGACATAACTACATAATTCAGAGTTGTTAACATTTTAAAAGAAACTAGAATCTTAGCTGATTTTGTTTTGCTTCCACTTTTTGGGTTTTGTCTACCTGCTTAAATATGTAGGCCTTTCTAACAGTCAATTCATTCAAGGAATATTTGGATTTAGTTTATTACATAGTAGCTAATCAGATTTGAAGGTAAAGCTTTGAAAGAAATTTTGAGTAGCCAAAACAATAAAACTCTGATAAAAAGTCAAGACCATTGTCTAGGGAATATTTATTTAGCAATGATCTCTTACTAAAACCTCAGCTGCAAATATTGTAAATCATCACGAGTGCATGTTTCCAAGCTAGATGATTGGAAAGAAAATGGGATCAAGGAGGAATTTCTTTTATACTCCATGGTTAAAAGATCAAAGAGTCAGGACATTAATACTTATAGATTTTATACCATTTTATTTTTTATGTTTTCTCTTCCAATAGTAGTCTAAGGAAACATTTTGCATGTTTCTATTTCTTTTAAAATTCAAATGAAAAATTGTTTGTATCATTATACCACTCAGCTCTGCGAATCTTCTTTTTCATTTGGTCATTTGCTCTAATCACTATTACATCTCCATACAATGTACAAAACCAATATTTTTCCTAACATAATATTGTAAAGCAATTGTACTGCAATAAAAATTAATTTTAAAACAGAAAAGCACTACTTATCTTTGTATGTAGCAATATTGATAATATTTCTGAGCTGGATATTACTGTATTATTCTTCTTATCTTCCTCCTCTTTCATTACACACATAAATCCACATGATTTGTTTCAGTCTTTCAAAAGCAATCACAACAACCAAGTAAAAAAATAGGGGGTGCATTCTTAATTTTATTTCAAAGATGATATACAATCTGATGTATTATGATATATCTGTTTTCTGTCACTAGGACAAATTTCCAGCTCATTTACTATAAGGAAAATGCAAGGAAGTGTTAAATGTATATATTTTTAAAATTTTTCAAACAGCAAAGAGCAATTTTCCTCCTTTTAAATCATTGTTTTTGTATCCATTTCCTGCAAGCATGAGCTCAGGAAGTGATAAAGTTGACACAGTTGCTGATGGATTTTTCAATGGTTCATGCCAAGTTGTTTCCTGGTGCCAAACACAATGGACCAGGAAATATGGCACGTGACCAGAAGAATCTTATTGTTTTAAACAAGTTTTCCCTCTTGGTATAGCTCTATGCAGAAATTTCCCAGAATATTTAAATCTCTCTTCACTATGATGGATGAGTCTGCAAATGTTCAGATATTTGTCTTCATGCATAGTTTTCTTATTAGCTTAACACTAAGATACTCCAAATTGTGAAACAGTCCAAGAAATTCATGATATCTCTTTTCAGAAGAGATTAAATAAGACATATTTTTGGAAGAATAGATTTGATAAACTAGGAAAGCAAAATTGCCTCAGTATGGCTCCCTTGAATTTGATTTCATTTAAAATAATATTCAATCTACTTATTAATGTTGTATCACAATTAATATTGCCGGCCATGTTACATACAAGAGTCAATGTCATATAAGGTGTTAAACCACAAATTTTCTCTGTAAAGACATAGAGATAATGAATCTTCTGGGTTTTGCTTCTAAGAAATACTTTGCAGAATGCTAAATTATCTGTCATTTTGTAGGGAACGTTGGTGCCAAACTTCAAATTTTCTTCCCATCTTTAACTCCAAATGTACATTAATTTATAAGACTGTTTTCTTCCTTTCCAAAATTCTCAAACTTCTATGATTTTATGACTGTTCTCTTGTAGTTAGCATCAGTTTGCCTTGGACATTCATTCATATTTTTTTCTCACAGATAGGGCCAAACGTTTTTAGGGACACTGCAGTCAACGAAGTCAGCAGTCAATTATAGACTCCAAAAATATTCTTTAAGCTCCGTAAGTATCTTTTCAAGTGCAAAGACGACAACAACATATAATGCGTGAGGTGTTTAAATGAACATTCTTAAAATCAAGTCTGTTGAGCTAAATTATTCTACTCTATTCTGAACTGCCAGAACAGAAATTAACCATAAGCTAGAGTTAGGAAGCCATTGGCCTTTCCAGGAAGAAGTAAACTACACAGATTATCTTCTTTAAGAAAGTATGTTTATTGGACAACCATCTAAAAAAAGGCTAGGTGTACTAACTGCTCAACTCCTGGGTATGGCAGTAAACAAAGCAAAGCAAAATAAATAAACAAACAAACAAATTACCAGTCATGTTGATAAGTTGGTCATAGTTTTGTTGGCAAAGCTAAATTGTGGTTCAAATTCACGAAATTATTTTTAAGTAATGGATAGAAAATGAATAAGTAAGTGAGGAAACAGCATTAAAATCTTCTTAAAAATGAGAATTTGGGGAGAAGATGATATACTATAATAGTGAATGCATTACATAATAGAGGGCTTCCCTTGTGGCTCAGCTGGTAAAGAATCCACCTGCAATGTGGGAGACCTGGGTTCAATCCCTGGGTTGGGAAGATCCCCTGGAGAAGGGAAAGGCTCCCCACTCCAGTATTCTGGACCGGAGAATTCCATGGACTGTATAGGCCATGAAGTTACAAAAAGTTGGACATGACTGAGTAACTTTCACTTGACCTGATAGAGTTGACTTAGCAGAAAACTTTAAGTTTCTGTTCATCTACTTTCAACTCTAAATTTACTATAAAATGCATAGAAAATCTGCTGAAGTTCAAAAGAAAGAGAAAAAGAAGAGGATTATGGACCAACAAAGAGAATGAAAGAAGGAAGGTCAGAAAAGCATACACACATACCTCCCCCACCCCACCCCGCCGCCCCAAATGCACATACATATCCACACAGGGGAGAGAGAGAGAGAGAATGCTCTATTTGTTCACGTGATGGCTGTGACTCAGGTAAGGGCTTCCTGACCGATCTCTAGCTGAACATGGTGACTCAGAAGTAATCGAACTCCTGTGTGTGTGTGTGTGTGTGTGTGTGTGTGTGTGTGTGTGTGTGGTGTGCGTGTGCTATGTTCAGTCCCGACTGTTTTGCAGCCCCATGGACTGTAACCCACCAAGCTCCCCTGTCCATGGGAGTCTCCAGGCAAGAATACTGGAGTGGGCTGCCATTTCCTCCTCCATGGGTTCTTCCTGACTCAGGGGTCAAACCTGAGTCTCTTGCACCTCCTGCATTGGCAGGTGGGTTCTTTACCACAGCACTACCAGCCCATCAGAAAGGAAAGTGAAGAAGCCAGAGGAAAAGAAGAAGAAGAAAATGTTTAAATCAATGAATGTAAAATAAATAAAAACTTCCTACAAATATACAGTGTTAAGTAGAAAATGAAAATATGTTAAAATGGGGGGATAGCAACAAGAACCATGGAGTAATAGCTTGTAAAGGCGATAGATTCCATTGTTTCTCTCTGTAATCCTGGCGCTGATCACTAATTTACAAAAAAAAAAAATGAATTCTGTAATTCAAGGACTTTCCTTTGGCTCAGTCATTAAAGAATATACCTGCTATGCAGGAGACCTGAGTTTGATCCCTGGATTAGGAAGATCCCCTGGAGAAGGAAATGGCAACCCACTCCAGTATTCTTGCCTGGAAAATCCCATGGACAGAGGAGCCTGGCAGGCTATAGTCCATGGGGTCATGAAGAGTCCACAAAGCTGAGCAACTAACACTAACACTACCTGGGAAGCAACTGAATTCCTAGGTAAATACAAATTATGGTCCAAAGAATTGTAGAACGAGCAATGAGCAGTCTGAGCACACACATCAAAAAAAGTTAAATAATGAAACAATAAACAGACACATGTCTTTTATTTGTGTTTTTTACTGAACACACTTCCAATTGTAAGCTCTGATAAGGAAAAGGAAAACCAGAAAATCTTAAAAGAAGCAAAGATTAAAAACCAAAACAAAACTATTTTAGTTGAGATTGCTGGGGAGTCAAGAGATTGTGCTGATAAGGGCAAGAAGGTACCAAAAAGGAAAAGGCTAGGGAGGGTAATTATTCTGGAACCATCAAAGGTCCCTGCAAATGCGTACAGCATTACAATGTTTTACTTCACTTTAACCCAGAAATTCACCTGAAAAATTATCATGGGGCACAATTTTCTCCAAAGCAATAGGTTAGATAATCTGTTGCCTTAATGTGATGCTTCCAATTGTTTTATTTCAATGACTCCATTGGTTCAATAGTTGAAAAATTTGGAGAAGATTCTCCATTACTGATAGCTGGCAGAGAGCCTAGTCACAGTGTTTAAAGTCAAGCTGTATTTACAAAAAGAAGAAATAAGATCTTCTTATGAATCTTAAAACTATTTTTACTG
This sequence comes from Antilocapra americana, assembly GCA_007570785.1. Lineage (NCBI taxonomy): Eukaryota > Metazoa > Chordata > Mammalia > Artiodactyla > Antilocapridae > Antilocapra > Antilocapra americana. Next base: position 6,788,623 of record ML664173.1, on the reverse strand, counting down.
TCTTACATCTCCAAAACAATGATGAAGTTTTAGTCATAACTCAAAATGGTTTTAAAATTAATCTAAACCCTAAAGTATCTAAATAGTAGTCTTTTATCAAAATGTTTTTGGGTTCTCTATAATATGAACAATTGTATATATATTACTTAGGATTTCTGCATTTTTTTCAATGTTAATATTTATGATTCTTCACCTTTTAATGATTTGTAAGTTGAGAAAAACTCTGCCAATCGACTTGTACAGTGAATATAATCTGTTTTAATGAAAAGGAAGTTACCCCTTTCTCCTCAAAAGACTGTTACTTTTTGACTTGTCCTTAGAATCAAAAAAAATATTAACCTAAAGATGAAGTAGTAAATTGTCAAATAAAATGCATGTTAGAAATAAGAGTATTATATGTATGATTAACATCCACTTCATTTCTATTACTTTATATTTAGTAGGTCCATTAGAGTTACTTTTATTATGAACACAAAAATAAAAGAACCTTGAAACATTCAGCTAGATAGTTCCAGAAGATTTCACAACATTTTTTTTTTTTTATTTAAGCAAAGAAATTTTTTATCTCCCATGGAGATCTGGGGACTTTTTCTCTAGCTTAATCAAAATTTAGAATTGTTGAACACCACCGAAGTATTTATCCAGATTTAAAACCATGGCAGTAAGTTCAGCGGCAGAGGAGGGTGTAAAAGTCCAGACAATGTCAAGCAGTGTTTATCTTAGGGGAATTTCTGACAGTAATGAACAGAGCAAATAGGAGATAACACCCAGGGCAGTTTAGTTCTTACTAAAAAGAAAGTTGCCATTGACTTAAACAAAGCAGAAATAACGCCCATTACTGTAGAATGACGCACCGACAAGGGGATCAGACTGTTGAGGTTGCATCTGTTTGCCCCATATTTTAACTTTATTTTGGTGTGCTGACGTTTGGAGTGTCTCTGATTGGTCTGGAATTAGCCTTCTTATCTTGTGAAACATCTGTACTGTATTGTTCCAAAGGATTAGCTGCCCACTGGGGATTCTGTGAAGTCAGGACAATGGAGGTCATTAAAGGTGCAAACATTTATTTTCCGGTCTCTAGTTCAGCAGGGGAAAGCCACACAGCTGACAGAGTTTTCTTTTTTTCCTTTTTAATCCAAAGCTCAGCACATTCTTACAAATATAACTAAACCACAGTGATCTGGACTAGAGTCGTTACACTGGAATTGATGCCCACTGGAATTCAGAACTACTTAATGGCCAAAAAAGAGGAGAGAGGAAAACATGAGATTTTATGTCAGTTAGGAATCAAAAGCATACTAGAGTGTGCCTTTCAGGAGCCGTGCTTGAAATGACTCTGAGTGGGATAGCCTGGCAATGTTTTATGGGTATCACCAATTAAAATGTAATTTTCTTTTTCAGTTTCTTGATTTATGACCAATGTTATTCTTTTTCTCCTTTTTGCTGGTATCCCTAATCCCTCCACCTTCCCTTTCTCCAAATCTCCTTACACTACAGTTATAATTTATAATCCTGTGATATTTGATAAGTAAAATGTGAGAAACAAAGGAGTACAGAGAAATGAGCTCCCCAGTGATATGGGATGAATTGTATTCCTCCATATATATATATAGAAGTCGTAACCCCAGTATCTCAGAATGTGATCTAATTTCACAACAGAATCTTCGCAGATCTTGTTAATTAAGATGAGTCACACTGGAGGAAGGTGGCTTGCTAATCCAATATAACCCATGTCCTTATAAGAAGATAATTAAGAAGATAGTCATGTGAAGATACAGTACTCAGGAAGAAGACAGAGGTTGAAATAATGGAGCTGCAAACCAAGGAATGCCGAAGATTGCCAGCAAATAGCGAGCAGCTTAGAAGAGCAAGGACTGATTTCCCTACAGACGTCAAAAGGAGCACGGCCCTGATGACACACTGATTTTGGACTTCTAGTCTCCAGAACTAGAAACAATATATTTCTGTCATTTAAAGCTCCCCAGGGTTTCACTTTGTTATGCTACCCTAGGAAACTAGCATACCCGAGGAGTATATCCCTGGGCTCGTTCGTTCAGTTGTGTCTGACCGTGCATGACACCAGCAATTGCAGCCCGCCAGGCTCCTCTGTCCCTGGGACTTTCCAGGCAAGAATACTCTCTGTCCCTGGGACTTTCCAGGCAAGAATACTGGAGTGGGTTGCCATTTTCTACTCCAGGGGATATTCCCTGGTATTATACATTTAATAAATGTAGCCTCGATTTAAAGTTAGTTTCCCCTGGCTGTACAAATGATCTATCTATACACCCTTTTACCTTCTAAATTGCATTAGGGACATGGTACAGGTAGGATTGGGGTGTTAAAAGATGGTGGTGAAGGAGGAAACAGAACAGGCTCTGTCTTGAAAGCAGGACTCCGTCTTAGGCCGGACTGTGGACTTTGAGCTATATCTATGGAAAGGACACACCAACTGGAAAACCAGGCTCCAGGAATGAAGAGCCCCAGGGCTCTCCATCCCTAAAAGAATGCCCTAATTATCTGTGTAACCAAATTGAATCATACATTCTATTATGCTAATTGGGGTATGACCACAAGCCTATTGATAACTGTCCACTGTTAACTACCTAGGCTCAAGGCTTATGAATCACAAGTTAGCTTTGATTGTATCTTTCTTTTTCCTTTGTTCAGACTAGTTTCAGGGAATTTTGGGGAGATGGGTTTGAGCATGTACGCTTGGGGTTATATAATAGGTTTTCACAAAAACTGGTCGGGGTCCTTGGCTAAGAGGAGATTCAGCCTTGGGCCCTCCGGTGTAATAAACTGCACTCCACGATCTGCATTGTCCTTTTCCTGGGAGGCGGCTACAACAGTGGTGTTGACGCAGAGCGTTAGTCAAAGTAGTGTACCATCTCCCCATTGTTCCTGGTGTTAAAAGGTACACTCTGATGACTCATCAACTAACCTTCTCTGAACTGCTCACCAAATAATACTTAGCATATCACCTCTGCAAACCTGACCTACCTTTGAGTTCTACTGAGATGCATGACTTAAATGCCAGTTATATACTGGCAATATTTTTCAAATTATGGATCCTGACCCATTAGTGGGTGATAAAATCAACTTAATGGATAACTCTTCCCCCCCAGACAAGTGAGACCTAATAGAATTAAATGGAATAGTCATTATGAAGGTCTCTTGTACCTTCTCCAATACAGTTTTTGGAACATTTATAGGCCTGTGAGTGCAGAGGAAGGAGACCTATGTGTGTGAGTGAGCACCTTCTAAGTCATGATATAAAATAAACTCGTCCTTTAAGGGTTGTGGAGAAAGATTTTTGAAAGCTTAGGGATTAAGCTGTATCCCATATATGACTACTACATTATTACATTAAGAATCTAGAATAAATGGAATTAATTAAATTTAATATCTTTTATTTTATAGAAAGTGTTAGAAATGGGTCCACAATTCCTCCAATGTTTATTATTTTTGCAAATGATGGAAACTTGTGGAATTTGTGGTGAGGAAAAAAGTTTCCATGGCTGCCAGACTGCATTTTTTCTACCAATCACAGACTTGCCAAAAAGTTTAAAATATCATGAAATTTTATATTTTCTTTACAAAATGAGTTTTCCTAGTTATCCTAGCCGTCTGTCCTAAGAACAAAAGGGCAAGGAAACATTATAATAAATATTTTCAAAGCTTGATAGTATAATATCAACAAAAAGAACAAAAATAAAATGTCTATGAAAAAAGAACTCATGGAAACAATATAAGAATGTCCAAAATAAGACATCCAGGAGCAAATAAATAATCTGCTATTGTTCTAGTGACATTATTTTGTTCATAATGTGAAAGCATCTCTTTGTTATTGGTTCCTTAAATGTTATGTAGCCAGTTCCTTTCAAGGCAAAATAAAACATTTCTGGCTGCGCAGAAATATGAAATGTTTTACAAATGATAGAGTAAAAGTTAAGCCTAACCTTGGTGTCCTAATTCCATAACTCATTATTTTAAAATTGTTTATTTCTTTTTCATATAGTATAGTCAAATCCATGACTTTTATTGAAAGATACAAACTACCAAAACAGACAAGAGATAGAAAATCTGAGTAGAGATATGATAGATGATGCAATTGAATTAGTAATTAAAATTTTTCCCTCAATGGCTCATTTGTGATGACTTACCTGAGTGTTTCTATGAAATGTTAAAAGAATAAATAATAAGTTCTTATAAAATCTTTCAGAGATAAAAGAAGAAATATTTCACAACTCATTCTATGAGACTAGAATTAAAGCTAATCCAAGACATTGCAGATGTGTGGCTCAGATGGTAAAGAATCTGCTTGCCATGTGGGAAACCTGAGTTTGATCCCTGGGTTGGGAAGATCCCCTGGAGAGGAGCATGGCAACCCACTCCAGTTGATAATACCAATTAACAACCTTTAAATAAAATTGAAAATTCCATTCACATAGCATCAAAAAGAACAAAATAAACAAAAATGCAAGACCTATACACTAAATTTTATAAAACATTCCTAAGAGAAATTAAGTTCTAAGTAAAGATATTCCATGTTTATGGATTGAAAGACTTGATTGTTATGATGACAATTTTTCCAAAATTTTGCTGTAGATTGAACTGAATCTTTATTAAAACCCCAGTAAGATTTCTTTTTTAATAAGCTGATCCTAATAGACATAACAATTTTGTAAAAGAATAACAGAATGAAGAACTTAGTCTACTTGATTTTAAAACTTACTGAAAAGGTACTGAAATGAAGACTGGGGTAACGGCTATAGAGATGGGCATACAGATGAAAAGAACAGCATTAAAGTCCAAAAACGAAGTCTTACATTTATGGCCAGCTAGTTTCTAACAAAGATACCAAAGGAATTCCAAGAAGGAATGTTTAACAAATGATGCTGGAACAATATGATTCTCTTATATAGAAGGATTGGTTTAGTTGCTAGCCTCATTCCATACATAATAATTGACCATTGAGCTAAATGTACAAGTTAAAACTATAGTGCATATAGAAGAAAACACAGGAGAAAATCTTATGGCCTTAGATTAGGCAAAATATTTTTAAATATGACACCAAAATTAAGAGCAATAAAAATAAAAACAATTGTTAAATTAGATCTCACCAAATAAAAGATGCATGTACTTCAAAAGACATTCAGTTCAGTTCAGTTCAGTCACTCAGTCATGCCTGATTCTTTGCAACCCCATGGACTGCAAGATGCTAGGCACCCCCCATCCATCACCAACTCCCACAGCTTACTCAAACCCACATTCATTGAGTCAGTGATGCCATCCAACCATCTCAGACTTTGTTGTCCCTTTCTCCTCTTGCTCTCAATCTTTCCCAGCATCAGGGTCTTTTCAAATGAGTCAGCTCTTCACATCAGGTGGCCAAAGTATTTGAGTTTCAGCTTCAACATCAGTCCTTTCAATGAACACTCAGGACTGATCTCCTTTAGGATGGACTGGTTGGATCTCCTTGGAGTCCAAAGGAGTCTCAAGAGTCTTCTCCAACACCACAGTTCAAAAGACATTAAAAATAAAAAGTCAGGATGGAGGAAGGACAAACAGAGCACAAGGGATTTTTAAGGCAGTGAGAACACTCAATATATCATGATGGATACATATTTCTATGCACATGCTCTAACCATAACATATACAACACCAAGAGTGGCCCCAAATACATGCTCTTAACCCTGGGTGATGATGATATGTTAATACAGGTCCATCGGTTGTAATAAATGTACCATCCTGGTGGGTGATGTTTGTAATGAGAAAGTCTATGCAGGTATGAAGACAGAGGATACATGAGAAATCTCTCTATATTCCTCTCAATTTTGCTGTGAACCTAAAACTATTGTATTATGTAAAAATAAAAGGAAAAGTAATAACCCACACTGGACAGCTACTTACAAATTGTACATCTGATAAAGCACTCATATCCAGACCATATAAAGTGAAAGTTGGTCTTCATGTCCGCCTCCTTGTGACCCCATGGACTGTAGTCCATGGAATTCTCCAGGCCATATAAAGGACTCATACAACTCAGAATGAGAATATAAATAAGTTGATTAAATACTGGCAATTTCCTAGGGCTGCTGTAACAAAGTACCACAAACTAGGTGTCTTAAACTTTAGAAATGCATTAGAAAAAATATTGCAATATATTTTAGATATATACATTAGAAATGTATCTAGAGGTTATAATCCCCAAATGAAGTAGGCCATGCTCCCACGGAAACCTAGTAGAGTTTTCCTTTGTCTCCTCCCAGCCTCTGGTGTTTGCTGGCACTCTTTGGAGTTCCTCAGTTTATAGCTGCATGTATTCAATCTCTTCCTCTATCCTCACATATCCTGTGCTTCGCTCTTCTTTTATGATGATACAGGTCATATTGAATTAAGATTCTACCCTAGTCTAGGATGAGTTCATTTTAACTTGATTGTATCAGCGAAAACATTATTTTTCAATAAAGTCACATTCACAGGTACTAGGGATTAGGAGTTCAAAATATCTTTAGGAGGAATACAAATTCACAATAGATTTTGCTGAAATGAACATTTCAGCAAAAAAAAAAAAAAAAAGGTATCCACATTTTCTTTATGACTGAGTAGAATTTCATTGTATACATGTACCACAGCTTCTTCATTCATCTGTTGATGGACACTTAGGTTGCTTCCATACCTTGTCAACTGTAAATAGTGCTGGTATGAGCATAGTGGTGCATGTATTTTTCTAACTAGTGTTTTTGTTTGTTCTTCTGTTTGCTTGTTTGTTTTTTAAGCCATAGACTCAGGAGTCAAATTGCTGGTCATGTGGTACTTCTACCATAAGTTCATGGGTTTATTTTTGCTCTCTCTATCCTATTCTATTGACCTATGCATTTTTGTGCCAGTACCATACCACTGATATTTTGAATATAATAACTTTGCAGTATAGTCTGAAGTCAGGGAGCATGACTCCTCCAGTTCTGTTCTTCTTTCTGAAGATTGTTTTTGCATTCATAGTCTTTTGTGTTTCCATACAAAGTTTAAAATTATTTGTTCAAATTCTAAGAAACATGCCATTGTGGCCAATTAATCTACCACAAAGGATTCCCTGATGGCTCAATGGTAAAGAATCTGCCTGCCAATGCAGGAGACATGGGTTTGATCCCTGGGTTGTGAAGATCCCCTGGAGAAGGAATCTTCACCAGAGTGGTAACCCACTCTGGTATTCTTGCCTGGGAAACCCCATGGATGAAGGAGCTTGCCAAGCCACAGTCCATAGGGTTGCAAAAGAGTTGGGCATGACTTAGTCACTAAATGGGTTTCCCTGGTGGCTCAGCTGGTAAATAATCTGTCTGTCAATACAGGTGGTGCAAGAGATGCTGGTTTGATCCCTGGGTTGAGAAGGTCCCCTGGAGAAGGATATGACAACTCACTTCAGTATTCCTGTCTGAAAAATTCCACAGGCAGAGGAGCCTGGCAGGCCATAGTCTATGCGGTTGCTGAGTTGGACACAACTGAGTGAACACCCCTAGTGACTAAATAACTACAACAATACACCACAAAGGAAAAAGAATATGCAACGAAGAAAAGACAGTCTTCTCAAAAAGTGTTGCTTGGAAAGCTGAACAGCTGAGCATGTCCAAAATATGGAAGTGTACTAACCTAAGTGTACTAACTGATGAATGGATAAAGAAGAAGTGGTACATACATACAACAAAATAATACTCACCCATCAAAACAGAAACATGGATGTACTTCACGTGCATTTCATTGAATCAAAGCATGTCTGTGCAAAAGCTTAACATCAATATTTATAGACACATTACAAGTGATAGCCAAGAGCCATAAACAATTTCAATATCTGTCTTTTGATGAATAGATGAACAAAATGTGGTTTTTCTGTTATAACAGAAAATATTTAGCAATAAAGTACAAATTGCTACAACACAGAGGCACCTTAGTAACATTAATCTAAGTGAAGGATGTCAGAGACTTATGTTTAAAATACTACATATTGCATGAATCAATTTAAGTATAATTTTTAGAAGACATAAATCTATAGACACAGCAGATCAGTGGTTTCCTGGGTTGCATGTGATGGTGGGGACTGACTACCAAATGAATCGTAGGTTGGGCTGATAGAACTACTCTATAACTGGATTGTGATGATGACCTCACAACTCTATAAATTTACTAAAAAAATCACCTTTAGTGCATTGAAAACAGATGATTGGTATGTAAATTGTACCTCAACAGAACTGCAAAACTTTTACTAGCAAGGATGATGATTAGGCATTATATATGGTACTAGCTTTGGTAATATATGAATGGCTATCAAAGACAGGTGATAATTAGTGAGGATTCATTATGGTATTCTATTTACTTTAGTGAAAATTTGACAGTTTTTACGATTTTTTTAATTAATGGGAAAAATCAGTTCATATAAGCTTCTCCCTCAGGAAACTAGAGAGAACAAATTAATAAATACATAAATATAAAGAAGCAAATAGTAAAGATAAAACCATAAATCAATGAATATGAAGTCAGGGATAAAACAGAGAACAATTAACTAAGCACAAAGTAGGTCTCTTGAAAATGTCAATAAAATCAATAAACTCCTAAAAATGCTGAAGAAAAGGGAAAAGATTTAGTAGACATTACTATATATCTTATAGACATTAATAAGATAAGAAGCTGCTATAATTAACATCATAGGAACCTCAGAAAAAAATGAACAGATTTATTGAAAAATACATGTCATAAAATTGACACAAGAAGAAATCAGAAATCTGAATTATAGAAGAGCTATTCAAAAACTCAAGTATGTAATTAGAAACTATCCCATAAAGAAATTTCACTTAGTTGGCTTCACTTATGAATTCTAGTAAACAATTAAGGAAGAAACAGTATCATTGTTATATCAACCTTTTCAGTAGAGGATGATGTAAAATACTTATATATAATTTTAGTTATAAATTCAGCATAAACCTATTATAGAAAACTGGAGATAAATGTAAGAAGAAAATGAAAATCATTTACCTTTTCACTTCCACACTTTGCCCATGTTGACACATATTCTTCTAATTTTTGCAACTTTCCTTTATGCATGATATTTATATAGCTCAAATCACAAATCCTATATGCTAGATTTTTGTTTATATCACTGCATGACATTATAGTCTTGATCATCTCTTTGCCTAAGACTATCTCCTGTGTAGTCTGAGTATTCCAGTTAACTACTGTCCTTGTAGGTTTTAGGAATTGCCTTGAAATTGGAAAAAGTCTATCTTAAGAAATTTAGTGAACATATTTGTATCTTTCCATGGGATACTATTTCTCCACAATCTTTGGTAATGTTTTTTGTTCTATTCTTTTAGTATCCAAATGTCTCTGGAATTATGTAGTACATCAGTTTAGTTCAGTTCAGTCACTCAGTCGGGTCCAACTCTTTGAGACCTCATGAACCACAGCAAGCCAGGACTCCCTGTCCATCACCAACTCCCAGAATTTACTCAAACTCATGTCCATTGAGTCGGTGATGCCATCCAACCATTTCATTCTCTGTTGTCCCCTTCTTCTCCAGCCTTTAATCTTTCCCAGCATCAGGGTCTTTTCCAATGAGTCAGCTCTTTGCATCAGGTGGCCAAAGTATTGGAGTTTCAGCTTCAACATCAGTCCTTCCAATGAACACTCAGGACTGATCTCCTTTAGGATGGACTGGTTGGATTTACTTCCCGTCCAAGGGACACTCTAGAGTCTTCTCCAACACCACAGTTCAAAAGCATCAATTCTTCAGTGCTCAGCATTCTTTATAGTCCAACTCTCACATCCGTATATGACTACTGGAAAAACCATAACCTTGACTAGATGGACATTTGTTGGCAAAGTAATGTCTCTAGCTTTAATTGGAGGATAACTGCTTTACAATATTATGTTGATTTCTGCAATACAATAACATGAATTAGCCACATATATATACAAATGCCCCTTCTTTCTTGAGCCTCTCTAGTACCCAGGACCCTATCCTACCCCTCTAGATCATCACAGAACACTGGGTTGAGCCCCCTATGTTATATAGCAGCTTCCTTCTCACTATCTATTTTACATATGATAATGAATATACTCAGTGCTCCTATCTCCATTTGCCCCACCCTCTCCTTCCCCTGGAGGAGGGCATGGCAACTCACTCCAGTATTCTAGCCTGGGAAATCCTATGGACAGAGGATCCTGTGAGCTACCATCCATGGGGTTGCAGAGTTGGACAAGACTGAGTGCATGCACGTATTACACTCGTCTCCCCGCTGTGTTAACAAGTCTGTTCTCTCTATCTGCATCTCTATAAAGTAAAAGTGTTAGTCGCTCAGTCCTACCCTGCAAATAGGTTCAACAGTGCCATTTTTTCTAGATTCCATATATATGTGCATTTCAGTGATGGAGAGCAAGACAACACTGTCAACTACTGTCATAAATCACAGTGCATGAGGAGGCACTTCCTTACAGACAAATGTGACATTTCATTCTCAACTTCTAATAATAAGATATCAAAGTTTCACTTTAGAAACTGTTTATATGACATCATTTATGTAATTAAGATCTGTGAGTAAGTATATTTGCAAACTCTGGCTAAATCCAGTTTGCTGAAAATAGCTTCTTAAAATTTCTATATTTCTCCATAAAAAACAAGCCATAGGAATGTCACTGTCAGATGGTGATTAAAGCAGTGTTGTATTATATCCACTGTTAGATCACTATCAATTTAGAAAGGACTTACAATTAATATTTGTGCATGCTTAGGCACTTAGTCAATGTCCTACTCTTTGTGACCCCATGGACTGTAGCCACCAGGCTTTTCTGTCCATGGAATTTCCCAGGCAAGAATTCTGAAGTGAGTCACCAGTTCCTACTCCAGGGGATCTGCCTGACCCAGGGATAGAAGATAACTACCACCTTCACCCAAACAATACAAGGGACATTAACTGCAGGGGGTATTTTAAATTATTATTACCATATGATATTGTTTGCCAGCAGAGAAATATGGAAAAGTCATCCTAAATTGTTGGAACAGCAAATGCAGATTCCAACACCTACTGAAAATTCTCAACATAGAAACCACAGAAAATAAACTGCTATATTGGATGCCAATCCATATGTTGGACAAACTAAGGGAGAAGTTGTAAAGTAGTAAGTTTAATGGGCAGAAGAGATAAAAGACAGAAATCAAGAAGACGCTAAATTCAACAATCTTTGCTAGCATTCCAGGACTCAATCTTTTCCTGAAGTATTTATTGCTTTTGTTATTCTTGCTCTTCCACTTATGAAGCTACCTCTGCTTTTTACATGTTTGCTTCCCAGATGAGCAGGTTGCAGGCAGCAAAGGAGATGCAGACATAAATAACAGACTTTTGGACTCAGGAAGGAGAGGGTGGGATTCTTTGAGTAATGGCATTGCAACATATACATTACCGTATGTAAAATAGATAGCCAGTGGGAGTTTGATGTATGACACCGGGAACTCAAAGCTCTTCTCTGTGATGACCTAGAGGGGTGGGATGGGGAGGGAGATGGGAGATGGGTTTAAAAGGAGGGGTGCATAAGTAAACATGTTTATGTATGGTAGAAGCCATCACAACATCGCAAAGTAATTACCCTACACTTAAAAGTTAAAAAAGCGCAAATTACTGCAATGATGTCACCTTCTTTAGGGTGACTTGGGTGGAGTTGACTGAAGAACTAGTCAAAGTTGTTGATGCCAAAGATTCTTTCCTGGAATTATAAAAAAAGTTAAGTATTCAGAAACAAAAAGTGTCATGGGGTTCCAGCTTCAACATTTTCCTATGAAAATCAGTGGATAAAGGTTCTTTGATCCATTTCAAAACATCAGATCTGGAGAGCAGATCAGGGTCACCCACAGAAGATGGAGTCAGAGACCAAATCTAAAAGGAGGCTGGAGTGAACTGGAAAGAATGTGTCTAAAATAAGAAGGATCATGGAAAATATTCCAGAAAAAAATTGAGATGGCTTAGAATTACCCAGATGATCTAAAACTCTCTTGCTACTTCATTAAATGAAATTTGGAAATCAAATCAAATAAACATGGTATTCAGAGAAGTCAGTTCCTGTGGGAGAAGGAAAGGGGGAGAGATGAAAAAGAAGCACATATTTAGGTGCAATGACATCACTAACATTTGATTTGTTAGAAGAGATGGTGGGTTCCTAGTTGTTCGTTTCACTATGCTTCATCACTTATATATATGTTATATACATTCTATATGTATCAAATATAAATATTTAATGACTAAATTTGAAAGTTAAGAAATATAAATTCAAAACTTAGGAAGCACTGTACCCCTTTTTGTACAATGTCAACAGAAGTAAGAACAGGGTATGGAGCACTTTTACCATATGGGAACCGTTGCTGTGCGCTTTGTCTTCATTTGCTCATATAGCTTTCCTAGCAGCAGTTGGGGATGAGAAAAAAGCAAAGGAGAAGCACTATCTTCAATGACAAGTTGGATTTTCGACTCTGTGGGGAATAAATTGCAAGATATTGAAAAGATTATTCAAAAAATAAAAGTTGAAAATCATCTGTTATGGCCCTTCATGCACTGTTGTCTGGAAAATCATATTCCTGTTATTCATTTGATATTTATTCAACATCTGTCACAATCCCATTGCACATAATCATTCACCCAAAACCTGCCTATTCTGATACTGGATTCTATGTTTCTCAGGTTTAAACCACTATCCGGTGCTGTTTAAAAGAAGTACAAGGAGAAATTAGCATTTGGACAGCCCATCTCATGTTGGACTACTTCTGGACGAATTTAATCTACAACACTTATTTAGTTTTCTGTGACTTTCAAATCACACTGTGCTAAAGCTGATGTGGAAAGCACACACACTCAACTCCCTAACGCAGTCACATATGCAAGGACAGATAACATAAGCAGGTGATAAAGAAGAGAACAGCATAACATTCGGTCAGCAGTACAGATCCCATCATAAGGCTTTCTACATCTCTGGGGAACAGAAATTCACAAGATGCCAGAGGAGAACTGCACAGAGGAAATGAAAACCAAACGCAGAAATAACATCTCTAGTTTAGCAGAAACATGTTGTCAATGACTACAATGCCTACTGTCAAAAGCAGCAGATGAGAATCAATCTCCTCTCCATCCTTCCAACCAGGAATATCACTGTTAAAGCTTGAGAATAAGGTGTCTGCCTGCCAGCTGTGCTTACTGAGGTGGCTTCATCCTTCATGTGATTTGACCACACAGATGAAAGTGACTCATTTCCATCTTAACACATTTCCCACAGGGTAGGTAATACTCTGAGCCACTGCCTTGACAGGCATACCTTCTTCATGGTGACAGTTACCAGTTGTTGAGAGCATACCTTGCAGCTAAAACGCAGAAAAAAGCTCCTTGTTATCTCTCTCTCTCTCTTTTTGGCTAAGGGAATAAGAATTTGTAAAACTGAGTAAAGTATAAAAAGGATGCTCCCGATCGGCATAGGTAACTCCTATTGCTTGAGACATTACCTTAACATTTTCCTTAACAGATATCTACAGCTGTGGCTCCAAAATCAACGATGGGAGATTTTAGCCCACTTTACTAAAGGTGATGTCTGGTGAAAATTTTGATCATTGTGACTAGGAGGGATGTGCTACTGGCATGTAAAGACCAAGGATGCCACTACATACCCTACACTGCACATAACAGCACCCCCAAGAAATAATGAATTCACCCAAAACACTGGTGCTATCTAGAAACTCTCATCTATAAGCTTTGTTATATCTGGGAAGTTAATCCCTAAGGAATCCTCTACTCACATACCAAGTATTGGAAACCACTAACAATAAGTTTGTTACATAAATGCAGCTCATTCTTAATATATCGTAACTTCACAAGTCAATGTTACTCAGAGAATCACTTCTTCAAATCTTGCTCCACAGGTTTAGTTTTGAATGAGCCCAAGGTACCAGTACTCCTTTTGCTATTTGGAACCAGTCTGTTGTTCCATGTCCAGTTCTATCTGTTGTGTCCTGACCTGCATACAGGTTTCTCAAGAGACAGGTCAGGTAGTCTGGTATTCCCATCTCTTTCAGAATTTTCCACAGTTTATTGTGATCCACAAAGTCAAAGGCTTTGGCATACTCAATAAAGCAGAAATAGATGCTTTTCTGGCACTCTCTTGCTTTTCTGATGATCCAGTGGATGTTGGCAATTTGATCTCTGGTTCCTCTGCCTTTTCTAAAACCAGCTTGAACAACTGGAAGTTCATGGCTCGCGTATTGCTGAAGTCTGGCTTGGAGAATCTTAAGCATTAATTTACTAGCATGTGAGATGAATGCAATTGTGTGGTAGTTTGATGATGGGAATTATTGAGGGCAAGAGAAGAAGAAGACGACGACAGAGGATGAGATGGTTCAGTGGCATCACTGACTCAATGGACATGGGTTTCGGTGGACTCCGGGAGTTGGTGATGGACAGGGAGGCCTGGCTTGCTGTAGTTCATTGAGTCTCAAAGAATTGGACACAACTGAGCAACTGAACTGAATTAAACTGAAGATACCAGTGAAGATAAGAACTCTTCTTTAATAAAAGTGAAAGTATTAATCGCTCAGCTGTGTCTAACTCTTTGAGATCCCATGGATTGTGGCCCGTCTGGCTCCTCTGTTCATGAGAGTTTCCAGGCAAGAATACTAGAGTAGGTTGCCATGCCCCAGGGAATTTTCCATACTCAGTAATTGAACCATGATCTCTCACATTGCAGGCAGCTTCTTTACCATCTGAGCCACTAAGAAAGCCAGAAAGCCAGTAAACTGCCAGACGGTGTGTGTGAATATGTTTATTATCATTATCTTTGACACCTTGACTTTCTGACAGTCCATTATTTTGAATAAAGATTTTTCCCTTACTGGAAACTACTCAATAACACTCTAAAAATTTCAAGACAAGTGGTTTTGGATAGTTTGTAGACCAAGGCCCCTAAATCTGCATGTCTCTTTTCTTAACATTAGACCCACATCTCCTATGCATATGCATTTGCCTGTCCCCCTGGCAACTATCACCATGCTTGGGATTGTATATGCACCTCTTAATTGCATATCCCCTTCACCCTCTATATCCTAAAAATATGACTGTCATCCTTAATTTTCCCTTCCGTCATACCAATTCATCTTCAAAATACTCCACTGTTCCCAGCTCCCACCTATTTTTGGCCACTTTGATATTCCATCATAACTAGTTCTCCACCCCCAGGTGGTCCACTTCCCCTAATGCTGTGGCCTAATAATCTCTCTGCAGTTCAAGTATTATAAGCAGACCCCTACTGACAGCACTGCCTCCCACCTCCCGAACTCGCCAGCTTTCTGATTTGTTTGTTTTCAGTTCCTGAGATGCCTTATACACCCTTTGGCTCTCTTGTCATTTTTAGTGTTATTTTGTGCTGTTTCATGCCTGCACACCAGTCCTGGAATGTCTCTCCTCATTCCATATATTAAAAATAGGCAATTCTTTACTTGCTAATAATTATTAACTTTCTTCAATGCCCCTAAAGTCCCACCTTTGGGGGCATCCATTAATATAAATTCACAAATAGATTCAACTTCTTAGTTAACAAAATCAGCAAATGTTACAGAATCCAGTAATACTAAGTGTTGGGAAGACTTTGAAGCAAGGTGAAGTATCATATAGCGCTTGTGGAATATAAATTGATTGAATAACTAGGGAGAGCAATATAGAATTTTCTAGCATTGTAAGGATGCAGATGCTAAGCCGCAGCAATTCACCCCCTAGGCATATATCTCTAAAGATATTCTTACACATTTTTTCCTGGAGCTACATGAAAACTGTTCACAATATCATTATGTGTAAAACCTCTGTGGTGTATCTGTATCATTCAATAAACTGTACTTCACTTTATCCATAGGATGCAATTTCAAACTCTTAAGTGAATCTTCAGTATTAAAAACTGAACATAAATTAATGCTCAAAAATTAAATACTGAACAAAGCTCACTTTACAGAATACTAACTACAATGAGTTAAAACTACACAA
This sequence comes from Antilocapra americana, assembly GCA_007570785.1. Lineage (NCBI taxonomy): Eukaryota > Metazoa > Chordata > Mammalia > Artiodactyla > Antilocapridae > Antilocapra > Antilocapra americana. The sequence continues at coordinate 6,772,571 of ML664173.1, read as the reverse complement.
AATTTCACAGCCTAATTAATACATTAGTATATATATATATATTGTTTTGGAAAGTCTCATATATGGAGTGAAATTATAAGTGAAAGCAAGTGATTTATGAATACACAAGCCAGGATATTTATGTTTATGTGGAAAGCATGATAAAATCAAAAAGGACACACTGAGAATTTGAAAGTCTCTGGAATGTTCTATATCTTAAGTTATGTGATATACATATGGACTGTTTATCTTATTCTTATTTAAAATAGCACATATAAAATTATATGTGCACTTTTATATATGACATAGTTCCTAATAAAATTGTAAACAAAAACTTGAAAGCATTTTAACTATGTCAAGAATTAAGTAGCTCTTTATAAACTATATGATACTTTAAAGAAGTCATGGGTCCAGCCTTGGGCAGATCTAGCTGAGATGACAGGAAAAGCTTAAAACTATTGAAAATGATTTTGCTTCTAAATTCTTTTTAATAAAAATGATCTTCATAGAAAGGCTAAGAGAAAATCTAGTGCTATAGAAAAGAAATTAATAATAGGTGAAGAGGTTTATGAGATATATCTCAGTATATCTAATGAATTCAAATACTACAATTCATAAAAATTAAATATCAAGGAACTGAAAAAAATCTTATCAAGATAAGTCATTCTTTTATTATACCTCTTACATAAATTGAAGAATCAAATGCAAAATCATGTTCAGTTTGTCCCATGAACCATTAACTGGCCAAGAATAAGAAGCTTACATTGTCACAGTAGGAATTCAAAGAGTGTGTGTTGAATGAATAAATTTTTTAAAAAGTGTGGTGTGGCCTAAAAAATAAAATAAAGCAAGAGAAGTGTAATAAAACTGGGAACAAATAAATGTATTTCTGATATGTTTTAACTTTGGAAAATCTGATTTCTGAAGGTAAACTTTAAGAATCTTGACATTACTTCCTAGTAAAACATAAATAAAAATTTATAGTATTTTCATGTAAACAGTTCAGGAAAATACTATGATCCCAACAGTCAATAGCTATTGCATAAGGACAGTTTGTATTGAAAGTCAATTTAGCTGTGCTTTCAAATGGGGAAATAATCTTAAAGAGATTAGTGATAACACTAGTGTGTTTCTGCTCAGTCATGTCTGACTCTGTGCTACCTGCTAGGCTGTAGCCCACCGGGCTACAATCCATGGGATTTCCCAGGCAGGAATACTGGAGTGGCTTGCCAGTTCCTATTCCAGGTGATCTTCTACACCAGGGATCCAAGCTGGGTCTCCTGCATTGGCTAGTGGATTCTTGATTACTACTCCACTGGGAAGCCTGGTAACACTAGAGGCAGGCTGTAATCCTTTATGCCTACTCTTCCTCTATGCATAATGCTTACTTTAAAAATGTGTATATTTACTTAGTTATATATTTGCATACATTATCACACTTGCTATGATAGCTAGTAACTGTAAAAATGACAATAATAATAACTAGGATTTCTTTTCTCAGAATTTTCATGAGCCAGACACAGAGCTAATAGATTGGGAAAACTTCTGGTTTGTAAGCACCTACTGTTATAATATCTGTTTAACAGATGAATTAATTTAAGGACTTCCACGCAGCACTAGTGGTAGAGAACCCACCTGCCAATGGAGGATATATAAGAGATTTGGATTCGATCCCTGGATCTGAAAGGTCTCCTGGAGGAGGGCACACCAATGACCCACTTGAGTATTCTTGCCTGGAGAATCCCATGGACAGAGGAGTCTGGCAGGCTACAGGCCACAGGATTTCAGAGAGTTGGACACGACTGAAGTGATTTAGCACACACGCACTGTTATAATTCCTACCTCACAGATGGGTAAATTTGGTGGCACTAGTTGTCACAAATACACAGCTAAGAAGTGTCTGAACCCAGATTCGAACCCAGGCAGCTGGCAGTGGAGTATGTGTTCTAAACCGACACATATGCATGCCTCAGATCTCATATTATTGGAATAACCAGTCCCAATAGAAGAAATGCAAAGCAATAAAAATAAATGAAAATTTCCACAAATCAATCTGAAAATCTCAGTCCCTCACTGAAGAATGAGGGCAACTAATTTTTCACTACAATCTTTTATTTGCTATGTGCTCAAAAAGAGGAGATGGGTTGGTATAGCTCTGAAAAGAGGGAAACATCACCTTTGGTGGAACTTAATCTGAAAAAAGAATTGTTTCCCAAAATAAAAAGCTAACTTGTCATGATATTCTATCCACATCTGAAATATAATGCTCAGTTATGGATGATACATTTTAAGAATTTAATACTTGGCTAGAAAGACTAGGATATAAACATGTCTAAAAAGCATATCACAGGAGGTATAATTCTGATAATTCAGACAACTTTGTGAAAGAGATTTGATGAGATCGAACAATTCTCTCCGTATATCACAGGGCCACGTGGAAAAAGGAGGACTTAGACATTCCTTGCAATTATTTGCACATAACTGTACCCATCATTTTGAAATTACAGTAAATTGAATTTACTCTCATATGCTGAAGAAGAGTCCCTTCAGACCTCTTCAAACTGCATAAACCAGCTAAGGAGATACTCCTTTTATGAGTTGAAGTCAAAGTTGGATGAATATCAAGACTAATACAATGGTCATTTCTGCCCTGAGTGGGAAGTTGAACTCAATGAACTCTAAAGTGTCTTCAATTTCTCAGGTTAAATCTTACGAGAAAGGAAAAGATAATCACTTTTCTTCCTGATTTTATCCTGCACTAGCTAGATACAAATATAATTCGATTTAAAATAATTTACAACCCTTCTAATCCTAAAACCATCTCTCATACATATGAGCCACATGGAATATGGGCAGAACAGCCTGTGTTTTTTGTTCTGAAGGAATAACTAATTTTAAAGGAATATATATATATATATATATATTCCTGCATATTCTCTATGAATAAGATAGTACTTATAGCCTGAGTATTAGACCTCTGAAAACAGTTTACACAGATTACACATTTACATCTAGCAGTTAGGACTCAGTGGTGAATTACTTATTTGTTTCTGCATTTTACATAAAGTGTTACTAATTTTACCCATTAGTGAGAAAAGAAACTGCTAAGTGATTGAAGGTCCAGAGGGTATTGTACAGAGAAGGAGTTAGAGTCTGGGATTCAGGGACTCTCATCAATTGAGCTATGTACCTCCTTGTGGGAGATGCTTATCTTCAGGAATATTCTGTGACAATTCATATTAAAACAAAGATAATATGCTTATCTCCTTCAAAGACTAGATTTCACAGTCTTTTCTTTCTGCTCAAGCCTCTTTCTAAAAAATCAACAATGAGTAGATTGGGTGTGGGTGGGGAAGATTCATTCTGTTAGGAACCCAAAAGACTGACTAGTATAAACTCAAGCATTTATGCAAAACAGTTTTGGACTTCTTAGGTATGCCCAAAACAGAAATTACACAGCTGACCTATTTACATCACAATGATATAGAGCAACTCAAATTAATTTTGTTGAAGATTTGCTATTCATTGTGCATCAAGCTAGTTCCTGGGGGAGGTGGTGTATAAAGCCAAGTCAGTGCCCTGGGAAACTTCACTGATTTGGAAATCAAACAGAAAAGCATTGTACAGATGTGGAATATAAACTACTTAGAGTTAGGACCATCATGTGTCTTCATTAAACGGCACAGCACCTGGAACGTGGAGAGTCTTGAGTTCTTTGTATAAATTATCTCAAATAATCCTCGCTTAACCCTGCCACCAGTAGTATTATCCCCATTGTACACAGAAGGAAAATAAATCTGAGAAAATACAATTGACAAAGGTAGAACTAAAATTCAGGTTAGCTGAATAATCTTTGTAATAAAAAGTGCATTACTAAAAGATAATTCAGATAGTATATATACACATCAAAACTTTGACCCAGTTCTATAATCAGTCAATACTTTAATGGGGGAATTAATGCATAACAAAATAGTTAATAAGGATGGTTAAAAAATGAAGGTGTCAATATAACTTCATTAAAATTTTACATACAAATATTTCAGACATTATTTTGTGGCTCAGTTTTTATTTCATTTTAGTTTCACATACAGTAAGTTACAATTTACTTGTTTCTTTTTTCAAGTTCAAGACTAATCTAAATCAAAAAATAATTCTGTACTAAGCACCATGAAGATTCTTGATGGAAGGACAGAACTTCTTCCTTTGGGAAGTTTCAAGGTTTCCCAGGTTTATTATAATACAGCTGTTCCTGCTCAGTCAGAATTCCCTCTTTCAGTTCATGGTTCTCTGAGATTTCTCCTAATTTCATATCTCTTAATTCTTGCAGTATAAATATCTTCTAGAAGAAACTACCCTTCCTTGTTTCTGATTTACAGCCATTCTGTATCAAGAAAAGGCATGTGTGCACATTTTACTGTTGACCACAAGTCTTAACCCTGCCCTGAGCATTCCTACTTCTGTCTTCTCTTGAATTTTGCCCTCTTGTTTCATCTTGTCTTGGCATTCCTAGTTTTTGCCATTTACTATCCCACACTGACATAGTTATTCATGAATTTTCTTCCTTCCCAAGATGTAAAATGAACTGAGTTGTTCTAATCATAGCTGGCTATTTTCTATAGAAGATAACCTTTTAAGCATCATCATGGCAGATACAAAACAAACAAACTTGAGAATAGACGAGTCTTTTTTGGAATGTTAGTCCCAAAAGGGAATAGCCAAGGAATTCCCATCAGGGCAATCAAAACTGAAATCATGCTTGTCCTGCAGGCAGATGACTTCTACCAAACCATCTTGAGATGTTGCAGCACAAGGCAGCAATTGTAAGAAAATCCAACTTTTGATGGGTTTCTGTACTTTACGCACAGATCAAACAACAGAACCATGGATTTTGAAGTAGATGTGATACTTAGTATTCCACAGTGTACACCAAGTTACCTGAACTGCATGCTCACAGTAGATCTTTGTGTCGATTCATGACCCATGGTTTAATAGGAGGAATAATATATCTGAACACTGTCTTGCTGACCATTTTAATTAAGAAACAATGAAATTCATAAGCTCCTTTAGCAATGATTCGAAGTATAATTATAAAAATGCTACTTCAGAAATTGAGGAAGACGTGGTATGACCCTGAAGACCGTCATCAAGACAAGCCTTATAAAGTCATATAAAGCATGCAAGTGGAAGAAATTACTAGCAAGGGGCACTGGAGTACTACTGCATTTGATTCAGCAATATGCAGAATTTACGTTAGCATAAAAATGATGAACTTAGTTACCTCTTTTGGTAGTGAGACTGCCATTGGAAAGAGTCATGTGTAGGGTTTGGGCTTGTATTAGGTGCCATAACCCCAGAGGTTTTACAATAGAGAATGGAGTTTGTAAACACAGTCATTATATACCATAACTTATAGGACTTTGATATTTACAAAAAATCAAAGTAAACCACAAATAAATAATGATTAAAACTGCAGAGTTTCAAATCCTTACTGAATCCTTCAACTCTGAATTAATAGTATATTGCAATCTGTCATAATATGTTTGGTACTTAATTGTATAATGAGGATATTGAGATCCTGGCAAATAGTGTGAACTATTACTTTGCAAAGCTTTCATACACATATATTTTAAAGGCTTGTGTGTAATATAAGTGAATGCAATGTCAAATTTTTAGGGAAAGACACACATTGAGAGATTCATTCTAGATATTAGAATTCAGGAATCTATTTTCTCACTGAATTCACTGAGAAAATTATTTTTCAAATGCTGCAAGGCATATTTGTTGTTGATAAAGTTATTTTAAATTTCTTATGTATTATTTATAATAAAAACACATAAACATATCCCCATTCAAAACAGAATGTTTCTTGTTTCACATTATGTATAATAAATTAAGAAATATACAGTTATTGAACTTTTATTACTTTTCTATCAGAGCTTTTATCAAACACTCTGAAGTAAACATTTAATCATCACACATTGTCTTTATTATTAGGAGAATAATCCACTGCTTCCTCTGTTCTTTGTTTTTGAAAAGTGTGAGTTCCTAATGATGCCATAAGACTTGAAATTAACAAACCCAAAAGCCTACTAACTGTGATCAGAGTTTAATGGTATAATAAAAATCTCTCTCTCTCCACCCACTCATGTACACACATTTTAAAAATAATGTTCTCAGCCATACATATATATAAATGTATCTTATACATATAATATACATATACATATAAGATAATATGTATGCCTGAGGCCCTTTGCTGTTCACCTGAAAATACCACCTCATTGCATTCTGGCTATGCCCCAATACAAAATAAAAAGTTTAAAGTTAAAAATAATAAAGTAATGTTCCCTTTTTGACATTTATTCATCTGCATAATAGCTATGGATTAGTGGCATGTGGCCAGCATTTATGGTAATTAACATTGTATTTAATTTTCAGATAATATTAATAATTTCCCATCTCTTGTGCTTAACCTACATAATTATAATACTCCTTACTGCTGGCCCTCAAGACTCCGATGATTAGGTTCACAGTTTCTTTGCATCAATCAAGGGCTCTGTGTAGGAATATAGTGCAAGAGACTGGCAATTCCAAAGGCTTCTTCCAGATCTTGTTGATAAATTGGCACTTGCTCTCCCACTCAGCAATCTTTGAAGGAAAAAACTAATAAAACTCCAAGGCAGCTCTAATGATACTAGCTATCATTCCATTGGGAATATGGGATATAAAACTAAATATAATTAATAATAAATTTCAATCAGCTAACCAATCAGTAATTAATATGGGAAATGTTACAACTAATTTTGTTTTTGTTGTTCAGTCACCAAGTCATGTCTGACTCTTTGCAGCCCTATGGACTACATACAGGGAGTTAGGGCCCCCGACCTTCACCATCTCCTGGAGTCTGCCCAGATTCATGTACGTTGAATCGGTGACGCCATTCAACCATCTCATCCTCTGTCACCCTCTTCTACTTCTGCCCTCGATCCTTCCCAGCATCAGGGTCTTTTTTAATGAGCCAGCTGTTCACATCATAGACAAAATATTGGAGCTTCAGCTTAGAAACTACTAATATTGGAGTCACTTACACTCTGCTAGTAAAGTACTGAGGAAGCAAGAGAGTCAGTGGGTAAGAGAGCAAGAAAAGGGTCCTTTGAGAGGGTAAAGGAATAGGAGGTGGGAAATGGGTTACTTGTCTATTTCTACAATATTGAAATGGTCAATCTCCTTTTCTTCAAAATTTCTTGCATAAAGCTGACTATCCCCATAAATGCTTATCCATTATTAGGAAACTTGTGGACATGTCATGCTGGGATGCTTAATTTGATTGGCATACAACTGGTCATTTGTGGAGGAATTACCCTACTTTTATGTTTGCTTCAATGCTTCTCTGGTGGCTCAGTGGTTAAGAATCCATCTGCCAAGGCAGGAGACTCAGGAGATGTTGGTTCAACTGCTGGGTCGGGAAGATCCCCTGGAGAAGGAAATGGCAATCCACTCCAGTGTTCTTGCCTGGGAAATCCCGTGGTCAGAGGAGACTGGGGGACCACAGTCTGTAGGATTGCAAAAGAGTTGGACACAACTTAGGGAATAGACAGCAGCTATTAGTTGACCATTCCAGTCTTTAAACGGACATTTACAAATGCAGAGGAGCCTCACAGGCTGCAGTCCTTGGGGTCACAAAGAGGCACACACGACTGAGCATACATGCACAAGACATGGTGCTTAAAGGTACCGCAACACTCCATGGATGTGCTCTACAGGACACTGAATGGGTGTTAGTTTAAGCAAGGGAAGGACGAAGAGAGAAAATGCAACTTCTCAAGGTCCTGGAGACAAAGGGAGGTGTTGCCCATTTTCCCATCTGTCATTTGCTGATTAACAAAATTATGGCAAGATCACGACAAGGCGTGAAGCACTTAAGCATGTCGCTTTACCCAGAGACAAAAAGTCTTGGTACATAAAGTGGGGAAAGATTAAATTTAATGTCAAGGGCAAAGGACTGGGCTCTAGGAGGAATCAGTTCAGTTCAGTCGACTCTCTGCGACCCCAGGGGCTGCAGTCCCCCAAGCCTCTCTGTCCATCACCAACTCCTGGAGCTTGCTCAAACTCACATCCATTGAGTCGGTGATGCCATCCAACCATCTCATCCTCTGTTGTCCCCTTCTCCTCCCACCTTCAATCTTTCCCAGCACCAGGATCTTTTCCAATGAGTCAATTCTTCGCATCAGGTGAACAAAGTATTGGAGTTTCAGCTTTAGCATTAGTCCTTCCAAAGAATATTCAGGCTGATTTCCTTTAGGATGGACTGGTTGGATCTCCTTGCATTCCAAGGGACTCTCAAGAGTCTTCTCCAATACCACAGTTCAAAAGCATCAACTCTTCTGTGCTCAGCTTTCTTCATAGTCCAACTCTCACATCCATACATGGCTACTGGAAAAAACCATAGCTTTGACTAGACGGACCTTTGTTGGCAAAGTAATGTCTCTGCATTTTAATATGCTGTCTGGATTGGTCATAGCTTTTCTTCCAAGGGATAAGCACCTTTTAATTTCATGGCTGCAGTCACCATCTGCAGTGATTTTGGAGCCCAAGAAAATAAAATCTGTCAGTATGTTCATTGTTTTCCCATCTATTTGACATGAAGTGATGGGACTGGATGCCATAATCTTAGTTTTTTGAATACTGAATTTTAAGCCAACATTTTCACTTTCCTCTTTCACTTTCATCAAGAGGCTCTTCAGTAACTTCTTCACTGGGAGGAACAGAGCCTTGATAACCAGAAGACCAGGTTAATGGTCAACATGTAAAAGTTAGTCAAGTTACCCATCATCACTGTGTCATGTCAGGAAGACAGAGGCTGGGTATCCCATACCCAGAACAGGCAAATTCCAGGTAAAGTGAGTGAAATCACAGTACCCACAATTAATGACATGCTGCTCACACCTTTGTGAGAACAAAGTCCCAACATAATGGATGTCCTGCTAGACTAACAGGCAGCAGATTTTTTTTTTTTTAATTTCAATAAGATGTACATGAATGAGAAAGCAAGCACGTACAGAGAGATAGCTACAAATTATTTAGATTCTTATGTCAATGTATTAATAGCAGCTCTTCTCTTTTTTTATAATGTCACAAATCAACTTTGTGGCATGCCACAGTCCATGGGGTCACAAAGAGTAGGACACAACTGACGACTGAACTGAACTGAACTGAACTGAATAAACTTGGATAAATGCACCTGAAATCAATGGACTTATCTAAGAACCCAAAGTGAATCAGAAATACTTACATTTTAAATTTATAATCCAGTTAGAGTGACATATCATTGTTCAAGAATAGAGTACCAAAAAGCATTTTATGGAGACAAATTGCCTTATAGGCTCTGGCTGAGATTTTGTTTCTGAGCACGTGGTTTCTCAAGGTTTACCTCCTATTTTCTCAATTTTTAAGGGACTTTATATGAAGGGCCTTGGTTTAATATTCCTTGAACAGTATCTTGAGCTATTTGGATAATGGGTGCTATACAAATCTCATAAACAAATGGCAAATGTTAGAAAATATTAAATGGGAGTACATTAAAATGAAATTTCATTATACTGTGTTGGCTTTGACAGTATTCATAAACCATAACCTGTTTAGATTAAATTCATTTTCAGTGTAAAACCAGCTCACCATATGTTTTGGAAATGACTTTAAAAATCCAAACTTCCCTTAGAGTGATCACAATTTTCTTAAATATTTCAGCTTTAATCTGTAGCTGAAAATTTTTCAGTTTCAATACCCAAAATTATTCTTTAAAAGCATAGATTATTTACACTAATGTATATAAATACTATATCACTAGGGTATTAGAAATGATGTTTTAATTTCCTAAAGTTCATGGGTTCAAACACAAAATATGAAAAAGCATGATTTATGAAGTTAGTGGGACTAGATAAAAAAAGGCAATGAGGCTGTCTGTATGGAAAACTTGTGACTCTATGAGCTGTTTCTGAATTGGTGTCAATTAATTATCAAGACCATTTAAGGTCAGTAAACATAAGTGATGAGCACCAAAGAACAAAGTCATGATTTTAACTTCCTGAGACTACGAAAAATTGAAATTTTTAATGCAGGTTGAGAGGTAACCTGTAGTTTGACAGAGATTCTGTGTATGTATGTGCATGTGTGTGTGTGTTTGTGTGTGTGCGAGATCATACATTTTTGGTGGCAGGCATGTTGTATTTGGTGGCAAAAGTGAACGTCAACATTCTAGGAATCAGTGAACTAAGATGGACTGGAAAGGGTGAACTTAACTCAGATGACCATTATATCTACTACTGTGGGCAGGAATCCCTTAGAAGAAATTGAGTAGCCATCATAGTCAACAAAAGAGTCCAAAATGCAGTACTTGGATGCAATCTGAAAAATGACAGAATGATCTCGGTTTGTTTCCAAGGCAAACCATTCAATATCATGGTAATCCAAGCCTATGCTCTAACCAGTAATGCTGAGGAAGCTGAAGATGAACGGTTGTGTGAAGACCTACAAGTTCTTTTAAAACTAACACCCAAAAAAGATGTCCTTCTCATTATAGTGGACTGGAATGCAAAAGTAGGAAGTCAGGAAACACCTGGAGTAGCAGACAAATTTGGCCTTGGACTACAGAATGAAGCAGGGCAAAGCCTAATAGACTTCTGCCAAGAGAACACACTGGTCATAGCAAACAACCTCTTCCAAAAACACAGGAGAAGACGCTACACATGAACATCACCAGATGGTCAATACCAAAATCAAATTGATTATATCCTTTGCAGCAAAAGATGGAGAAGCTCTTTACAGTCAGCAAAAACAAGACCGGGAGCTGACTGTGGCTTGGATCATGAGCTCCTTATTGCCAAATTCAGGCTGAAATTGAAAAAAGTAGGGAAAACCACTAGACCATTCAGGTATGACCTAAAACAAATCCCTTGTAATTATACAGTGGGAGTGAGAAATAGATTTAAGGG
>ML664173.1:6621830-6761591 GCA_007570785.1 Antilocapra americana | reverse complement strand
TTTTCATGTCAAGATGGGATCGATAAAGGACAGAAATGGTATGGACCTAACAGAAGCAGAAGATATTAAGAAGAGGTGGCAAGAATACACAGAAGAACTGTACAAATAAGATCTTCACAAATCAGATAATCACGATGATGTGATCACTCATACTCAGCTAGAGCCAGACATCCTGGAATGTGAAGTCACGTGGGCCTTAGGAAGCATCACTACACACAAAGCTAGTGGAGGTGATGGAATTCCAGTTGAGCTATTTCAAATCCTGAAAGATGATGCTGTGAAAGTGCTGCATGCAATATGCCAGCAACTTTGGAAAACTCAGCAGTGGCCACAGGACTGGAAAAGGTCAGTTTTCATTCCTATCCCAAATAAAGACAATGTCAAAGAATGCTCAAACTACCACACAACTGCGCTCATCTCACACACTAGTAAAGTAATTCTCAAAATTCTCCAAGTGAAGCTTAAGTAATACATAAACCGTGAACTTCCAGATGTTCAAGCTGGTTTTAGAAAAGGCAGAGGAACCATGATCAAATTGCCAGCATGTGCTGGATCATCGAAAAAGCAAGAGAGTTCCAGAAATACATCTACTTCTGCTTTATTGACTATGTCAAAGCCTTTGACTGTGTGGATCACAATAAACTGTGGAGAATTCTGAAAGACATGAGAATACCAGACCATCTGACCTGTCTCTTGAGAAACCTGTATGCAGGTCAGGAAGCAACAGATAGAACTGGACATGGGACAACAGCTTGGTTTGAAGTAGGAAAAGGAGTACGTCAAGGCTGTATATTGTCACCCTGCTTATTTAACTTCTATGCAGAGTACATCATGAGAAATGCTGGGCTGGAAGAAGCACAAGCTGGAATCAAGATTGCCAGGAGAAATATCAATAACCTCAGAAATGCAGATGACACCACTATTATGGCAGAAAGTGAAGAGGAACTAAAAAGCCTCTTGCTGAAAGAGAAAGAGGAGAATGTAAAAGTTGGCTTGAAGCTCAACATTCACAAAACTAATATCATGGCATCTGGTCCCATCACTTCATGGGAAATATATGGGGAAACATTGGAAAAATTGTCAGACTTTATTTTTCTGGGCTCCAAAGTCACTGTAGATGGTGATTGCAGGCATGAAATAAAAATACGCCTACTCCTTGGAAGGAAGGAAAGTTATGGCCAACCTAGACACCATATTGAGAAGCAGAGACATTACTTTGCCAACAAAGGTCCATCTAGACAAGGCTACTGTTTTTCCAGTAGTCAAGTATGGATGTGAGTTTTGGACAGTGCAGAAAGCTGAGTGCCGAAGTATTGATGCTTTTGAACTGTGGTGTTGGAGAAGACTCTCGAGAGTCCCTTGGACTGCAATGAGATCCAACAAGTCCATCCTAAAGGAGATCTGTCCTGTGTGTTCACTGGAGGGTCTGATGCTGAAGCTGAAACTCCAATACTTTCGCCACCTGATGCGAAGAGTTGACTCATTGGAAAAGACCCTGATGCTGGGAAGGACTGGGGGCAGGAGGAGAAGGGGAAGACAGAGCTGACTGGATGGCATCTCCTACTTGATGGACATGGGTTTGGGTAGGCTCAGGGAGTTGGTGATGGACAGGGAGCCCTGGTGTGCTGCGGTTCATTGGGTGGCAAAGTGTCGGACCCGACTGAATGACTAAAATGATACTAAGTGGCATATAGATGATACAGATGTTGGTGTTTGGAATTTTTTTGTTAAAGATATTTTCATCATTATTGTTGCTATATAGAGCAAAACAAATCTTTAGAGTTAAGTGTGCCTTTTTCTTATCAAATATTTCCAGATCATTTGTTTATGGTGAACACTGTTGATGCTCTACTCAATAAACTTTCTGCTTTCTCATTATTAAATTTTTCCTAATTGTATTTAATATATAAACTTCCCCAGCCCTCCACATATATATTTAGATCATGTGGGTTAGTTGATCCAGACCTCTATAGAGGCCAGAATAGCTTTAAGTTACTTTACTTCCATAAGGCTATGTTATAATGATATTTTTTTCAGAAATTAATGTCTAAGGATAAATACCTCTTATTTTTTTTTTTTTACTTTATTGAAGAATCTGGTTCAAAAATAAGTTAAATGAGGTGCTTAAGCAAAGATAGGACAATTTTGTTATTGAACTTTGAGAAAAATTTCTTTTTTTCTCTCTTTTGCCCATAAAAAAAGAAACATTTTCATCCCCTGAATAATCAAGTTATGTAATTGAGAAGCCAGAAAGTGCTGCTTCAATTTAAAAGTCACATAGAAGATCAAAGGTCACTAGGTTAAGCCAAAAGTTGGGCTTGAGCCACCTCTGAACTTCCAATACATCTACCACTACATTATATTGTATTTTTGAGTTTGTATCTGGTTCCCTGTCACCTATGCCAGAAACCATCCTAATTATAACACAGAGCTTTAAAGCAATCCAATTAGAAGACTAAGCACAGATTATGGTTTTGTTCGCATGTTATTCCATGGCAATCTCTCTAAAACATTTATGTGCAGATTTTTTTAACAGTACAGATTGACCTTTTAGTATTCTAAAATCTTTCTGTAATATGACATAATTTCTTGTTAGCATAAGACAAACTCAATTAACTCTGAGCATTTCTGTTACTTCAGATAAACCCAATGGCACATCCTTAGAGGAAGCTAATTGGCTTCCCAGTACAATGCATATTATACTAATTATAATATATCTTCTGAGCATGACAGAATACATGTGCCTTAAATTAACTTCAATTGAATTTATGGAGACTAGGGTGATACCTCCATATTATTATTCTTTTTTAAAATAGACTTACTTCTCCCCAACTCTAGCTGTTTATCCAGTCAAAGGAATACATTTCTATAAAGTAATCCAAGTGTCAAGAAGAAAATACAGTATCTGTAGAGTGTAAGAGGGTCACAGAATCAAATTTGACTTACGCATATTTCAAACCATGAGAAAAATAAATTGCTAGTTGGCTTTACTTTTGAAAAATACCTTTTCATACATTTATTGAAACATTTGAAGGACTTTTATGAACTTTTAGCTTTATAATAAATAAGCTGCACATTTTGCTTGCATACATTTAAAATCACTTACAGTGAAAGCAGAACAGAGCATATATATGATGTCATTTGAAGACACAGGGCCTGATTCTCCCCTTTGTAGCTGCCTGAGGACACCTCTGTGCTGCAGGAATGGTTCATTTACTCACCCATGTGTCCTCTCCCACACCCACAGGTGTCCCGGGTCAGCTCTCTGCTTTAAAGAAGCAAAGACATATTTGATGGTGTCATAAGAAGACCAACTATCGTTTGCTGTTATGAATTTCATCATCAAGAGCTCTCCTGTGTAGGCCAATAAGATGGACTCCAACTGGACATAGAAGGAATTGAAATCAAGTTGTTCTTTGCAGATGTGTCAACCTGAGCAAAGATGGCATGACTTGCCAAAACCACAGAGCTACTTATTGTAACATCAATTCTGAGGCCCCAAGTGACAGACTAGCTCAATCCATCGCTGTTGCCCTAAACATCCAAATATACGAGAGGGCAAAAGCATTGAGCTTAAAATCATTATGATTATCTTAATAGTGTATATATAATATAATCTTGGCTAAATGGGTAAAGAATTGGTCTGCAATGCAGGAGACCCAGGAGACATGGTTCAGTCCTTCTGTTGGGAGGAGGAAATGGCAATTCATTACAGTATTCTCGCCTAAAAAATCCCACAGAGGAACCTGGTAGACTGCAGTGCTTGGAGTCCCAAAGAGCCAGACACAGCTGGGTGATGAAGCACTCAAAATATCTTAATTATAATAGATGTAGGTGTTATTTCCATAATTTCATTCAGTCTTTATCAGTTAGCGTGTGCCCAGTTTCTAAGTTATGTCCAACTCTTTGCTACACCACGGACTGGACTGTATCCCACCAGGCTCCTCCTTCTATGGGATTCTCCAGGTAAGAATACTGGATTGGGTTGCAATTTCCTTCTTAAGTGGGTCTTCGGGTCTCAGGGATCAAACCCACACCTCCTACATTGGCAAGCAGATCCTTTACCACTGAGCCACAAGAGAAGCCCTTATCAATTAGTACTTGATATTAATATTGTGCCAACTTTAGAAATAATGGAACTGACTTAGAAATTAGCATCAAATGTAACATACGAGAAATATATACAAGATCTTACATTTGGATTCTGAAATTACTAAACTCAGGACTAAACTTAAACTTGTTCAGTAGATAACTTTCTCCATAAGTTTGGAAGAATAAATGATGACCTCCAACTTAAAACATACTTTCCCAGGTGACACTAGAGGTAAAGAACCTGCCTGTCAATGCAGGAGATGAATGAGATAATGAGTTAGATCCCTGGGTTGGGAAGATCCCCTGGAAGAAGCATGGCAATCCACTCCAGTTTTCTTGCCTGGATATTCCTATGGACAGAAGAGCCTAGTGGGTTCCAGTCCATGGGGTCACACAGAGTCAGATATGACTGAAGCAACTTAGCATGCAAACACACATACACATATACACACATATATAGACATAACCATTTTCCCTGCTTAAATATCCATATTCTCAACCATTGTTTTTTGATTTGTTTGTTTTACTCAGATAGTGTCTACTTTATTACTTCTTAGATTATTTTTTTCTTTCTCCTTTCCTTTCATACATTCACTGGTATAGATATTGCAGTTTGGGTGGGGGGTATTATTCAAGCTACATATATCTCAGTTTCTGAACATGACATTTTTGAAGATCTCAGTTCAAAACTAAATGGTTAAGGAGAGGATGACTGAAGTGGGCAACCAAAGCTGGGCCCCCTCCTCCCCTTTTTTTTTGCACAAAAATTTTGAAACTTGGACACTGACTTTCTCATTAATTTCTGTTAAGAGGTTGAACTAGGAAGCAATGGAAAGTCACATGACTTCACTCCAAATTGTAGAATGTTCTTGTTCAGAGAGAGAGAAAAATGAAAGATAGTTGGATTAGGAGAAGCAGAGTATAGAAGCTCTACATTTAGAGAGATACATATTCCTATTTAGGGAATAAGAATATGGGTTCAGATGACTTTCTGGGGGACAGCTCACTCTATTATGTGGTACTACCACATCTCGTTCATCTCCATGAGAAATTTCCAAACATACCTAATAAATTATCTTTCAGTGATTTGAATACACTATTCTTTAGAGTCACATTGAATCGGATTCTTTGGGAATCTCACATATGGCAACCATCATGCTTTCTTCATGTGCACAAAGTCCAAATAGCATTGAAAAACAGATACAAAAAAAAAAAAATCATAGGACTAAAATCAAAGAAAAGATTCCTGAGAAGAATGCATCCTTTTATTCTCAAAAATGGTAACATTATTTTTAGGAATATTACAAAAAATATACCCATTTGAATGCAAAGTTCCAAAGAATAGCAAGGAGGGATAAGAAAGTCTTCTTCAGTGATCAATGCAAAGAAATAGAGGGAAACAATAAAATGGGAATGACTAGAGACCTTTTCAAGAAAATTAGAGATACCAAGGGAACATTTCATGCAATGATGGGCACAATAAGGGACAGAAATGGTATGGACCTGACAGAAGCAGAAGATATTAAGAAGAGGTGGAAGGAATACACAGAACTGTACAAAAAGATCTTCATGACCCAGATAATACATGGTGTGATCACTCACCTACAGCCAGACATCCTGGAATGTGAAGTCAAGTGGGCCTTAGAAAGCATCACTACATACAAAGCTAGTGGAGGTGATGGACTTCCAGTTGAGCTATTTCAAATCCTGAAAGATGATTCTGTGAAAGTGCTGCACCCAATATGCCAGCAATTTTGGAAAACTCAGCAGTGGCCACAGGACTGGAAAAGGTCAGTTTTCATTCATATCCCAAAGAAAGGCAATGCCAAAGAATGTTCAAACTACCACACAACTGCACTCATCTCACATGCTAGTAAAGTAATGCTCAAAATTCTCCAAGGCAGTCTTCAACAGTATGTGAAGTGTGAACTTCCAGATGTTGAAGCTGGACTTAGAAAAAGCAGAGGAACCAGAGATCACATTGCCAACATCTGCTGGATCATCAAAAAAGCAAGAGAGTTCCAGAAAAACATCTATTTCTGCTTTATTGATTACGCCAAAGCCTTTGACTGTGTGGATCACAACAAACTATGGAACATTCTTAAAGAGATGGGAAAACCAGACCACCTGACCTGCCTCTTGAGAAATCTGTATGCAGGTCAGGAAGCAACAGTTAGAACTGGACATGGAGCAATAGACTGCTTTCAAATCAGGAAAGGAGTACATCAAGGCTGTATATTGTCACTCTGCATAGTACATCATGTGAAATGCCAGGCTGGATGAAGCACAACCTGGAATTAAGATTGCCGGGAGAAATAACAAAAACCTCAGATACGCAGATGACACCACCCTTATGGCGAGGGTGAACTAAAGCAAAGAAAAACTAAAGAGCCTTTTGATGAAAGTGAAAGAGAGTGAAAAAGTTGGCTTTAAGCTGAACATTCGAAAAATAAAGTCATGGCATCTGGTCCCATCATTTTATGGCAAATAGATGCAAAAACAGTGGCAGATTTTATTTTAATTTTTTGGGGGTTCCAAAATCACTGCATATGGTAACTATAGCCATGAAGTTAAAAGACCTTTTTCCCTTGGAAGAAAGATTATGACCAACATAGACAGCATATTAAAAAGCAGGGGCATTACTTTACCCACAATGGCCCATCTAATCAAAGCTATGGTTTTTCCAGTGGCCATGTATGGATGTGAGAGTTGGACTATAAAGAAAGCTGAGCACTGAAGAATTGATGCTTTTGAACTGCAGTGTTGGAGAAGACTGTTGAGAGTCCCTTGGACTGCAAGGAGATCCAACCAGTCCATCCTAAAGGAAATCAATCCTAAATATTCATTGGAAGGACTCATGCTAAAGCTGAAACTCCCATACTTTGGCCACCTGATGCAAAGAACTGACTCATTTGAAAAGCCCCTGATGCTGGGAAAGATTGAAGGCAGGAGGAGAAGGGGATGACAGAGGATAAAATGGTTGGATGGCATCACCGACTCAATGGACATGAGTCTGAGTAAACTCCAGAAGTTGGTGATGGACAGGGAGGCTTGGTGTGCTGCAGTCCATGGGGTCATAAAAAGTTGGGCATGACTGAGCAACTGAACTGAACTGAACTCATCATTCAGCCTTACGATAGATCAGAGTTTGGTGTACTTGATTTAATTAATTATTAATTGGAAAATGCTCACTGTGAGGAAGCATTATTAGAAAGCCTTGGCTCTACAAAAGTGAAAAAAATATCAAAATCCCAGCTGTATTTTATAACACACTTATATTAAAGTCTATGTAGAAATGAAAAGAGTCAGATTAACCAAAATGTCATGAAAAGGAAGAATAAGCCTGGAGCATTCACATTGCCCAATTTCATAATTTACTCAAAGATCCAATAAATTAGAAAAAGTGGTATAGTCATAAGACAGACTTATACAGCAAAGGAATAGAACTGAAAGTCCAGAAAAAAAATCACGGCAGTTAAGGTTAATTGATTTTTGGACCAAAATACCATGACATTGCACTAGATAAGAACAGTCTCGTCATAAAATGATACTGGAGGAAGTGAATATCCATATAGAAATAAAGTTGGATCTTTATATCATATTGTTTATAAAAATTAACTCAACTCAATATGGCTGTTACACAAAAAGCCCAATAAAAAATAAATATGTTGTGCTTCTTCAAAATTAAACTATTCTGTGCTTTAAAGCACAAAATCAACAAAGTTAAAAATACAGACCAGAAAATGGTGAAAATATAAATCTGACAATGGAATTTTATAAAAATGTAAAGAACCCATACTTATACAACAGAAGAGCAAATAAACCACCTAAAAAATTGGACAATATATTTGAATAGCCATTTCTCTAAATGAGATATAGAATTGATCTATAAGAAAAATAACAATAAAATATGCTCTTTGTTATTAGTCCTGTTGTTGTTGCTTAGTTGCTAAGTCCCTTCCTGCTCTTTTTCATTCCCGTGGATTACAGCCCGCCTGGCTCCTCTGTCCATGGGGATTCTTCAGGCAAGAATACAGGAGTGGGTTGTCATTCTTCAGAGGAACTTCCCAATCCAGGGATCGAATCCTGGTCTCCTGCATTGCAGGAAGGTTCCTTACCATCTGAACCACCAGCAAAGCCTTTGATTAGTCACTAGAGAAAGGCAAATCAAAATCAATTCACATTCCCTAGAATGGATAAAATAAATGAGAGAGACAATAACATATATTGTGGAAAATGAGAAATTCAAACCCTTATACACTGATGGTAGAATTTTAAAATCATACAGAAACTTTGGAATAATTTGGCAGTTCCTTAAAATTTTTATACATAGAACTTCCATACATCCCAGCCATGTACATTACCAATAAAAATAAAATATATGTTCATGCGAAAACAGGCACATATGAATGTTTATAAAACTATTTTTCACAGTAACCTAGATTTGGAAAAGATAAAATATCTATCAAATATAAGTAGACAATCAGAATATGATATATACATATAATATGACAATAGTTAGTTTCCCTGGTGGCTAAGACGGTAATGAATCTGCCTCTAATACAGGTAGACCAGGGTTCGATCCTTGGGTTGGGAAGATCCCCTGGAGAAGGAAATGACAACCAACTCCAGTATTCTTGCCTAGAGAACTCCAGGGACAGAGGAGCCTGGTGGGCCACAGTTCATGGGGTCACAAAGAGTCAGACACAATTGAGCAACTAACACTTTCTTCACTTTCCTAAATAGACAATCAGAGTATCATATATCCATATAATAGGGTGATATTTGGAAATGAAGAAGGATTGACTACAATGCTACAACACAGATGAAGTTTGAAAATATGCTGCTGGCACTTTCCTGGTGATCCAGTGGTTAAGACTCATGATCCAAATGCAGGGGGCATGGGGTTCAGTCTCTGGTCAGGGAGCCGGCGTCCCACATGCTGCACAGCACAGCCAAACAATTCTTTTAATTTAAAAAAATAAAGTTATAAAAGTTAAAACATTATGCTAAATGACAAAAACCAGTCACAGAAGTCCACGTATTGTAAAGTTGTAAAATGTCTAATAGGCATATCCATGGAAACAAATAGCACATTCTTCTTCTAGGGTCCTGGGGTGGGGGGAGAGAGAGTAGCTATTAATGGACACGGGGTTTCCTTTCGGGTTAGGAAATATTCTGAAATCAGATAATGATGATTGTTGCAGAACTCCATGGATAAGCTAAAAGAAACACCTGAATCGCACTTTTTAAACGGGTGGATTTTATGGTTTATGAATTATATTTCAATAACGCTATATAAAAAGTAAAAATAATGAAACACCTAGTAAGTTACAGATCTGGACCACGAACCTATACAAGCTGTGTCAGAACCATGTACCCCAAACAATATTTAACCTTCATGTGGAACATTAATTTCATATATCACCTCTGCAAGTATTGATCCTCTCAGTGGCTCTGTGGGTAGACAGGTAGCAATGACCATCTTAATACAGAACACGAGGTGAAATGGCTTTAAGTAAACGACAATAAAGAATACCAAACTCATGAGTGTGTTAGTGACAAAATGAAAGCCAAGTCTTTGCTTTCTAAATCTAAGAAAGTTTTCATCTCATTACTCCATATTGCTGTTAAACAGATTAGATCTGAATATATTTTTGCAGTGGTTTTTGTTCATATGTTAAGAATCTTAATTTCTTGAAATTTGTTTTAATAAATGATGGATTCTCTTTTGCAGTCTGAAATCCGTGCAAATGCTGAATGTTGCAATAAATTTACATACATCTGTATAGATGTGCTAAGATTCGTCACAAATTTATATTTATCACCTTTATATTTTGATGATGACAGCAATATAAACTAAGCCAACTCAATTTCAAATCTTTGGTCTTTGAAATGGAAGGTTCCTAACAGTTACACTTATTTAAACATGAAGTTAATAAAGAAATCAGTATATTGCATGCGCACACAAAATATGTTCCAAGCTAATGTATTAAACCAGTGTAGAAGCATAGCCCTGAACAAATTACATATTTTTCTAAATATTGATTTGCTGGCAACCCAGTATCTTTTGCATGAGAATTTTTTAGTTCATATGGAAACCATTCTTTATTTTAGCAAACATCCAAAGCACAAACAAATCAAGGGACTACACACACCAACCTATATATTATACTTATAATTCAATAAAATTGTTGCGTGCAGCTATTTTTTCACACATGTGGCAATCTAATTTTGTCAGGCTTTTACAAATATTGCTATTGATTTTTCCCAAAATGGCACTAAATTTGGAGAAACAACATTACAATTTAGAGTTTTTCCCCTTCATTGTACTAAAATGTATATTGGATTTTGCAAGACTTTATGGCTCCATCACTTTCTGGTAGGTTAGTTGCTGATATGCAAATACCACCTTCATTAGCTTTTAACCCTAAACAATGGATATTTCAGTATCAAAAGAAAGCCAGCAATTTGAATGGGCCAAAAGGAATACCATTTCCTGGTTCATATAAGAGCAGCTTGTGAAAAAAAGTAATTACTTCTTTACACCACTTGGTTATTTTTGAGAGATGATTAACTTCTTTTGGTTTTCACAACAAGAATAGAAGCTCACACTTCCACTTGAAACCAGTCTGGAGACTTTTCAGGGATGACTAACTTTATATTTGAATGGAAATTTGCATCGTTCATTAGTGGACCTTTTTACTATCATATTTTTTATCACAGTTTTAAAGTTTTACTTCAGATCCGAGATGAAATTGCATCTAAAGTGCATCAGAACTCAGGCAGTCTGGCAGTTTCAATGGGAAAGGCCAGCTGCCATGCAGACCCCATGTAGTTCCTCTTCCTGGGAAGAAAGGCTCCACTTTGACATTGTGAGGGATAATTTCTGATGTCTCCCTGCCTTATAAATACAGCAGAACTTAGAGGCCACCTTTCTGTACATCTATTTTAAAGGAGCCGACATACTATAACAAATGGCATTAACCTTTCATTTTAAGTCCTTTTCCTCTCTTAGTCTAGGCTGCTGGATTGCTCATTCAGTAGAAAATCACACAGCGTGTTATTGCGGTGTCATCAGCATGAATAATGGATTCCACGCTCGCAGAGATAAACCTCAGACAGAAAAGTTAACAATATGGACATCATTGTTCAGGTGACATCTGAAGTACTGAAAGTGACTAGTCTAAAAAACTATGACGGTACTTTCAAAATGTCACAGATTTTGAATGCTCCAAGATGACCAACATATCACAGGAATGTATTAATAAAATGGGCATGGTCCTTAAAAGTGAACGTTGACTTTTCTGTTTTCCTGATCCTGAAACTGAAGTGGATGGATGTGGTTGGTAGTGTGAGGACCATATAGAAACAACAGCTCCAGCATTAGTTGCTCTTGGGTTATTGAACCTTAAGCTAGAGGTACACCAGTGAAATTCCAAAGTAAGTTATGTTTCTCAGAAATGTCACATCTCCCTGTCACGTGTACCTCTGCGGTTTCCCTACAATTATCTGTCTCCTCCCAGAATTCTACTGTCATCTTTGCATTTGTGAAGAAGAAACATTTGCCTTTTGAAAAGAAATATTCTAGGGATGCATCCACTTTAAACTGAATTAGCTGAACTATGAATATGATCACTTCATTATTCAGCATTGGTGGTTTCATCACATCCACATGAGAGAAACTTGTAATGTTATACATGTCATAGATATATAAAGAACACTAGCTCTTACTTGAAACTAATTAAATTTGTTCTCAATTAAGACAATTTTTAAGTGGTCAGAGAAGTTTATCAACTTAATTATGGCCTGACTTTCAGTGGCAGTAGAAAGCCTCTTTACCTAATATGAATAATTTATTTAACAGAGATATGAAACAGATGAACTGAAATTTAGCATCCTATGCTGGATAGCTTCATTTTGCCCCTTTCTAATCAATTTCCTTTGTTTTCTAGCATGATCTCTTCCTTGGAAGGCTTACTTGCAGTGGTTATATTAAAAGTTTCCTTATCCTCTAACGTCTGACAGAAAAAAGTAAGAAAGTAAAGACAGAATATTTATCCTATGAGATCCTTTCTTGTGAGATTACTTCAAGCTGGCCATGTTCCTCTGCTAAATGGTGACTGTTCTTAAAGAGCTGACTACACAATTATCTCCTTTTAGGTTTTGCCAACCAATCTCTCTCTTCCTCATCCCTTAAGACTGAGTGGTAACATGCTATTTACTATAAACTCTGGATTACTGCACTATTCCTTCTGATTTCCCTATACCTGCACCTTTATAAATTAGCCATGTTGTAAATAAACCCTCTTTGTTTTATCCTATCCCCATGGTTCATCTGTTTCCTGTTGGGACCTGACTGATTCCACAGCATAATTTATGATAAAATGTTGACTTACTTTTTCTCTACAATCTCAACATAGATATTTACTCAGATATCTAGATCTAGTTACCTGAATGTAAAAATCCAACATATCCACTGAAATGCTTCCTTGTTTATTATTTTTCTTTTCTTTTTTAGTGGATAGTCAAAGTCTGTGCTTATACAAAATGAAAAAACTCAGCCATGGGAAGTCTTTGCAATCATTATCTAGTATTATTCTTATCATGCAGAGATATCCTTTCTAGGCTGAAAACAATATCGGACAGACATCTTAACTAACTGAATTGAGAGGAAACTTTCTATTCATAGTGCAACAAAATACAGATTCAAGGTCCTGACTTTTTCAGTTATTTTTACCAAGTAATCATCAAATTCATTTTGATCTGCTGCACATAAAATTAAAAATATCTTTTGATGCCTTCTTAATATACAAGTTATTTTAAAACTTTTCTCATTAAACTATTTTTATGAGAGAAGTTTCATATAATAGAAATAAACAAAAGAAGGTTGGTTCCAGAAATCAACTCCCTCTTGATTTGGTAGCATCTCACTTGTGGTTCATTTTCATCATCCTTTGCAAATGCCTTCTTTTATTACCAGCCTTGTAACTTGAAGGTAGACCTTTGTTTATCCATCTCTACAGGCTCCCTTGGTTTTCTGATCCAATCTTATTGCTTAATCTTTTTATATGCCAATGATTTCTAAATGTATCTCTAGCATGAGTCTCTCCCTGAACGTATGACTAATGCTCCAAACTACCTACTCTACAGCTCCATCTGAGCATCTCATAACATTTCACATTTAACACCTTCCAGACAAAACCGCTGATCTGAGCTCTACACACTCCACTCACAGTCTTCTCTGTCTCCTTTTGGGCTCTCAGTATAAAGTTGGAACTTTTGTTAACTGCATTCTTTCTTCCATATTCCATATCCAACCCATGAGCATATCCTGTTAATTTATGCTAAAACATGTGGAGGATCTAACTCCTTCTCCCACTTCCCTTGTGGTCTCTCTAGTCCAACCTGCCATCATCTCTGCGTTTTATGTTGCACTGGGCTTCTAATTGGATTCCTGCTTTCAGATCCCCACCTCCAGACCATGTCTATCATCTATCGCATCCAAAGTGATCAAGTTAAAACTGAGATCAGTTGATGCCCTCCTGTTTATAATCATCCCTTGACAGCTCACAAGATTAATTTCCTAGGGCTGCCAAAACAAAATATCTCAAACTAGGTGGCTTAAAGCAACAGAAATTTATTCTCACACAGTATGGAGGCTAAAGTTGGAGATAAGTTGTCCATGGGGCTGTATTTTCTTGGAGGACAGTAGGACAGAATCCTTCATTGCTTCTCTCCTGGCTTCTGGGGGTTATTGGTAATCCTTAGCACTCTGGCTTATAACTGCATCGTTTCAGTCTTT
Organism: Antilocapra americana; assembly: GCA_007570785.1. Taxonomy (NCBI): domain Eukaryota; kingdom Metazoa; phylum Chordata; class Mammalia; order Artiodactyla; family Antilocapridae; genus Antilocapra; species Antilocapra americana. Next base: position 6,747,694 of record ML664173.1, on the reverse strand, counting down.
ATGTCCACATACACTCAGCTTTCGTTCCTGTGTCTCCTCTGACAGAAGTCCTTCTTATTCCTTTTATAAAGACACTAGTCATTGGGTTTGGGCCCACTCTAATGCAGTATGAACTCATTTTAACTTGATTATTATGCAAAGACCCTATTTTCAAAAAAGACCACATTCACAGGTTCCAGGTAGGTACGAATTTGAGTGGGGAGGGTTGTTTTTCAACCAGTAAACTCCTCTGTTCGTTTAGAGTAGTGGTACGTGATTGGTGCACTTTTGTTCTCTAGAGCACGTTTGGCAATGTGCAGAGACATTCCTGGGGTTCACAGCTGAAATTAGCTTAGAGGTTAGAGGCCTGGGACTTTGTTAAACATCACAATGTGAGGTATTTATGCCGATCTATTTCGGTTCTAAACAAAGGTCAGGAAGTGAGTATTATGGGAAACATGACATATAATCATTGTTTATTACTGGGATTATTAGAGAAATGAACTTTCCAGAAAATAAGATTGTTCTCTAAAAAATTGACATGTCCACTTGTTATTTGTTAAATAATTGCTGAATAATATTTGCATCTTTCTAACTTAATTTTCTTTGTGTTTTGTTAAAAACAAGCCTACAGACCCCAAAATGGAGTCTCTTATGTTAAAGCCCATGTCATCAAAGGGAGACTTAATTACAGTTGGCTCTGTAAATTAGTTTCCAAGGGAATTTTAAACCAATCAGGAATCACCTGATTAGCACTAGCAGGTAATCTGCCTGATAGACCTCTGACATCCATTACAAGAAAGTAAGCTTTCGATAACCAACACCCTTTCTGCCAAGAATAATGTCCTTGTTCCTATCTGCTTTTGTCTCTGTACATATTTCATTTTATACAGTTTATCAAAGCTCCTTTATCTGCTAGACTGGATGCTGCCCTACTGAGTTGAGTTTTGTTCAAATAAATATTTAAACTTTTTAACATGTCTTCTAGCAAAATCTTCTAGCAAAATCTCAGCTCTGATGGTAATTAAGTTAAATGAGCGAAGTATGAACTATTTTTAAAGTAGATTTACCCAATTGGTGAAGTGAAGAAGTGAAGATGCTCAGTCCTGTCTGACTCTTTGTGACCCCATGAACTGTAGCCCAGCAGGCTCCTTTGTCCATGGGATTTTCCAGGCAAGAATACTGGAGTGGGTTGCCATTTCCTTCTCCAGAGGATCTTCCTGACCCAGGTCTCTTGCATTATAAGCAAATGCTTCACCATCTGAGCCACCAGAGAAGTCCCAACTGGTAAACGTCTCTAATAGCTTCCTTCCAGGACTATATTCAGATAGTGCACATAATTCCTAAGAGAGAATACTATATGGCTTGTAGTATGCAATTTACATGTTAATTCTCACCCTCTCCCTCTTAATTCACCATTCCTCCTTACATATACCACAGCCTTTGCAGACATTTTTGAATAAAATGTGAAATGACAAAATGGCATTTAACCCATGAGACAAGCCAGGTCTTTACAAAGATTAAAAATATGATATGCCTAATTTCACCATTTTATTATTACTCTTATTAATCATATGGTTATTAATTTAATTTCATCAATTTCCCATATATTTTAAATGTTTATTTTGTTCTGAAAGCAAATAATTACTAAATTGATTTTCTTTTATTTCTAGTAGGTCACTGAATATTGCACTGCTTATGAAATAAAAATATCCTGAAATTTTGGCTAAAAAATACCTATTTGGGACACTCTGGTACAAATTTAAGCAGAATTTGGAAAAGGCCAATAAAAACATGAAAAAAACCTGACAGACTTGATTTATGAGTTCAGATTAACATAATTGCAGAGTAGATATTTCAGGGATTGAAAAAATAATCCTAAAGGGAAACTATCATGAAAAAACAAGCAGAGCTCCTACACCTGTGCAAGACAGTGAATTACATCACAGAGAAAGAGGAAAAATGGATATATCTGTTAAAAAAGTTCAACACTGAAGCACAAAGAAACCTAGTAAAAGAACATTTAGAATAAAGATCAGAAATCATAACCTGAGAGAACCTCATAACAGCCATGGGATATTGTGCCAGGGAAACAAGAGGGGTCAGAATATCTGCTATTTACAACCGAGTAAAACTAAGAAATTAGAAGCTGTTTTGCTTAAAGATTAAGACTAATTCGTAAATTCTATTTTTTAATTATCCACAAAAATATATACTGGAAGTCATTCTGAGCAGAAGTACAGTTATTAAATTCTGATTAGCTTTATGTTAGATTCATGTCATATCAGCACACACAGATGTTGCTTTTAGATAGCAAGAAGAGAGACTAGACGTCAACTTTTTATTTTCTACTCTGTTGGTATTTTGCCAAAGTCTAAAATTTAAAAAAAAAAAAAAAAAGCCTGGAAATGACCCGTTCAGCAGGTGAACAGAAAGTTTCATTGGAATGACAAAAGCCAGGGCTTGCTCCTCTTGGATAAATGATCTAACAGGAATGTACAGCTTTTCTAAAGGTGATTCCAAAGAGGTGTAAATCCTCATCTTTCTCAATTTCTCTTAATTTATTCAGTAAAATCTCTTTCTTAATCTCAAGTCCTCTTAATCTGTCTTAATTAGGTTGTCTCAAACAAAGTATAAATAAGAAAAAAAAGGCATATAATGTACTTATGGTAATAAGAACCAAATGAATCCCTTTGCTTGATTCATCCTCTTTCTTCCTGTCTTTGATGCGCAGAAAGCGAGTTCCGTTGCAGTTTGTGTCACCACAGCTATGACCATGACACGTGATAATTTATGGTGTGAATTTTTGCTTGTCAAGTTTCGGTGGGCTGTGAACTACGGCAGGAACATGAAGACATCCTGAAGACATCGTCTGAGCAATCCTCTGACATTTGCAAAGAAAGGGAGACTGAAATAATCTCTGCTTGAGTTTGTCATGTGAAATTTCCAATTAAAATAGCCTTTGCCTGCTGTATTTTTCAACTTTCAAATAGAAAAATATACACTTCTGTGGATTTTTTAAAAATAAAACTGAGAAATTATTATTTGAAATGTGAAATTAAATTCTTGTTCCAACTAAATGATCATGATCAATGAAATCATGAAAATTTATGAGTCTTAAACATTTAGTTTGCATGCTGACTTAGTTTCATCACAATGAAAGCTTCATCACAAATGAAGCAATGGGTTCAAAGACCGGTCCTGTTCCCTGGGTTTTGTGGGAACAGCATATGTAACTAAAAATTAGCCTTGTTTTATGTCCCTTACATCGCTGAATACTTGTTAGATTTTAGGTGTATATTTTTAATTACATTTCTCCATCTAGTTTATAGCTACTGCACTTAATGTTCTTAAAATAAATACAGCTCAGAAATAGACTTCCTTTGGAGTAAGTCTTTACATTTCTTAGAAATTATAAATACATATGGTCTCTAGAAATTTCTCTTCTCTCTTCAAGTATTAGAGCAGATTAGATGTGCTCACCTCTACACAAGAAATAAGGAATGAGTACACATTTTAATAGGATCAGAGAGATAGCATTTGGTAAACCAGAAAGATATTATTTCAAAACACTGGTCCCTAACTGAAAATTGGTTGTGACGTTGAAAATCTATTTACCTTTGATGAAATCTAATGAAGATGTGGACATAGGTAGACTTGCCAAGTATTAGCACTGATTTTGGCTGAAGGCTAATTTCCTGTTTATAAACTTATGCAAACATGAAATTTCAGTGTCTATGAGATTCTTTGAGCTTCAAGTTTGATACCAAAATTTATTCTCCCATTCTTAGTTTATCTCTCTGCTGGACTATGTTTTAAAGTGATAAAAGGTACAATGATTAGATTACTTCTTAAAGCTTGATAGTAGTCCAGACATCTCAGTTTAAACAATGGTGACTAATAATAGAAACAGAAATGTTAGCTTAGGATGGTTTTTATTTCTTGAAACAAAGTTCATAAAACCCTGGGCTACAGTATTTTAATTCCCATTGATTAAGTAAGTTATTAACTTTGTTTGAGTTTCTTAATGCAAATTCATTGCTCAAATAATAATTTATGAAGTGCATATAACTTTATTGAACTTAATTTATAGGCTTTAACAAAATGAAAATATAGAAATCCAATTAGTTATAATGACTATATACATTGTGATTCTAATGTATTGATTTTATAAAGGTTATTATAAAATATATTGGTTTAACATATTTAAGAGACATGTTTAAGTTACATTTCTTAGGATTAATATCAGCATCTCTATCAAGATAAACATTCTTACTAAAGTTTATATCAGATCTGACGTTTAGGTAATTAGATATATAATATAATATGTACTTAATATATCATTATATGTATCTATAGGCTTCTCTGATGGCTCAGTAGGTAAAGAATCTACCTACAGTGTAGGAGATACAGAAGACTCAGGTTTGATCCCTGGGTTGGGAAGATCCCCTGGAGGAAGAAATGGCACGCCACTTCAGTATTTTTGCCTGAAAAAGCCCAGGAGAGAGAAGCCTGGCAGGCTACAATCCATGTGGGATCAAAGGGCTGGATATGACTGAGCATACACATATACATATACATACATATAGGTGTATAAAATACATGTTACCTGATATGCATGTGCTCCAGATCTCAGAAATCAAACATATTGAATTTTTCATCATTCCTAATTTAAACTATTATTGGCCTAAACAATGGATAAAAAGTTACAATGTGAAACTTCACTTTTAGGAATACTATCACTTTTTTAAGAAATCAAATTTCTTTCAGCATGATTAGAATTTGTGGATATTAAATGTATTTATAAAATTCTGATGCTTATGCTTTTCCACTTGGAATTAATTCAGAAGCTTACCTGTTACTCTTTAAGCTCAGCATATGCCTTTGAAATGACTGCATTTTTAATTAAAGAAGCCACTTCAATATATGTGAAGATTTAGTCACTAAGTCATGTCCAACTCTTGCAACCTCATGGACAGTAACCTGCCAGGCTCCTATGTCTATGGGATTCTTCAGGCAAGAATACTGGACTGGGTTGCCATTTCCTTCTCCATTTCCTTCCTGCCATTTTCTTCTTCCACTATCTTAAATGGGTATTTCATAACCCATCTGCTAAAACCTATATATACATTGGCTTTCTTATCTAGAACGTTTATTTTTTAAAAAAAGAAAACAAAAACCACATGTCTTGGTTTATAAAATTCTTATGAAAATAAAGAATTTTATTTTCTGTGGCTCAGAGCATGAGCTTTTTATTACAAATTCAGATCTATATTGAAGAAAGTGGGGAAAACCACTAGACAATTCAGGTATGACCTAAATCAAATCCCTTATGATAATACAATGGAAGTGACAAATAGATTACAGGGATTAGACCTGATATTGTGCCTGAAGAACTATGGATGGAAGTTCATAACATTGTACAGGTAGCAGTGATCAAGATCATCCCCAAGAAAAAGAAATGCAAAAAAGCAAAATGGTTGTCTAAAGAGGCCTTAGGAAGAGCTGAGAAAAGAAGAGAAGCTATAGGTAAAGGAGAAAAGGAAAGATAAAGCTATCTAAGTGCAGAGTTCCAAAGAATAGCAAGGAGAAAGAAGAAAGCCTTCTTCAGTGATTAATGCAAAGAAATAGAAGAAAGAAATAGTATGGGAAAGACTAGAGATCTCTTCAAGAAAATTAGATATACCAAAGGAAAATTTCACTCAAAGATGAGCCCAATAAAGGACAGAAATGGTATGGACCTATCAGAAGCAAAAGCTATTAAGAAGAGGTGGCAAGACTACACAGAAGAACTATACAAAAGAGATCTTGATGACTCAGATAATCATGATGGTGTGATCGCTCACCTAGAGCCAGACATCCTGGAATGTGAAATCAAGTGGGCTTTAGGAAACATCACTATGAACAAAGCTTTTGGAGGTGAGGGAGTTCTAGCTGAGGTATTTCAAATCCTAAAAGATGATGCTGTGAAAGTGCTTCACTCACTCCATATGCCAGCAAATCTGGAAAACTTAGCAGTGGCTACAGGACTGGAAAAGGTCAGTTTTCATTTTAATCCCAAAGAAAGGCAATGTCAAAGAATGTTCAGACTACCACACAATTGAACTCACCTCACACACTAGCAAAGTAATGCTAAAATTCTCCAAGCCAGGTTTCAACAGTATGTGAACCATGAATTTCCAGATATTCAAGCTGGATTTAGAAAAAGCAGATATTAAAATGCCATTAAAATGGGTTTAGAAAAAACAGAGGATTTAGAAAAAGCAGAGACTGAAATGCCAACCTCTGATGGATCATCGAAAAAGCAAGAGTTCCAGAAAAACATCATCTTTTGCTTTATTGTCTATACCAAAACATTTGACTGTGTGGATCACAACAAACTTCGGAAAATTCTTAAAAAGATGGGAATACCAGACCACCTGACCTGTCTCCTGAGAAATCTGTATGGAGGTCAGGAAGCAAGAGCTAGAAATGGACATGGAACAACAGACTGGTTCTAAATCAAGAAAGGAGTATGTCAAGGCTGTATATTGTCACCTTGCTTATTTAACTTTTATGCAGAGTATGTCATGCAAAATGTTGGGCTGGATGAAGCACAAGCTGGAATCAAGATTGCTGGGAGAAATGTCAATAACCTCAGATATATGGATAATGCCACCCTTATGGCGGAAAGCGAAGAATTAAAAAGCCTCTTGATCAAAGTGAAAAAGGAGAGTGAAAAAGTTGTCTTAAAGCTCAACATTCAGAAAACTAAGGTCATGGCAATCAGTCCCATCACTTCATGGCAAATTGATGGGGAAACAGTGAGAGACTTTATTTTCTTGGGTTCCAAAATTACTGCAGATAGTGACTGCAGCCATGAAATTAAAAGATGCTTGCTCCTAGACAGCATATTAAAAAACAGAGACATTACTTTGCCAACAAAGATCCATCTAGTCAAAGCTATGTTTTTTCCAGTAGTCATGTATGGATGTGAGAGTTGTTATAAAGAAAGCTGAGTGCTTAAGAATTTATGCTTTTGAACTGTGGTGTTGGAGAAGACTCTTGAGAGTCCCTTGGACTGCAAGGAGATCCAACCAGTCCATCCTAAAGGAAATCAGTCCTGAATATTCATTGGAAGGATTAATGTTTAAGTTGAAACTCTAATACTTTAGCTACCTGATGTGAAAAGCTGACTCATTGGAAAATACTCTGATGCTGGGAAAGATTGAGGGTGGCAGGAGAAGGGGACGATAAAGGATGAGATGGTTGGATTTCATCACTGACGCAATGGACATGAGTTTGAGTAAACTCCGGGAGTTGATGGACAGGGAGGCCTGGCGTGCTGCAGTCCATGGTGTCGCAAAGAGTTGGGCACAACTGAGCGACTGAACTGAGCTGAACTGATTCCTAGCATTTAAAACAGCAAGTCAAGTCCTCTGTTGAGCAACAGCTCCAGGCTTGCCAGTAGGAAGGTCAGGAGGCAGGTCACACCTTTTGTCAGGTGAGTAGCAGTAGCATCTCCTCTTCAGAATGAAAGCTCTAGACTCTGCTCTGCACCCAGTGTTAAAACTGCAAATGTTTCACTTTCCCTGAGCCTGAGAATTATGAGTGAAACCTTCATGTCTCGGTTTTTCATTTTATCTGAGACTCAGTAGGGGCTTCCATTCTCTTATTCAATCAAGAATCCACTGCAAGTTAACTGTATCTGCAGGCCAGACATTCTGTTCCATGCTCGAAATGCCAGTTACCTGATTCGCTGGCTGAATGTCCAAAGAACCGTATATGTGCATGCACACTCACACACACACACAGCAGTTCACACAACAGATCCCATCTCTAGTGTATTTATACTATGGCCTTACTTTCAGAAGTCACTGGGCGGATTTCCCTGGTGGTTAGGAGGCAAAGAATCCACCTTCCAATTCAGGGCCTTGTTTGCTTAGTCACTCAGTCTCATCCAACTCTCTGTGACCCCATGGACTCTAGCCTGTCCGGCTAGTCTGTCCATGGGATTTTTCAGACAAGAATACTGGAGTGGGTTGCTATTTCCTCCTCCAGGGAACTAATGCAGAGCATGTGGGTTCAGTTCTTGGTTGGAAACTAAGATCTCACATGCAAAGGGGCAACTGTGCTGTCTTGCCACAACTTCTGAACCCCTGTGCTCTGGAGCCCGTGAGACACAACTAGAGAAGCCCCTGTATACTGCAACTAGAGAAAGTCCGTGTGTGTCAATGAAGACTCGCAGGCAAAAAGTAAAAATTAAAAAAAAAAAAATTTAAATTTTGAATTGACAAAACATTCATTCGGTTCTTTTCCCATATCATCTTATGGGAACCCAAACAAACGTTTGGGCCGACCCTGTGTTTGCAGCCACTTGCTAAACTTTAGACATTCCTGCTGTTTCTTCTTCCTTTTGGTGGTTCTCTGAAGTCCTTCCTTGAAGTTTCTCCAGACGGCTTCCATCCCCTGAAGGCTCAGAACATGTTAGGACCTCTTTTCTCTGGCAGACCCTGCCTGCACCAAGGCTAGGACATTCAGCACATTGTTCTGTAGCACTGTTTATCTGTCTGTCTGCCCCCCAGACAGGGAGCAACTTGAGAGCAGGGCTTTCTCTCTGATCATTGACATATCACAAAAGCCTGTCTCGGCGTTTGGCAGAAAATGTATTGGAAAAAAGAAGAGAAATGAAGTGCAGTGAAATGAATTGAAATAGACATCCTTGACAAGAGCCCATGGAGTCTCCTTGTCAGCCTCCTATGGAGGAATTCCAGCTTCTTCACAATGAGTATGTTGAGAGTAGGGGGTGAGAGATGTCACTGTCTAAATACTAGCTTCAAACACATTCCAATAGTTTAAATCTCCCTTTTTAAGAGCTAAAAGCATAGCACTTTGTCAGTAAAGGTATTATATAAATGGAAAAAAAAAAACAAAAACAAAAATATATCACCTACAATCACTACTAAACACCTGGTATCTGAGATTTGGGCATAGGCCATTTTCAGTGGAGGTTCAAGCTGAGTCTGTGCCAGTCTCCTGAGTCTGTTATTCAATGATCTAGGTTAAATAGAACAAAGGAGAGGATCTACTGCCTTGTGGTCAAATGGTGCTTTTTCAACCTGGTATCTATCAAGATAGGAAGATGATAAGGCCACTTTACATCATTTACAGTGAGGCAGGAACAGCAGGAAGCAGGGGGGTTGAAAGTGCACAACTCACATTGCTTCCTTGAGACTTTCTCAGCCTCAGAAACAATGCATATATCTCTCTGAGGATTAGCTGGCTGAATGGCAAAAGAATCACACACGCGCAAACACCCCACCACCATCACCACACACACACACACACACACACACACACACACACACACACACACACACACACAAGCAAAGGGAGCAAAGCCAAGAGAGAGGAAAAGAGATGGAAATTTCTTACCTTTACAAGGTAAACTAGCTGAATTCATTTCAATTTGATGTGCAAAAAATGGCAAATAGGAAGGAAAATGCTAATTTAAAGAGACTCTATAAAGCAGTGAAAAGAAAGAAAGTGAAGTCACTCAGTTGTGTCTGATTCTTTGTGACCACCTAAACTGTAGCCCTTCAGGCTCCTCCATCCATGGGACTTTCCAGGCAAGAATTCTGAAGTGGGATGCCATTTCCTTCTCCAGGGGATCTCCCCAACCCAGGGATTGAACCCGGGTCTCCCACATTGTAGGCAGACACTTTACTGTCTGAGCCACCAGGGAAGTCTCAACTATAAATCATCCATAACATAACCACCCAGATTCAAATCAATTTGTATTACTGCATGTTATCTATTTCTCCATGCTTACATAATCATATATTTAGCATATATTATTTTAAATATCAGATCAATAATTTTTCTTTTTTTTTTTAGTAGTTAAATCCTTTTTTATCATGCCCATGTGACTTGTTACGTGCATCCTAGGGAAACTGCTGCGTCCTATTTGAGGCTGTATTAGATAATCGGGGCTTCCCTGATGACTCAGCTGGTAAAGAACCCTCTTGCAATGCAAGAGACACAGGAGACATGCGTTTGATCCGTGAGTCTGGAAGATCCTCTGGCAGAGGAAATGGCAACCCACTCTTGTCTTCTTGCCTGGAAAATCCCATGGAAAGCGAGGAACCTGGCAGGCTGCAGTCCAAAGAATCACAAGGAGCTGGACACAAGTGAGCACACATACTATATACTAGATAATCCTGTGACAAGCATCCGCATACCATACATTTGTCTGCTTAGGATTAAGGCCAGGAGTCGAATTCCCTCTTCACCAGATACGACCATTGTTGGGGGCCTTGTTTTACACCAGCATGCTGCTTATTCGAAGTTTTTTTTGTGGTTATCATTTCAAAGATGATGAATGTGCACATCAGGTTTACCAACAAATAGTAATATCTTTTCATTTTTAAAGAATACATTTATTTAATAAACCTAAAGAGTTGTTTTGGTTGCTTATATTTTATGAGTTTTTAAATTAGAGGTGACTCATTGCTTCATGTACTCTGCCCATGTATTTTTTTAGTGGATTGATGTTATAGATTGAGTAAAATCTTTGCACAGAATCAATGTTTGGCCTTTTTAAAGTAGCAGATTGGTACAAAAGTAATTGCGACCTCAGACCATGAATTTTAAATCATGTATAACTAGGCTCAAACACATCTTTATTAATCAGCATAGTCACCTTTGCAATCAACACATATTTTGCCAGTGAGAAATAAGTTTGCCTTATTCATATGTGTAAAAATCCTTCAGGAAAAATGCTTCAGGGATTCCAGAAACTCTTGGAAGGCATTTTCTGCCTCCTGCTGGTTGTGGAAGTGTTTTCTCTGCAAAAAGCTGTTGAGACGCTTGAAGAAATAGTAGCTGGTTGGCCAGAAGTCAGACGAATATGATGGATGAGGCCAAACTTCACAGGCCAACCCGTTCACCGTTTGAAGCGTTGGTTGTGTGACAGGTGGCTGGGCACTTCTGTGGAGAAAAACGGCCCTTTCTGTTGACCAGTGCCAGCTGCAGCCACTGCAGGTTTCATGCATCCCTTCGATTTGCCGAGTATACGTCTCAGATGTAATGACTTTGCCGAGACTCAGAAAGCTGTAGTGGATCAGACGAGCAGCAGACCGCCGAACGGTGGCCAGGACCTTTGCTCCATGGAAGTGCTTTGGAGCTTCTTCTCAGTCCAACCACTGAGCGGGTAGTTGCTGGTTGTCATATAAGATCCACATTTTGTCATATATCACAGTCTGATGGAGAAACGGTTCACTGGTGTATACAATAAGATAAAACAACTCTTCAGAATGACAATTTTGTTTGATTTTCAGCCGGCTCATGAGAAACCCACTTATCAAGCTTTTCCAGTTTGCTTCAAATGCTGAGTGACCACAGAGTGGTTGACATTGAGTTTTTGGGCAACTTCTTGTGTAGTTTAAGAGCATCAGCTTTGATGATGGCTCTCAATTGGTCATTGTCAGTTTCTGATGGCTGGTCACTATTCTCGTCGTCTTCAAGGTAAAACTTTGGAAAACTTGAATCACCACTGCCCTGTATGTCCGTTCGAAGTGCCTGGGCTGAATACATTGTTGATATTGTGAGTTGTATCCACTGTTTCATGACTCATTTCTGAACTTGAATAAATAAAAATCACTCGAATTTGCTTTTTGTCTAGCATTAGTTCCACAGTCTAAAATAAATATAAAGTAAATAGCAAGTAATGTCATTAGCAATAAATAAATAAATAAAGCAAGAAATGCACATTAAATGATACATAGCATAACCACATTTATTTAAGAATGTATTCCATTATGAAACAGCAAAGTTCAACAATGCAAAACTGCAATTACTTTTGTATGAACCCTGATATTAAGCTTATAACACTTTTAAATGTGTAGAAATTAAATATCCTCAAATTTTCTTTGGGGATATAGCCATCATTACACAGCAGAGAAATTTAAATTTCTCCTTGGTTTTGATAGATCCTTTTCTGTTTTGGCCACTCTTGTTTTCCCCCACACCTTGTTTTTAATGTAAAACCCTTTAATCATTTGTAATTTACTTAGCAGGATAGTACAATAAATGGATTAATATTCACCCTTTATAATTTTTTGAAATCAAAATTGCTGTTCCATTATCTTGGCATCATTTGCTACATAATCTTTTCTGATTCACCTGATTTTGAAGCGCACCTTTTTATACATAGTGAGCCTTTTATGCCAATCTATTTATGGCTTTTCATTGATGTGTGCTTTTATTTTGAGCAAGTGTTATATGATTTTGAAAATTTTTGCATTTAAATGTGGCTAGTATCAATGCATTGGGTGGTACTCCATATTCTCCTTTAGTATCCCTTTAAAAAATATTATTGTCCTTTTATTTTTGTGTTGCCACTTTAAAAACACACTAGATTTTAAATTATCATGAATGGAAATAATCTTTAGATCTTCTCTAGTATGTGATCAATATCATAATTATACCAAACAAATCACAGAACATTTTAAAGTTGAATTTTGATTTTTTTTTTTTTAAGAATTAGTCTTATTAAAAAAATAAAACAGAAATATGTGATTTCCAAGACAATCTCTTCTGGATTTACCTTCTAGATTTTTATATTTCAGAGTTTTTCCTTGGAAATGACATTCAAGCCCCAAAATCTGTTTTATAGCTTGCAATCAGATTTAGATATTAGACCTTCTAAGTTAATTCACATAATTCAGCAAACTGAACAGCAAATTAATATTATTTATTTTTATTAATATAACAAAATATTACACTGATGTATATTTAATCAAACTAGAGAGTGTTGATATAGTTACGTAAATTATTTTAGATAAGACAGTAGAAATTATTTCTAATCACATGTCACCCAGGGTGTCCCAGGGTAATGGTAAAGAATCTGCCTGCAAATTGCAGAAGACATAAGAGATGCAGGTTCAATCCCTAGATTGGGAAGATCTCCTGGAGGAGGAAATGGTAACCCACTCCAGTAATCTTGCCTGAACAATCCCATGGATGGAGGAGCCTGGCTACTGTCCAAGGGGTCACAAAGAGTTGGACATGACCAAAGAATAATAATATAAAGCTAACATCAATTTCATCTAAATATTAGGATATGAATTATGCATGATGATGTTGATTGTACGTGATGAAATTGGTTGAGGCAAAAATTATACATATATTAGTCCTTTAATAATTAATATGGGAGTAATCACACACAAAAATGTATGCTAAACCTTAAAAAATATTTAATGTGACACATTTAAATGAATTTTCTGCGACCTCTAAAGAACAATTAAGACACAATACTTTGGAAATAGAGGTCTTAGCATTTTCTGCATTTCGTCTATAGAGCAGTGAAGCACGTCACAGAACCTACACTTTTTAGATATTTGTCAAGTTCACATTGGGTAAAGAAGCCAAGACACAGAACCACTTCTCCTGAAAGAGTAGTTAAGATCATTAGGTCTATAGGTCACTGATTATGTACTTACGGAAATTCACAACTAAAGAGATCATTGGAGAACATCTAATTTAAGCTCCACAAACAATGAGACAGTTGTATCAAACGTCTTAATGCTAACTAGATGCAGGATCACAACCATGCTACTCTTCCAACGTGTTCAGTTTAATACCTTGTATTTTGAGTGGTTATTTTTTGCTGTTTTAGTCATACTTGATTAAAGAAGAAAATCCTAGCAAATACCCAAAATTAGGCTTAAAATTGAATTTATAATAAGGTTTATAATGATAAATAAGACTTATAATGATGTAGCTTAATTATGTACTTGATACAATTAGGTTTCACCCTTACTTTATGATTCTAATACTATGACAAAATTAACAACTATGATTGTAAATTAATTGCAAACTACACTAAATCTTTAAATAGGAATCTTAGTTTAACACAAGGTTGTTTTTTTTTTTTCTTATACTAGATCAACTCTCATCAACTGAAGGCAGTAGTCAGTTTTGCTTATCTTTAATGCCATCTACCAGAATAACTCACTTCTACAGACACTTCCATCTGTATAAACTGCTTAAAAAGTTTTAATCATAAAGCATGCCTTGGTGAACATGAGTTTCAATTGCATTTCAATGCCATTCAAATGGAATCATTTATGTGTTTGTGTAGTCTTGGTAAATTCATTTCTATTTGTCTGCAAGAATTTAGTACAATGCCACAAAATTTCAGACAGATTCAAATTTGGGGGCCTGAAATTTCCACAGCTTAGGAAGCTCATTAAAAAACTGGACATTTTAAAAAATTAAATATAAAATTAAGACACTAAAAATGAGTCAAACCACTTAGATACCTTTAAAATGTTGACAGATGTCTTAAATATAAAAATTAAGAAAATAGCATGTTCATCCATAAGTCCTTGATGATTAAAGAATATATAAATATAATTTAAAATCAAAGCACACATAATTAGAATAAAAAGTTTTTAAAGTGCTACTGCAATGTCTTCATTGGTGGTCATGTGTAAGAGCTTTTGCCACTGGAACTCCTGCATCTTCAGGTCATTTTGTGGCATTGCTGGAAATTTTGCATTCTATTTTTCGTGGAATTACCAGATTTTAACAATTCAAGATGAGTCGGTACTCAAAGATGGGATCTAACTTGTTGAAATGAGTAAAATGTATGACTTTACACACAGCTCAAATCTTTATTTCTAGTATTGAAACAGAGAAACACTAACGAATTTTATATGATTTCTATAAAAAAGGAAAATGTGTATCTTACATTGCTAATTTTATATGCGGTACTATCAATTCTGCTAAGAGCAGAGATATTACCTTTTATCAAATACTGAGAACTAAATTTTTAGCATTCAAGTTTATTAGCAAAAGGTTGAAAGGCTTTTCCATAGACTAGCTTCTTGGTATGTATGTCTTTTATTTTTTCCTCCCTGACTATAGCCATACTTCATTTTATGGAACTTCAGTTTAATGTGCTTCTCAGATATTGTATTTTTTTACCAGTTGAAAGTTTGTGGCGACCCTGCTTTTTCCATGTTTTTTCCAACAGCATTTGTTTATTTTGCATGTCTATGGCACACTTTGGTAATTATCACAATATTTCAATATTTTGATCATCATTATGTTTGTCTTGGTGACCGGTGATCTTTGATGTACTGTGGTAACTGTTCGAGGACTTCACTCTATCATACTCGCGTAAGACCGCAAACTTAAATGATAAACCCAAGTGTCCTGACCGCTCCAGAAACCAGCCATCCCCTCTGCCCCGCATCTTCTCTATGCTCTGAGACACAACAATGCTGAGATTATGCCAGTTAATATCCAGGAAGGAAGAGGCACATATCTTTCCATTTAAATCTAAAGTGAGAAATGATTAAATTTAGTGAGGAAGGCATTTCATAAGTCAAAATAGACTGAAAGCGGGGCCACTAGTGTTTATTAGCCAAGGTATGAGGGAAAAGAAAACATGTTTAAAGGAAATCAAAGGTTCTCTTCTAGTGAACATGCAAGTGACAAATAGAAACAGTCTTCTTGCTCATGTGGAGAATATTTCAGTGGTCTAGATAGAAGATCAAACCAGGAACAACATTCCCTTAAGTCAAAGCCTAATCCAGAGCAAAGCCCTAACTCTTTTAAATCTGTGAAGGCTGAGAAGAGTGAGGAAGCTGCAGAGGAAAAATCCGAACCTAGCAGAGGCTGGCTCATGAAGCTTAAGGAGAGAAACTGTCTCAATAATATTCAAGTGTAAGGTGAAGCCCTAAGTGCTGGTATAAAAACTGCAGTGTTGTCCAGAAGACCTAATTAAGATAATTAATGACTATGGCTACTTGGACTGCAAGGAGATCCAACCAGTCCATCCTAAAGGAGATCAGTCCTGGGCATTCTTCTGAAGGACTGATGCTGAAGCTGAAACTACAATACTTTGGCCACCTGATATGAAGAGCTGGCTTATTGGAAAAGACCCTAATGCTGAGAAAGATTGAGGGCAGGAGGAGAAGGGGACGACAGAAGATGAGATGGTTGGATGGCATCACCGACTCAATAAACACGGGTTTGGGTAAACTCCGGGAGTTGGTGATGGACAGGGAGGCCTGGCGTGCTGCAGTCCATGGGCTCACAAAGAGTCAGACATGACTGAGCGACTGAACTGAACTGAACTGACACTAAACTAATTTTCAAATAGATGAAAGAGCCTTCTATTGGAAGGAGATATCATCTCGGAATTTCATAGCTAGAGAGAAGCCAATGCCTGGCTGCAAAGGACAACCTGCCTCTCTTGGTAGAGGCTAATGCAACTGGGGACTTTAAGCTGAAAGCAATGCTCATTTTCCATTTCCCAAATCCAAGGGACCCTAACAATTGTGCAAAATATACTTTCAAAATCCTGCTGCTCATTGTGAATGCACCTGCTCACTCTGATGGAGAGATATTAATGCAAAGAGATGAATGTTGTTTTTCATGCCTTCTAGCACAACATCCATTTGGCAGTCCAAGGATCAAGGGGGCATTTTGACATTCAAGTTTTATTATTTAAGAAATACATTTGTAAGCCTATAGCTGCCATAGATAGTGATTCCTCTGAAGGATCTAGGTAAAGTAAATTGAAAATCTTCTGGAAATGATTCAACATTTTAGATGTCATTAAAGAATTTCATAATTCTAGGGAAGAGGTCAAAAATTAATATTAGAAAGAGTATGGAAGAAATTGATCCCAACTCTCATGGATAATTTCAAGGGGTTCAAGACTTCAGTGGAGGAAGTGATTGCAGATATGATAAAAATAACAAAAGAACTAGAATTAGAAGCGGAGCCTGACATTGTGACTGAATTGCTATAATCTGAAGATAATTTAGTGGACTAGTAGTTGCTTATAGATGAGGAAAGAAAGTGATTTCTTGAGAAGGAATCTACTGGTAAAGATGCTGCAAAGAAGGTTGAAATGACAGCAAAGGGTTTGGAATATTACATAAACTTAATTGATAAAGCAGCAGTTTGAGAGAAATTATTCCAATTTTGAAAGAAGTTCTAATGTTGGTAAATGTTGGTAATGTTATCTAACAGCATTGCACACCTCAGAGAGCTCATTCATGAAAGGAAGTGCCAATCCGTATGGCAAACGTCTTTACTGTCCTATTTTAAGAGACTACCACAGTCACCCCGACCTTCAGCCAGCCACAGCTCTGATCACTGAGCAGCCGTCAGCACCAAGGCAACACTCTCCAACACAACGATTGCAAATGGCTAAAGGCGCATATGATGTTTAGCGCTTTTTTAGCAATAAAGCATTTTTAAATTAATATATGTACTTTTTTAGACACCATGCTGTTGCACATTTAATAGACTACAGTATAATTCAAACATAACTTTTATATGCACTTGCAAAGCCAAGAGATATTCGTGTGACTCACTTTATTGCAATATTCACTATATCATAGTGGTTTGGAACTGAACTTGCCATGTCTCCAAGGTATTCCTGTCTTAATATCTTTCTGATGATAAGCAGTGTGGGGCAATATTTATATTATGATAAGACTTTCTGTCTGGATGTAGAGAGAGATGACATAATGGGCCGAATCTTGCAACAGGATGCCTGGCCATGACTTAACCGTGTGGATGTACCTATAAATATCTGTGTGTGTGTATACTATTTAATGGTTGAATTTAGCCCCAGCAAAATTCATATCTTAAAATCCTAGCTCTCCATGATTCAGAATGTGACTGTACTTGGGGATAGGGCCTTTGAAGAGGTAATTAAGTTTAGAAATTTCCTTAGTATTGTCCCTAATTCAACCTTGCTTCTGTTCTTAAAAGACATTAGGAGACATAGAGAGAAACAGCAGACATGTGCCCACCTACAAGAAGGACCGTCTGAGGGCACAGCAAGCAGGGGCAATGAATGAGGCCTCAGAAGATATCAAATATGCCAACATCTTGAACTTGGATCTAGACGTCTCAACTGCGACAAAGTATTTCTGTTGTTTAAACCACCCAATCTGCAGCCCTAGCAAATTAATACTCTGTATCTATACCCCTCAAAATACCATCTCCACTCTATTTGCTACCTGACTTAAATGAAAGAGAGGAAGGAAATGACACTAGAGAGAGACACTAGTATTAACGCACCTTATATTAGTAAATATTGCAAAAATATATGACACTGTACACAGGTTCCCTTGCTACACCAAAGTAGAGGATTCTTGTGAAAACATCCCTAAGCCTAGATGGCATAAAACAAGGAAGCGATTAGCTTAGGACATGTCTTTCTAACAAATGCACAAAGGAAGTTGAGATAAAGTTCATGATGCCAAACAAGCACACGTCACAGTTACGGTGGCTCAGTGCTGAAATGCTGAGTGTATCTCCTGAGAAGGAGTTTAGCTGGGCCACTGTCCCTGCTGGGGGTGCACACTGCCTCTACAGGTTCCCTTCAAAACAAACACTGAATATAATTTTCATTTTTTGCTTTTTTTTTTTTTAACCCATAAAAGCAAAAATCCTCTTTGGATTTCCTTCAATTAGTGAAAACAAGTACTCCTGTAGTAAAATGGCATGCTTTTGAAAAGCAAGGAACTCCTGTACCCATTTTTTAAGAGCATTCCAAAGGTCTTGGAAGTAATCTATAAAACTTAGGGGGCAAGAAATTTCAGCATAAGTATAACCTTCATAGTAAATATGCCCTGTGAATATATGCGTCCTCAGTCACTTCACTCGTGTCTGACTCTTTGCAACCCCATGGACTGCAGCACGCCAGGCCTCCCTGTCCATCACCAACTCCCAGAGTTTACTCAAATTAATGTCCAGTGAGTCGGTGATGCCATCCAGCCATCTCATCCTCTGTCTTCTCCTTCTCCCACCTTCAGTCTCTCCCAGCATCAGGGTCTTTTCCAATGAGTCAGCTCTTTGCATCAGGTGGCCAAAGTATTGGAGCTTCAGCTTCAACAACAGTCCTTCCAATGAATATTCAGGACTGATCTCCTTTAGGATGGATAGGTTGAATCTCCCTGAAGTTCAAGGGACTCTCAAGAGTCTTCTCCAACACCACAGTTCAAAAGCATCAACTCTTTCAGCGCTCAGCTTTCTTTATCATCCAAATCTCACATACATACAAGACTAATGGAAAAACCGTAGCCTTGACTAGATGGACCTGTGTTGGCAAAGTAATGTCTCTGCTTTTTAATACGCTGTCTAAGTTGGTCATAACTTTCCTTCCAAGGAGTAAGCGTCTTTTAATTTCATGGCTGCAATCTGCAATGATTTTGGAGCCCCCCAAAATAAAGTCTCTCACTATTTCCCCATCTATTTGCCTTGAAGTGATGGGACCAGATGCCATGATCTTAGTTTTCTGAATGCCGAATTTTAAGCGAAATTTTCACTCTCCTCTTTCACTTTCATCAAGAGGCTTTTTAGTTCTTCTTTGCTTTCTGCCATAAGGGTGGTGTCATCTACATATCTGAAGTTATTGCTATTTCCCGGCAATCTTGATTCCAGCTTGTGCTTCATCTAATCTGGACTTCCCTGATGGCTCAGACAGTAAAGCGTCTGCCTACAATGAGGGAGACCTGGGTTCATTCCCTGGGTTGGGAAGATCTCCTGGAAAAGGAACTGGCAACCCACTCCAGTATTCTTGCCTGGAAAATCCCATGGATGTAGGAGCCTGGTAGACTACAGTCCATGGGGTTGCCAAGAGTTGGATATGACTGAGTGACTTCACTTTCACTTTTCACTCTGCATATAAGTTAAATAAGCAGGGTGACAAGATACAGCCTTGACATACTCCTTTCCTTATTTGGAACCAGTCTGTTGTTCCTTGTTTGGTTCTAATTGTTGCTTCTTGACCTGTATACAAATTTCTCAGGAGGCAGGTCAGGTGGTCTGGTATTCCCATCTCTTTAAGCCTTTTCCACAGTTTGCTATACTCCATACAGTCAAAAGCTTTGGTATAGTCAATACAGCAGAAGTAGATGCTTTGCTTTTTTAATCATCTAACATTTGTTGACAATTTGATCTCTGTTTCCTCTCCCTTTTCTAAATCCAGCTTGAACATCTGGAAGTTCACAGTTCATATGTCCTGTTGAAGCATGACTTGGAGAATTTTGAGGATTACATTACTAGTGTTGAGATGAGTGCCATGTCCAAGGGCAGAGAAGCCCCAGTAAGATGGTAGGCACTGTAGCAGTGACTGTGTGGTGCTGGAGCAACTTTGAGGGGATAACCCAAGTCCAGGAACAAAGGGGAAGCCCCAACAAGATGGTAGGAGAGGCGAATTTGCCTTTAGAATCAAACCTCATACCTGCCAGAAATGCACAAACAAACCTTGTGTGCACTAGGACCCAGAGAGCCCACAGAGACTGAGACAGAACTGTGTTTGGGCATCTTCGGAGGAGGTACAGGTCAGCAGTGGACTTCCCCAGGGGCAAGGACTCTGGGTGCAGCAGACCTGGGTATGGCATAAGCCCTCTTGGAAGAGGTCATCATTAACCCCAGCAGAGAGCCACCAGAACTTACACAGGACTGGGAAACAGACTCTTGGAGGGCACAAATAGAACCTTGTGCACCAGGACCCAGGAGAAGGAGCAGTGACCCCACGAGAGACTGACCCAGACTTGCCATGAATGTCCAGGAGTCTCCAGTGGAGGTGTGGGTCTGTGATGGCCTGCTGCAGGGTTGGGGGCACTGAGTGTATCAGTGCATGCACGGGACCTTCGTAAGGAGGTCACCATATCTTCATTACCTGCACCATAGTTTGGCCTCAGGTAAATAACAGGACAGAAAGTGAAGAAGAACTAAAGAGCCTCTTGATGAAAGTGAAAGAGAAGAGTGAAGAAGTTGGCTTAAAGCTCAACATTCAGAAAACTAAGATCATAGGATCTGGTCCCATCACTATAAGTAAAATAGATGGGGAAACAGTGGAAACACTGGCAGACTTTACTTTTGGGGGCTCCAAAATCACTGCAGATGATGATTGCAGCCATGAAATTAAAAGACACTTGCTCCTTGGAAGGAAAGCTATGACCAACCTAGACAGCATATTAAAAAGCAGAGACATTACTTTGTCAACACAGGTCTGTCTCTTCAAAGCTATGGTTTTTCCAGTAGTCATGTATGGATGTGAGAGTCGTAC
This sequence comes from Antilocapra americana, assembly GCA_007570785.1. Classification (NCBI taxonomy): domain Eukaryota; kingdom Metazoa; phylum Chordata; class Mammalia; order Artiodactyla; family Antilocapridae; genus Antilocapra; species Antilocapra americana. Next base: position 6,726,624 of record ML664173.1, on the reverse strand, counting down.
TATAAAGAAAGCTGAGCACTGAAGAATTGATGCTTTTGAACTGTGGTGTTGGAGAAGACTCTTGAGAGTCCCTTGGACTACAAGGGGATCCAACCTGTCCATCCTAAAGGAGATCAGTCCTGAGTATTCATTGGAAGGACTGTTGTTGAAGATGAAGCTCCAATACTTTGGCCACCTGATGCAAAGAGCTGACTCATTAGTAAAGACCCTGATACTGGGAAAGACTGAAGGTGGGAGGAGAAGGGGATGACAGAGGACGAGGTGGTTGGATGGCATCACTGACTCAATGTACAGGAGTTTCAGTAAACTCTGGGAGTTTGTTATGGATGGGGAGGCCTGTCATGCTGCAGTCCATGGGGTTGTAATAGTTGAATAGGACTGAGATACTGAACCAAACTGAAATAACAAGAAGGGAACACAGTCCCATCCATCAGCAGAAAATTAGATTAAAGATTTACTGAGCATGGCCCCATATCATAACAAGACTCAGTTTCCCCCTCAGTCAGTCTCTCCCATCAGGAAGCTTCCATAAGCCTCTTATCCTTCTCCATCAGAGGGCAGACAGACTGAAAACCACAATCACAGGAAACTAACCAGTTTAATCACATGGACCACAGCCTTGGCTAACTCAATAAAACTATGAGCCAGGCTGTGTAGGGCTACCCAAGACTGACTGGTCATGGTGGAGAGTTCTGACAAAACGTGATCCACTGGAGAAGGGAATGGCAAACCACTTCAGTATTCCTGCCTTGGGAACCCCATGAACAGTATGAAAAGACCTAGATAAATAAAATAAATCAATAAAATAATTCAATTTCCAAATTTCCACTAAAAAATGTATTTTGTAGTTATAACTGCTAAAAGAATTTAAGATGTTTGCACTGGAGGATATGGATGTGTTTTACCCTCTTAACATTAGACTATATAATCCTTGTGGCAGCCAGATATGAAAATTGCTATGTATATAGATTAACATCAATATAAAAACCCACAAATGGAAATCAAAACATTGCAAAGTAACACTGAAACTGAGGCACAGTATTAGGTTATAAGGCTTCCCTGGTGGCTCAGATGGTAAAGGATCTGCCTGCAGTGCAGGAGACCTGGGTTCTGTCCCTGGGTTGGGATGATCCCCTGGAGAAGGGAACATCTAAACCAGTATTCTGACCTAGAGAATTCCATGGACAGAGGATCCTGGCAGGCTTGGACAGAGTTGGACACAACTGAGTGACTCTCATTTATATATATATTATATATGTCATATTAGATTACAATGTAATCACCAGATGATCCAAAATATAATGATTAGGTCATTTTAAAATTATCATTGGCGTAGCAAACCTAAATTAAAAGCAAACACTTGGTTGGTCTGAAGGTTGTGAGTTATCTTAATTAATTGTTCACAGTTAGTTACAAACTGAACTCCTCATTCTGCTTTACTCTTTCCCCCCTTTTCACTACAGCACTTGACTAGTCTTAAAAAAAAAAAGCAAACATTTATAAAGGGGAATTTGTGGGCACTGGACCTATTAGCCACAGCTGGACAAGCATTGCTCTGTATTTTACAGCTTTCTTAAATCCTGTGAAAGAAAGAAAGTGAAGTCACTCTGTTGTGTCGGACTCTTGGTAACTGCATGGACTGTAGCCTGCCAGGCTCCTCTGTTCCTGAGATTCTCCAGGCAAGAATACTGGAGTGGGTAGCCATTCCCTTCCCCAGGGGATCCTCCCAACCCAGGGATCAAACCTGGATCTCCCACACTGCAGGCAGACTCTTTACCATCTGCGCCACCAGGGAGGCCTAGCTAATTGTCAGTGTTCCTTATTGCTGATATAATCTTAAAGTTATTTTGTTTATGTACTGTTTAGGACAAGTCTGGATAGTTGAAGAATCATCGGAGCATATTTACTTAGCTTCCCTTTAAGTTACTAACTCATCAGCTTTGCTGGAGAGAGAGAGCAGGACAGCCACAATTACAATCTATAAACACTTATAAATATGTTGTTTTCAGAATATATATTCATTCTATAATTCTAAGACAAATCAAGTTGGCTTAAAACTAACAGTGTTAAGTAAGATGAGCATATACCAGAGAGGACATCTATCTATATGAGACATAAGTAATGGTGCTCCAAAAAAAAAATGTGCTCATCATTGCCCTCAAGAATTGCACTTGAAAAGACATATAGCCAAACTAATTTCCAGCCTTGAAGAGCTTTGGGAGTAGAGTGAATACTACAAACATCTATAATTTTGCAGGATAGCAACAGTATGCTTAGAACATAGTAAATATTATATGTGTATCTGTTATATAAAATAAATAAATGGTTCTTGCTGGATAGCTGTGATTGGTAAGTCAACAGTTTGGGGGCTACTAGTTACACCAAGACTGTAACAGCAATTTTACTTTTTTTAAAAAAAGAAGCTTTGTGAATAATATCTTAAAATTTTGGGTCTGTTTTTTCATGTTTTTCCTTTCAATGAAATTTTTTTATGTTAGGGCATTTTATGTGAAAACTCCCAAAAGGTGTTAATAATAATTTAAATAAAATAAACACATTCCTCTTTATTAAAACTAAATAAATAAAAATTAATAAATAAAATGATAAAAAGTAAATAATCCAAGTAACTATAATTTTTAACTTTTTGAGTCTTAAATACTCTTCCTTTTGAAATCTACATGTTGATATAAATTTATTTATAAATCCAATAAATATACATTAACATACATATATTTATTGTTATTATTTAGCTGCAAAGTCATGTATGACTGGTAGCTCAGTTAGTAAAGAATCTGCCTTCAGTGTAGGAGACCTGGGTTCAATTCATGGGCTGATCCCATTCCCTGGAAAAGGGAATGGCTACTCACTCCAGTACTCTTTCCTGAGAATCCAATGGACAGAGGAGCCTGGAGGGCTGCAGTCCACAGCGTCACAAGAGTCCGGCATGACTGAGCCACTAAACCACCACCACCATATTGGACTCTCTGTGACTCCATGAACTGTAGCCCATCAGGCTCTTCTGTCCACGGGATTCCCAGGCAAGTATACCAGAGTGGGTTCCCATTTCCTTTTCCAGGAGATCTTCCCAATCCAGGGATCGAACCTGCATCTCCTGCCTTGTAGCCAGATTCTTTACCAGTAAGCCCCTGGAGAACTCCACACGCATGCATACACAATACAAATAGAGAGATCATTTGATAGTGAAAATACCCACATCACCTCTACAGTCAGTATTTAATGGATGGTCAATGGCCAAGGAGCTTAAGAAGTGTTTTGTTTTTTTTTTTTTAATCTTAATAAAGTATAGATATTTTAAGGTAAAACTATCCAGTTAACCACATTCATTAAAGATATTTTTCACTATTAATATTAGTTAATAGATTTTGCCCTCTCCTCTCTCCCTCCTGGTGGCTCAGGCGGTAAAGCATCTACCTATAATGCAAGTGACCCGGGTTCAATCCCTGGGTTGGGAAGATCTCCTGGAGAAGGAAATGGCAACCCACTCCAATATTCTTGCCTGGAAAATCCCATGGACAGAAGAACCTCATAGGGTTCAGTCCATGGGGTCGCAAAGACTCGGACACAGCTGAGCAACTTCACTTCACTTCACTCTTTCTCTTCCCTTCATTCCCCCTGCTTTTCCTTAAGAATTTTGCCAGAAAGAAAAGACACGAATATTTTAAAAGGCAAAATATAATTCATAACAAAGAGTATTATCACGGTGGAATAGGGCCCAAGAATAGAGTATACTAGATTACTTTTACATTTGTTCTAGTATGTTAGAAGTATAAGACCTGGGAGACTTGAGACACCACAAACTCACTTCTTTCAATATCTGCTTGGGAATATAAATCCGTCCTCAATGACGACAACTACAGAGCTTTTTTAGAGCACTTTGTTGAGGATTTTGTAGTATCCTATCAACTCTGAAGAAAACAGCACCGCAGTCTATAAGTGATGCCTTTCGTGGATACTAGACAGATTAGCTGTGTATTTTCTCATCTGTCAACTGTGGATGATTATATTTGCTATGCGTACTTTACACTGATGCTCTAAGAACATGAATTGAAATCCGCTGATAACAGCGATCTGTATTTAAATGTTTGCACAAGGTAGTACCATCTGCAAAGCTCTTCTTTTAAAATTCTTAACCAAGGACACTGAATTTATCACATGTATCTTGAGAAAAAGAACAAAGACCTGCTAACAATGCTGATTATTTCAAACTGGAAATGGTTCTTGTGTTTGTAAGAAGTTATAACTGTTCACCAAGGGACTGACTAGCCATACCTGTAACTGAACATGGGGTTGTCAGGCTCCTCCACGTGGCTATTCTGTCAAGGGTCCTCTATCTGATTACATATTCATGGCCATTTACTTCCCTTCTAAGTGTGCTGGGTGCTACAGAGGGATTCCCTACACCTTGAATTATAAAGCAAAGGATTCTCTCCATGTGACTGTGATCTTAACATGTACATTTCCCTACAATGGCAATTCTCTTGGCTCCTAGAAAGCAAAATGACAGTGGAAGACAATCAACTAATGCTTGTGTGGGCAATCAAGAATTTCATGGTAGCCATGTGGACTTCCATGATTTCCTCTTAACCTATGTTTTCACCCCTTTTCCTCTCCTCAAGGTAAGTAAGCAAACACTTCTACACTTTAGGACCGTTTAGTTTAATTAGATTTACACAGGTTTTAATTGAAGCATTCAATATTTTCCATTTGATACAGCCTACTTGAAGGCAAGACTATAGTTATTCATTTCTTAACCTTGCTTCACACAGTGACAAGCACACGATACATTGCTGTCCACCTTTTCTTTCAGTATATGTGCCTTAATAGCACATTATTTACCCTGGTGCTGGGGACACAATGTAAGTGAGGTGAATACAAGCCACACTCTAATATCAGAACTTATAGTCGTAATAATATTTGGAGGAACCAAGAAGTAAAGACGTCATTTAGAAGGAGATTTCATTAGAAGATGGTTTTCAGAGGAATATACTCAGCTGAGATTGTAAGGAAAAGATTTAAAAGGATTAAAACTACAGAGATAATGTCTTTTGTTGAGATGGAAAGTTCTTGTAGAGGACAGGTAAACATAAAATATTAGGCATTCAGTCAAGCTCAGAGAGTGGCATTCATGTGGAAGGATAAAGGGTCTGTAGGAGAGAGACAGATCACAATAAACTGCTAATTTTATTAGCAGAGCCAATGTTGGCTAGAATATGACCCAGTACCACAAGCTAGTTCACTGTCATTATCAAATATCATGTTTGTGACAGTCATGGACTGTGATCAAATAAGATGCTTCCATAGGCATATCTGAACACCTACAAAAACAAGGAGATGTGCAAGCCACAGAAATTCTCAGACACCCTTCTCCTCGCTAACCAGAAGGAGGGCCGCATTTTATAAAACCAGTTGCATTTTTAATTCTCTTTTATTGTTTCCATTTACTGTTAAAATACAATGCGCACCCAAGTGAAACAAGTCAGACGGAGAAAGACACGTACCTTATGATTCCACTTAAACGTAGCATAAGAAAGCAAAAGCAAAAATAAATGAGCAAATCAAACCAAACAAAAACAAACACACAGATGCAGAGAACAGAATAGAGGTGAGCAGAGGGACATGGGTAAGGGACCGCGCAGGTAAAAGTGTCAAGTGTACAGTGATAGACGAAGTTCGGTTTAGGCGGTGAGCACAGCGCAGTGTGTGCATAAGCTGAAGTACAAGGTCGTGTGCCTAAAACTCATACCGTGTTACCAACCTGTGGCGCCTCTGTTAAGGAAATAAACTTGGCATCAGTTTATCTGTTTCTAACACTACTCAACCCAGAGCAAACGCCTGCTTCCCTGAAGCCTTCCCAAATCTCCTAACACAAGTCCAGATCCTATGGCAAGCCCAATCTAACGCTCTTGGAGATGCTCCAGTGGTCCCATGATGTGTGGCTTCTTTGTCACAATGAGCAAGTAATACAGCCACTGTCCTACCTTGACTGTGGCTATATTCCTGGTAGATGAGGCTGACGAACATGAATATACTCAAAACACAGTAATGACAGCATCTGGCTGCAGTTGAAATGTTGGAGGAACCTAAGAGGACCTCTAAATCCCTCATGGGCACTGACTGGTGAAACCATCCCCTGCAGTTGGGGGTGAAGATGGTGCAACAGGTGTGAACATATGATTGGGAAAGGAGGAGGAAAAAATATATATATATATATTTAGCTTTTAAGTTCATGAGTTACATCCAAAGGGAGATACCCAAAATGGTTCAAGGAGATGTAAGGTCAAACCTTAGCTCCATAATTCCATGAGAAGAGAAAATTTATTTCCATTAGTCAGAAATTCGTTGGTATTAATGAAAGGGCCTAAGAAAACAAGGACTATTTATTTAAATGATGCTGCCATAGCTACAGTAAAAATAAGGAGTGTGGATATGACAGATGGCTAGGAGTTAAAACTTTACAAGATAAATAGCTTGTTTTCATTTAAAGCTCATTGATTTTCAACAGTTTTTAGTGATGGCCCCTGCAATTTTACATATATTCTTTCCAGAAAGACACTGAACCTAGAGTCTTAGAAGAACAAGAGAAAGATAAACATCATGTTTATCAGAACGGATAGGGAAGAGTATATACAAAAGTAGGAAGCTGCCGGAAAAAATATATAAAACTGTACTCTCTTCCTGAGAACATGGCAGAAGATATTGAACATGTGAATTGCAAAGGGATAGAATAGTCCTGCGCTTAGTGTTTTGGAATTCTTTCATGAAGATTCGACAAACAATGCAAGCAAATTATTTATGACAGTTCCTGTTTTGATCCTACCAGAGATTAATATCTAAATTTACCCTCCCCAAGAAGTGAGCAGAAGATAACAAAAGCTTTCTACATAGGGACATTTTCAGGTGGCACTTCAGGCTGACTCTAGCTGATAAGTGCTCTGTTCCCACATTAGGGCATTTTTATAACACCTCTAATTCCCTCATCTCTCCTCTCTACTAGTCCTGCGGATAAGATATGTATGCAGTGGTTTTAAATAGGGGGGCACACAATCAGGGGGTTTAGACCTGTGGGGGTAACCTGATCTTGGGAAGGCTGTCACTGAGCCTCCAATAAACGTATAAGAATGCCAAAATCTCAGTGCAGGACACCCTCTATTCCATGCTTTTAGAGTCTACAAATTCCACCTGGAGGATTCAGATAGCAAAACTCCAGTTTCTCATTCACTGTATTTAAGGGTTCATTAGCCAGGGGGGCATAAATTGGGCAGATTGAGATGAACATATATACACTACTATGTATAAAATAGATAACTGAAGAGAACCTATTCTACAGCTCACACGGAAAACAAAGGTGAAAAAGAAGTTCATTTGCTTTATTGGAGGAGAATGCCAATAGGTTTTAACTACCATGCAACATTTAGGTAAAGGACATAAACAACGATCTAGGGAAAAATACAATTCCCTTATTTGCAAAACTAGGTTTTGTTTGTCCTTCTTTGATACAGTTCAAAATAAAACAGCACCTAAGATAGATACTACTAAACGTGTTCTACACAGTGACAGAAACACTTTCTTTGACTCTCCGACATGTCATCCACTTTGATGAATTAATAGACCTCTTCTGTAAGTTTGTTGACTTCCTGCAACAACACTTCCTGTTACATACTAGTGATGCGCAGAAGCACCGTGAAGCTTTTCTAATCTCTTTGTTATGAGTGTGGATACGAATGTGAACATATCAGGATTTTTGCCTGAGTTTGCTCCGGATTTTTACTAAGTGAGGTCATTCTGGCTGTTAATTCAAAGCAAGGAAAATGTAGACTATTTTGGTTTGGGGTGTGGAAGGCAAAGAGGAAACAATATCTTTCCAGCGTTTGTAATGCGTCTTAACAGGCAAGACATTTAAGACGATTCATAAGCAGTTCTTGGTTGTATGACAAAGAACTGAATCACAAAACATATGCTGAAAGCCCAAGATGTACCGGCCAATGTGTCTTACACTATGGAACCATGGGGTAGACATACTTCTTCCAGTTTGAAAAATACACTCCCACTGTAGCAAGAACAGTGACGGCAATTATAGTAACTATGATTGGGGTCCCACTGTACCTACAGCACTATTCTGCTTGTTCTTTGAGTGTCTCTACAGGTTTCTTCTGCCTGAGCACCAATAAAGAAGAGAAGGGTAAGCTTTTTCCTTATCAATCACATGAATGGGAGACTTTCTGTCACTGTTTAAGAAATGCTAACTCAAAGTTGAAAATTTATGAATTCTTTATTTTCAGCTTCCTTAAAGGTTAATTCTGCATTCTTTTCTATTCCATAATGTCACTTTTCTCTCGTTCTTAACAGTTACTAAACATAATTTTTGTAAAAATGTTCAAGCAGTGTTGAGATTCTTGAAACAATGGCAGGTGGTTTTATATATCCCAGTGTTTCAATTAAATGTTTCCTCATTTAATTCTTACTTTTTTCCATTCAGGGTAGATAATGAAAGTTTTAAACTTTCATTTGTTTGCATGATTAGTTTAAAACCACAAAGCTAACAGAGATTTCTCTAGTGGCCCAATGGTTAAGATTCTGCTCTTCCAATGCATGAAGAATGAGTTCAGTCCCTGTTTGAGGAACCAAGACCCTGCATGCTATCCTCCCCTCCCCCCAAAAAAAATTCACAAAGCTGATGAGTTGAAGACTGAGACAAGAAATAGTGCCTTTTGTTTTTCCATGTTACCACAGGGCTTCCTTTGTATAGAGAAATGGGATGAGGAAGCAAAGCAGGATGGTCCAGGATGAGCATCCTTGATGATATAGGCTATTAATTTGGAATGAAAGGAAAAGGTTTTTAAACTAAAATGAAAGCATGATTCCTTTGATCTAGTCCATGTTGAAAAAGCTCAGATCTTTTTCACTGTGTAGGGAAGGTAGTTTTCACAGATTAGCCTCTGATGCTTATATATTTTTTTGTATGTGAATCAATAACACACCTTAATACTATGTGTAGCATATTTACATGCATTTTCAAGTAGGCAGGGATCATTTTTTTCATTTATTGCTTTGTCCTCAACATTGAAAGCTTATTGATATACTGAATTAATGATTAATGCCTTGGTTAATGATAAAAGAAAGATGGGCCATTTATACAAATCTAAATTTGCACCTAGAAAGTTATTATAAATTAAGGTTTCCTTTGGTTTTTAATTATTTGACAGTGTTCATCCATAGTGAACTAAAGTCTCTCAGTCATGTCTGACTCTTTGCAACCCCATGGACTGTAGCCTACCATGCTCCTCCATCCATGGGATTCTTCAGGCAAGAGCACTGGAGTGGGTTGTTATTTCTTTCTCTAGAGGATCTTCCCAACCCAGGGATCGAACCTGGGTCTCCCACATTGTAGTCAGACATTTTACTATCTGAGCCACCGGGGAAATCCTGTTCATCCATAGTGAAGTCGCTCAGTCGTGTCCGACTCTTTGCGAACCCATGGACTATAGCCTACCCAGCTCCTCCGTCCATGGGATTTTCCAGGCATGAATACTGGAGTGGGGTGCCATTTCTTTCTATTTAATTTCCATTATCTAATCAGCACATGTATGAGAAAGAGTTCAACTGATTTTTACTATCTAACCAGAAAGAAGTGTCAGAAGTGCAAAAAGACTTAAATGTAAAAGGGTAGTAGACAGCACATTTTCAGAGCATTGGTTTCATATAGGCCTTTCTACTAAACGCGGTGATGACAGTGTAAGCTGTTTTCTCCATATCCTTCTACCCAGGTACCTAGGGCAGCAGTTTGAAGTTAAACACTGGCACCACTCTGGCCTCCTATGTTTTCCTTCTCCTCCCATCACAATTCTCTGTCAGGTATGTATTAAATATTGAGCCAGGGAAAGAGGAAATGACACTCTTAAACTCCCAAGTTGTGATAAGTACAACTATAATTCATATGTAAAAGATTGCCTTTCAAATGTTCATTTTTGTGTGTGTGTATTTCCTAAGATTTTACTCTCCACTCCTTTTTTCCAAACTTAATTTTTCTTCTCATTTCCAATCTCTTTTGACATCATTCATCCTATATTTATTTTAATGTCAGATTAATTTTTCCCAAACCCTGAATTTTCATGGCGATTCCTTGCCCACAAATTTTCAATGGTTTTCCATGACTTAAAAAAAATGTCAAGTTCTAATGTCAAACATCAAAATTCTCCCTAATTTAGCTCAAAATAATTCCTGGCCTTGTAGGGACATCGGGAGGAGCGTGCTGCAGTGTCGGCGGCCACAGTCATTCTCGCCCGGGTTTTGCTCTCCCTCACAGATCCTACTCTTTCCACTCAAATTATCTCAATATTTCAGAACCTGGTTTAAGCCAAATTATTTCCATCATAGTCTTTTGAATCACTTCAGACTATAGCCTAACCACTCCCAAACACCCCGAAGTAGCTCTCTGTTTTGTAAATCTTCATGCCCATATGTTGACACTACTAGACCATTCTACAGTGTTTTAACTTTGTGTTAGTACATCTCACCTGTCCAAATAAATTGTCCACAGTTTAAAGGAAGAGAATTATTCTTAACACTTTAATTCTTCACAGCATTTATCCTCGTGTTATACAGAGCATCTTAGATGTTCAGGCAAATTTGATCTTTGAAATCCAGATTTTACTCTGAGCCAGAATTCTTTCTTGTATGTTTGTCTCTGTCTTTGTACTTTATTATTTTTTTGACCAGGAGACTTAGTGAATGGATGAAGTAAGTATTTCTGAAATATTAGCTTGATTACAGAATCAATAACAATGTCAGGATGATAATGGTAAGGATTTAAGATAGAATGAGTGTAGATACCTGAATGAAAAGAATTCAAATCAGAGGAACGTAATGAGAACCTAAAGAAGTAGAAATGTTTGAGGGATATTTCACTGCAATATAGTTGAAAAAACAAATACCTTTCATGTTACTGCCTTTCCAAATACCTGGGATCATTTTTGAGTTTTTCAATCATAGTTGAACTAATTTTGGTCATTTTTATCAGTGAACCATTATTGTAACTCTCCAAAACAGCTATAATATGTGCAATTGACAATGTAATTTTGAAAATAAAATACCATTCATGAAAAACTCATAAAGTTTTTGACATAAAAGAAGCATGTTACACTATCTGTGAAAGTGGTACCTTAAAGTCATAGGTGCAGATATTGATAAAGTAACTCTTCAGTACTTGAAGCTCCAAAAAATACTTATAAGTAACCCTATGGGTTTTGATATATACTTCCTTTTTACTTCTACTTTCCTACACCCTGATTTCTCACTTTCATATGACTCATTCTGATCTTTGAGAGTAGTGTATAAAGGAATCAGTCACCTTCAATCTGCTTTTTTTAGAGCTTGCAAAGTTTTAATATCATACAGACAATTGTGCAAATAATCCAACTGATGTGTTTTCGCTATAAACAAACCGAGATACAAGGCAAAGCTTGCCTGTGTGCCAAGTTGCTACAGTCATGTCTGACTGAGTCTTTGTGACCCCATGGACGGTAGCCTTCCAGGCTCCTCTGTCCATGGGATGTTTCAGGCAAGGGTGGGTTGCCATTTCCTACTCCAGGGAATCTTCCTGACCCAGGGATCAAACACTTGTCTCCTGTACCCCCTGTATTACCAGGTGGATTCTTTACTACTGTGCCACCTGGGGAGCCCTAGATAAACAGATAGAAAAACACATATAGATAGATATGGAAAAAAATGAAAAATTGTCAGATAATATCCTATCAGATATTTTAATGAAATACACTTACTTTTCAAATATTTTCAATAACAGACTTCCCATGAAGGGAAGGGCTGGTCTAATTGAGAAAGCTGCTGTGTGTAGTCAATACGTCTATCTTTGACAGATCAAATCCATAAACGAAAATCAGCAAAACAGAAAAGTTTCTAGACATCCTATTTCTACAATGTGTAAAAGAAAATCACACATTGAAGTTATTCAGCATAAAATAGATGAGATGGAAGGAATAGTTATCTGTAAGAGCCCTCTTAGTCTATGGATTTGTAAATTCTGGACCTTCTAGAAAAAAATAAAGTTAATTTTACTTAAAGAAAAGTTTTCCTGGCAATTGCAATATTTTTTTTGAATAATTTCTCAGTGCAGAATCTCTGTGGAATAACCAAGAAGCATTGTTATTACACATGTGCCATAGAGAGAAGACACCAGAATTCATAGTCAGACAACACTCTTACAAACTCAGTCAGAATTATTAGAGTATTCCAAGTTATAAGGCTTCTGATATAGTGTAGAAAATCATTACTCATTTTTAACACTGAGCTAATTTTATTAATTTTATACTGCTGGATAACAGATTATCACAACAGCTTGGACTTAATATTAGTTTACTATCTCCAAGTTTCTGTAGTTTAGGCAGACTGGGTTAGGTGTTCTGCTTAGGGTCTTATGCGGGCTGCATGATAAGTCACTTCAGTCACGGCCAACTCTTTGAAACTCTGTGGACCGTAGCCCACCAGGCTCCTCTGTCCATGGTATTCTCCAGGCAGGAATACTGGAGTGGGTTGCCATGTCTTCCTCCGGGGATCTTTCTGATGCACAGATCAAACCCGCATCTCTTAAGTCCCTTGCATGGGCAGGCAGATTCATTACCACTAGTGCCACGTGGGAAGCCCCTAGGGTCTCACAAGGTCTAAATCAGAGTGATAGCAGAGCTGCACTCTCCCCTGAAGACACAAAAGCTTTAATCTATTTCCAATATTATTCAGTTTGTTGATAGAACTTTCAGTCTATTTGGTTGTGAGAGTGAGATATTCATTTCACTGCTATATTATCTGTAGATCATTCTCGATGTCTGGAGGTCACCTATATTCCTTGGTTAGTGCCCTCAACACTTCATCTTCAAAGCCAAAAATGGTAGGTCAAAGTCTTTTTATTCTTCATATATCTTTATCTAGCACTTATGCTATCTTCCTGATTTTCATCTTCTGATTTATTTTTCTGTTTTTAAGGGATCATGTAATCATGTAACTATATCTGGCCAACAGGAATAATCCAAGATAATTTCCTTATATTGAGGTAAGCTAATTAATAACATGTATTTACATCTGCTAAGTGACTTCTATAATATTATCTAACACAGAGGAGAATGACCCTTGAGGCAAAAATTCTGCTTATGGTGCTAATTAAGAAGAAGGCTATGATTTGGGAGATGATAGTAAGAAGAGGTGATAGAAAAGGAAGAGAACTGGAGAATGACTTGAAAAAGGTTTGATGCATTTACTTACCCAGTAGTTCAGTTTAAAGAATGGATTATGTCAGGAGTAGTTAAAGGGACCTGATAAAGTCAAATCTATGGCTTCAACGCTCTGTGTTAGGAGGTTGGAAAGAGTTTCTGTTTCACACTGCCTCCTCTCTCAACCCAGAGCATGATCAGAAATATTTGATTTAGCTTTCTCAGGAAACTCATATGTCTCCTGTTTTCTAAATGTTGAGTTAAATGACAAACGCCCATCCTTGGAGCCTGCTGTGTCAAGATGAGGTAATTCTGAGTCAAGGGTTGGACACATGGAGAGCCAGAAACTGGGTCTGGGTGAAAAACACTTGCTTTTTAAAAATATTCTCAGTAATAGATTTCCCATGAAGGGAAGAGGGAGTTTGACTTCCTTACATATCACCCTAATAATTGCTTCTGGTTCTGAAGTTCCCTTACTGATTTTCATTTTTCTCAAACAAGCCAAGCTTCTTCTAACCACAGAGCTTGTGTCTTAATTGATATTCTTTTATATCTTACTGTAACTCTTCTTGAACTGTTTCTTATAATTTAGGTTATAAGTTATAAGAATTTAATAATTCTGCTACCATTCAAGAATCTGCAACCACACGATGTTCAGTTAGACAGGATGAGTGGACCTTGATCAGGTCATGAGTCACATTGTAGGAAAACTCAGCTACAAATGGCAGCAAGGTGAGAAGCCACTGTTGGCTCTATTTTCAGTATCTTAAGGAACCTCCATACTGTGTTCCATAGTGGCTGCACCATCTCACATTCCCACTGAGGGTAATAGGAGGGTTCCCTTTTCTCCCCACTTTCTCCAGTATTCATTGTAAGCACCAGGAACTCTGCCCAATATTCTGTGATAAACGACAAAAGAATCTGAAAAAAGAATAGGTACGTGTATATGTCTAGCTGAATCATTTTGCTGTACACCTGAAACTAATATGACATTGTTAATCAACTGTATCCAACATAAAATGAAAGTATTTGAACAAAGAAGCCCCTGGTGGAAAATAGGCATGATACGGAATCCAGAGGATTTCTAAATTGCTCATGTTTGACACAGGGACGCATTATACTTTCTCCTTACACAGAATGAGTCCTCTTGGGAAAAGGAACAAGAAAAGTAGTTAACTGAACAATAATTCCTCCCCTCTCCCCACCCCTGCCCCAGGGCTGCTAAGCATTTCCTGAAGGAACAATTGAAATGTTGCAATTATCAGAATGGATTAAGCTTAAATAAGTTTGAGCCTTTAAATAATATGGTCTTCTGATTACCACCATGTGGGAGACTTGGAGAAAAGCTCAATGTGTGGTAAACAACACCTAGAATTTTTTTTTAGTAGGAAAGAAAAGTTATCTGAGGTTGGCAACCTTTACCTATTCCATCCAGAAGCTGGTGGCACATTTCAGACAAATGATTGCTGTGATACAGACGTTTAGGAGATAAACTTTATTAGGAAAGCAGTTACAAAACAGTTCATGAGTTTCATTTTGTAAACTTTATGAAGTTTCACTACAGAGGTGCTCCCCTTAAACCAAAATCAAAGAGAAAACTGCAAAATTCAGAGGTGGGATGCACAAATAGAGATTAATTAATGGGGCCTATTCTCAAGGGTACATATTGCAGAACTTTCCAGATATTAACACCATACTTATGCAAGAGTATTGAATTTGTATCAGGAATTTGTCAACCCCACTTTGTTAATACCTCTAACCATTAATGAGACTCCACCCTAAACATTAGTCATTCTAGATGACAGGAAACCAATTTTACCAATAAAATGCAGTTCCTTAGCGCGTGATGACTGAAAAACTCATATTGGCTCCCCCTGGAGTATATGCTTTTTGCTATAAAAGTAGAATTAAATCATTTCAGGGATATGAATTCTTGATTCAGGCAGTAGATGCCCTTATATTCAAAGCTAAAGATAATTGACACATACGTATTATAAAACTATGCAACCTGACAGTTTTAAGTAAATGAATATTATAACACATAGTCTCTTAGTGTGAATTAATTTTAGCATGAATAAAATCAGATGGTAATGGAAGACTTCTGTGAGGTTACATTAAAGCTAAAACCTAAAGTATAAGAAACAGTTCAAGGAGATTTATAGTAAGATATAAATGAGTTAAGTAAGACAAAGTTTCTCTAGTTGGTAGAAGCTTGGCTTGTTTGAGAAAAATGAGTAAGATTAAGGAAACTTCAGAACACAGAACAATTAGGGTGGTACACAAGGAAGTCAAAGAAGAATGCAAGGCAGGTTAGATCCCTTGCATTCTTGGGGATAGTGTTTACATATTGCAAAAAATGAAATGCAAGCACATTAGAGATTCTGAGACAGACATAACATAATATGATTTATATTTATAAAGGATCATTCTGGTTCCTATGGACTGTTGAGAAATAATATTCAAAAGGAAGAGACAAATTAGAGTCTAGAGCTGTACTCCTGAAAAGGTGATAGTGTTTTGCACAGTTACAGAGAAAGTAGGGAGTAGTAATTCAACTTTGAATAAAATATAAAGTTAGCATGACTTACTTATGATAGGATTAGCAATCCAGTACTGAATACTTGCATCTCTTCAAAGTTTATGTGTTGAAACCTAATCCCCAGCATGACTGCTTTTGGAGGAGGGACACTGGGGAGATGATTCAGTAATGAGGCTGGGGCCCTTCTGCATGTGATGAGTGACATTATAAGTGAACTCAGAGGGTTCTCCTGCCCACTGCGTCATTGTGTATCTTGGACATGCTAGATGATGGTCATTTATGAACCAGGAAGCATAGATATCAATCTACTGTTGTAGAGTTGTAGATGTAATGATGCTGTTTCTTTATTATTCTTATGATAAAACTTTTAAAGGAGGCTCCCTGACACCAAATGTAGGGAATAGGTCAGTTGCATATGAGATATATGTGCATAGGTTTTCTTCTCTTCTTTTCCTGATTCTTGTGGTTTCTATAGAAATTGTGTCTATAATTATACATACTCACACAAACATGCTTCCTCTATACAAATGAATTTCATTGATAACCTGATGACATAAGTTTCACAATGTGTCTATACCCTTATGTTGATTTATAAGGATATGACAATATAGCTCTATGTATCAAATAAATATATTCTGTACATCTGGAACCACACATAGTTACACAGAGTCCCATGCACACACATACCATGTATACAATATGTGTATTTATCAATAGTAGCTCTTAAAACAAGGGTAAACATATATATATAATATATATATGAATATATATATTAAAAGCAAAATACATACATTTTAAATATGGAAAATGTCAAAGATATGTGTTATTTTACAATTAGAAGTTCTCATCTTTAAAAAAATAGATCTTTTTAAATTGTGGAAAAAGTGTTATAAGTCATAACACCCTGCAGTGGGGTTTTATGTGCATTTGGGAAACAGCATGGAACATGTCCACAATCATAGCAGCATGTATTCCCCAAAAGTACATGTTCACTGAAAATCAACTACTATTGAAAAATTTTAAAAATGTTCTTATTTTTAACAGGTTATGAATTACCCTTAGGCAATCTTTATTAATTTGATTGAGAGCTTAAGGCAGAGAAAATTTATCTACCAGGGACATCTGGATATTACACAAATAATTTGCACTGGACAATGGACAATGCAACGGTCAACACAGTGAATTGGCTGCCATAGGAAGTCACCACAACAAATACAAGCACTGCAGATAAATTGTAATAAGTTTTTAGTGTTTAATATATTTTTTCAGAACTTACCTAGTTGCTCTTTTAACTTGACTCTTTATTAAGACATGCCAGATTAATATATAGGAGACTATGTACTGAAATATTTTACTAATGAGCAGAGCAAGTGGAAATAAATGGCTGACACCTGTAGGATATTATGCCATTTTTATGTGTGGAAAATTGCATGGAATTTTGACACTTTTAGAATACTGTCAAAGAGGCACCTCACACATTATGCCATTGACTTTCCAATAAACCATTAAATTCTTTTTTATTTCTAACATAACTATTTAACTGCTGGACCAACATAACCCTGCCCAAAGCCTCAGTAAATTGTGCAGACATTTCCATCCCAAAGAGGTGGGATTCAATGGCCTGGGTGCAAAGATCACTGCGCACTGCAGATTGCACTCAGGAGGTCAGCGTCTTCTGAATTTCGTGAATAAAATGCTTTTTATCCTGGTGGTGCACTCTTCACCTTTGCCTAGTGATTGCAAAAGAAGTGCAGCAAACCCAGGCTTGTGCCTAGTTTAAGAGTTAGAAATAGAATCAAAATGATTACCACTTCATAGGTATGCTATGTACTCTTTGTCTCCCCCACAGACGGTCAAAGAAAATACTGCATGAAACTTCAGAAAGCACATGAGTATTATTAAAGTGCTCATATCTTCTCAGAAGACTAGCCTGATTCACTGGTCTGATTTAGCCACTCTTCTTTCCCCCCAGAGCTTGCGAAGGGTAAGTCTGATCCTACCCTGGAGCCTTTCATTATTTAGGTTCGTGTTTTCTTGTACAGTAGTCAGTGACCTTTATAGGGTCTCATTAACTGAGTGCTTTTAACTTGATAGGTATTGTAAAGTCAAAGATGAGTGATTGTTGAATAAATTAATGAATAAATATATGAGTAAATTAACAAAATATGTACTGATGAATGTAGCAGAAAGGGTAGGTTTTAAAAATAAAATAGAAATAGCTGTATTCATAGCCCTGGTATGCATCTATATACCCCTTGCTGAATTAATTCAGTCTCTCATCACATCAATTCTTCAGGATTAGGATTTTCTTTTATTGCATCTTTTCTATATGTTTCCATTAATTTTGCAGGTATCTATTTATTATCTATATTACTCTGGGCTTTCCAGAAAAACAGAACCAGTAGGTACTGTTTATAAGAAAGAAATTTATTATAAAAATTTGGTCAACCTGGTTACAGAGGCTGAGGAATTCCCAAATCTGCAATCAGAAAGCTGGATACCCAGAAGGCCAATGCCATAGTTCTGGTTTTGGTCCAAAGCCTTGACTATCAGGTAAGTCAATGGTTAAGTCCCAGTCTATGTCCATATTTGGAGGCAGAAGACCAGTGTCCCAGCTTGAAGACAATCAGGGAAAGAGAAAGTCTTACTCAGACTTCTTGTTCTACTCAGATCTTCAACGGAATATACAAGACCCACCTACAGTCACTGATGTACAAAGGCCCCACCCAAATGAGCACTGCGTTTGAACATGATAATGATGGGAAACCATTACTTAGAATAGAAAGGAAGAGTGATCCTTAGCCATCACATTGCTAAAATACAACCATGACATAAATTTCACACACAAAATGTATATTTTGTTTTCCTATATAGGGCAGTCTAAATTAAAACTTTTAAGATTATTCATTCAAACTAGGTATTTAGCAAGTGTCAGATACTGAACTACCTTTTAGCAATACAATAGGCAAATGCCAAAAGATATGGATGTCCTTTTGAACCTTATGCTTTAGTTGAAAAAACAAAGAAGACTCTAGTATAGTATACATTTTGTTGTCTTTATACAACAGAAAGATCTTCAAAAAGAAAAGAAGAAGAGAAAAGAAAACAGTTGAGATTAATGAACAAGAAATCAACATGGTTATAAAGACTATTTTAGGTATGTCCAATCCTAGGTCTTTAATATCCCTCAGTGCAAACATTTGGCTTCAGTCAAGACAAAATCCTTACTGTGTAGCTTTCTACAGTAATAAATTTTCTTTATACTCTTGTTTCCAAAGCTGCTAGCCCTCATTTTCTATTAAAAACTTTTTTGATGTATACTAGGAACACTTTGGAGAAGGCGATGGCACCCCACTCCAGTACTCTTGCCTGGAAAATCCCATGACCGGAGGACCCTGGTAGGCTGTAGTCCATGGGGCCGCTAGGAGTCGGACACGACTGAACGACTTCACTTTAACTTTTCACTTTCATGCATTGGAGAAGGAATGGCAACCCACTCCAGTGTTCTTGTCTGGAGAATCCCAGGGATGGGGGAGCCTGGTGGGCTCCTGCCGTCTATGGGGTCACACAGAGTCGGACACGACTTAGCAGCAGCAGCAGCAGGAACACTTTGTCATGAGTTGAGAAGTAAATTACCAACAAATAGTATTGTTATGCTTTTTATGTGTGAGCATTAACAGTCAGCATAAGTACAATTCCATAGCAAAGGAAAGTGAAAGTATCAGAGCAATGATATCATCAAATAACCCAGTTCTTTCACTCGCACTTTGCTTCTACAGGGTCATATTGCCTTCTGCCTGGATCCTAGCCCAAACACAGCAAGTGCAGGGGCACCTCTTCCAATAGAGAAGAGATTCAATCTGATTGATCTGGTTCAGAGCTCATGACTCACCTGACCTTAGCATGGCAAGAAGAAAGACTAGAGAACAGTCTGGGCTGGTTGATGTCATTCACTCCATGTTAGAAGACACGAAAGTGAATGTGTTAGTCTGACTCTTTGTGACCCCACGGACTGTAGCTCTCCAAGCTCTTCTGTGCATGTGATTCTCCAAGGAAGAATACTGGAGTGAATATCCCTTCCCTTCTCTAAAGGATCTTCCCAGCCCAGGGATCAAACCCAGGTCTCCTGCATTACAGGCAAATTCTTTACCATGGGAGCCACCAGGGAAGCCTGGATGGTATCAAATTTCCCATAGTCAAGGCACCTCCAAAATGAATATCTGGGATTGTTGGAAAGTGGAGTGCTGGTGGGGAACAGTTGACAAAGGTTATCATTGATGTCATAGAAATATTTAAAATTTTGGGATATATAACACGAGAACTAAATTCACTAAGAGTGAGGTCTAAAACATGTGTGATTTGCAGTTGAGCTCCTTTGTTATGTCCAGAGTTTTAGCATTTGAAATTAACATGATTAATGGGTTAGTGAAGTACTAGTAATCTATATTATTTGTTAGTAGTGACCAACAAGGTTAGATACTTTATATGCTGTAGAGAAGTATACAGGGAAGTCTCCTAACAAATCCAGTCTGAAGTAGAGTTAAGATAAGCTTATATGTCACATGAGAAAATTCTGTAAAAAATAAAATTTTGTTAATGATAATCACAATCTGCATGATGTTAACAGTTCTGTAAATTTCATTCATGATCTTTCTTAGTCTATAATTAATTGAGAGTTCTCAAACATGAAACCAGTGCACAACAAAGATGTGAACAGTGAATCTGGGCTCCACGACTGGTTTATCACGTTAAGACAGTCAATCTTATTCTTTTTTTTTTTTTTGTTCTTATTTTATTATTATTTTTTTTTTTTACTTTTTTTTTTTTATTATTGTTTTTGCCATACATTGTCATGATATCACCATGGGTTTACATATGCTTCCCCTCCGGGTCCCCCCTCCCTCCTCCCTCCCCCCCGGGAAATCTCGCTGCACCAGTCCCGAGGATCAGTCCTGGGCTGGCGATTGATTAGACACATGACAATTAACATGCTTCAATGCCCTTCTCCCATATCATCCCACCCTTACCCTCATCCACAAAGTCCACAAGTCTATTCTATACATCTGCGTTCCTTTTGTTGTCTCCCATGTTGGGTTCTCATTACTGTCTTTCTAAATTCCATATATATGCGTTAATATACTGTATTGTTGTTTTTGCTTCTGGCTTACTTCACTCTGGATAATGGGCTCCAGTTTCGTCCATCTGAGTAGAATTGTTTCAAATGAATTTTTTTTTAATGCTGAGTAATATTCCATTGTGTATATGTACCACAGCTTTCTTATCCATTCATCAGTTGATGGGCATCTGGGTTGTTTCCATGTCTTTTGCTTTCTCTGTAAAAACAGTTCCATGAGCCTTTTAGGGTTGGCTTCTTAACGATTTCCATTTAGACGTGCCCTGAAGTAATTCCTACCAGGATTCAATTCAGTGGTTACTTTGTCCTTTACAGTTAGACTTGAGGAGTGTGAAGAGCCCTTGTACGACTCATATTCCATGTTTCTACAAAAGTTTAATACCAGAAATGGACCATGAGACTCAGCAGCAGAGAGATCTCCATAGCAATGATAATTGCAAATGAGAGAAATGAACAAATTTCTTCTTTAAAGTATTGCGAATATACAATGAAAATTTCTTGTTAATTCAGCCAGTTCATTTTCATTAGGTTGGGTTCCATTCACTTTGTGGTGAAGGACATTTATTTTTACTGACTACAGCACTAAACAATCCACTTCATTAGGCTCAGTTTATTTGTACATTTCTCTCTCCTTTTCTTCCTTATTTTACCCTTGCCTTCCCCTCCCTCTCTCCCTTTCTCTTTACCTCTCTCTCTCCCTCCATCTCTTCCTTCCTTCTTTCCATCAGCACAGATTTAACTAAATTATAGCTTATCTAAATCATATTTCTGTGACCTGAAATACTGCAGTGAGGAATACAACCCTTTTTCTTCCATGATTCTCTAAACGATGTGACACATGACTTTTTGCCCTATGTGATCTCATTATGAGGTCCAAGTTAAACTGCTCTTAATGACCGCTATACATGACCAGACCTCAAATCTTTCAATAGTCTGAAATATACTTCTTTAGCCTTTTTAAGATGTGACTTTGTCCAAATGTATATGTCTGCATTATCTCAATTCTTGGCATATTGCTTTAAAATAACATTGTTTCAAGTTTCTCAGATGACATATCACTATTCACATGCCCATAATATCCAGACAAGTTTGGAAATTCTTCCAGACAAACCGATTCACAGTTATTTTTTAACCACTGATGACTCATCAGTGAGGACAGAACCCTTGGCTTGTTTGTAATTTCTACCTACACTCAAGTTCATTCAACATGTCATCTCAACAATGTGTGATGTGTCAACCTCAAAAATTAAACAAGCCAGACAACACAGCACTTGCTCTACAAAGAAATTGGTTTGTTTCCCAACTTTCCATTGCTAGCAAAACTGCTTTGACTTCTGTTTCCCACAAGCCTCATGTCTGGCTCAATTCCAGCTTTTATTTTCTGTTTATTCATCAGCTTTATCAGCTGAGAAATATACCCAAAGATTTTTGTCATTTAAAGATCTTGTCTTTTTATGTAAATGTTTCCATTTCTGACCCAGGGGTTACTGACAATTTAAGGTACTTTTATTTTCTTTCAGAAACATTCTTGTAGTGTATAAGGGAGATAATTATTCCTTCCTAAACCCAATGCTTCATTACTACTTTTTTCTAAATCTGAGGATCTCGTTTCCTGTTGCTGTTCTTTGGCACAAATAAATGTGAATGCTCAAAACTAGAACTGCAAATTAAAAGTGTGTACACAGATCAAAAGGTGGCAAACGGAAAAAAAAAATTCAATTTGGTGCATTTATACGCTCCCCTACCCCTCCATGGAAAGATCTATTCATGCTTGGTTAGCTTGCTGACCCTCCTTTTCGGCACAGAATTTTATTAATGAAACAACAGAAAACTGAAAGAAAAACAAGAAACTGCTGCTCTTGCAACCTGAGTTAGCAAGGGAAAATGAGAGGTTCAAGTAACCCAGCTTGGTCTGGGGTGAATCAGTCAGTGTGATAATGGGTGAGACACCGAATCAGCAGTACGGAGAATGAGTGTGGAGAAAAGAGCAAGAGATTTTAAGACATTTTGATATATCTCATAGACAATACTTGTTATTTTCACATAACACTAAAACAAAGATGCTAAATTACCTTTAATTTTTATTGCTTGGTAAGCTAATAAAATTTTAGCTATAACCTTGTCATGTCAAGACAGGGTGACAGATAATATTATGCAGGTTATATATAGTAACATGTACATTTACACATTTTTTAATAGCTGTTACTTCTCAAGAGAAGGATTGAAGAGGGGTGAAGACTGATTTCTATGTAGACTTTCTGCATGGCTATATGGTGAATATTTTAAGGAAGCATACATTGTCAGTTTGAAAATAAGCAAATTAACAAATTTTCTATAAATTATGACCCATAGAACAGTAACATTTTGTTAACTGGTTGGCAGTTATTCAGTAAAGAGACATTTATCACCTTGGTGATAATTACTGATGGGGCAAAACAAGTATTAGTGAAAAATAATACCATTTCAAACAATGCTATTGAAGAAAATTCTAAGAATGTTTACATTATCCTGAATCCACATGAACCTCTCCCTCAGATCGAATGCCCCTCAAAAAGTAATAAGAAAAAAAAAATTTTGAAAGACAGTCTTTTTTGACCCAGTTATTTCCAATCCTTCTTGAGGTATTAGCTTTCACCATGGCCATAATTCATCACTAATCCAGAGAGAGCTTTTTTTTTCTTTTACCGTATTTTTGGGTGCTGCCCCCCCAAAAAAAACCCTCAAAACTCTCAAGCTTATAATCAGTCCTCTGAGGCCCTCAGTATCCTTTGATTTTTAGATATACTTTATTTCTTATGTAAATCCTAGTGAGAAGTTAATAGGAAGAGTCATGTATAGAAAAGATTGAGAAATGTTACTGAAAATGGGGGAAAAGAGAAAAGAAACTGATTCTGGATAGCAGGGCCACTCCCTCTTCCTTAGGTTGTATGTGTGCTATGTGTGTTGATTGCTCAGCTATGCGTGACTCTTTGTGACCCTATGGACTGTAGCCCACCAGGCTCCTCTTCCATGAAATTTTCCAGGCAAGAATACTGGAGTGGGTTGACATTTCCCTCTCCAGGGGATCTTCCCTATCCAGGGATTGAACCTGGATCTCTTGCATTGCAAGCAGATTCTTTACCATCTGAGCCATCAGGGAAGCCTCTTTATGTTGGAGAATGCTCAAATAGCAATACTGCCAGATAACAATGCTCTCTTGTACACAGATACTCAAATATCACATAAATACCTGCTACACTGATCAGAATTAAACTGAAGGACCTCTACTATGCAGAAGTAAGTATCCCTCACTACAGAGAAGCCAGCACAGATCCGTCATTTTTTAAAGCTGTTCCTCTTTAGAACTAATTAGTCATCTTCGCAGAGATATATGTTACATAACTTAATAGAAATGCTTGTTTTATCTCTCTGCTTATTGTCACTCTGTTTATTTAATTTTATGCAGAGTACATCATGAGAAATGCCAGGCTGGATGAATCACAAGCTGGAATCAAGATTGCTGGGAGAAGTAACAACCTCAGATATGCAGATGATATCACCTTAATGGCAGAAAGCAAGAGGAACTAAAGAGCCTCTTGATGAAGGTGAAAGAGGAGAGTGAAAAAGCTGGCTTAAACCTCAACATTCAAGAAACTAAGCTCATGACATCCATTCCCCTCATCTTATGAGAAATAGATGGGGAAAGGGCTTCCTGGGTGACTAGCAGTAAAGAACCTGCCTGCAGTTGCAGATGACACAAGAGAAGTAGCAACGATCCTTGGGTTGGGAAGACACCCTAAAGGGAGGCATG
Source organism: Antilocapra americana (assembly GCA_007570785.1). NCBI lineage: Eukaryota > Metazoa > Chordata > Mammalia > Artiodactyla > Antilocapridae > Antilocapra > Antilocapra americana. Next base: position 6,701,923 of record ML664173.1, on the reverse strand, counting down.
ACAACCCACTCTGGCATTCTTGTCTAGAGAATCCCTTGAAAGAATTGGGTATGATTTAGTAACGGAACAATAACAAATATATTTTGTTTCCACACTAAGACCTACATTTACTTGAATAAGAAAGTCAAAGATGTTTTTTTCCTATCTGGAAGTACACTGTGCTTCTCTGTCTCTTGTCATATGGTTTAGACTCAAGGGACAAGCACAATTAGAAACCTTGGCACCAGATTTGTGCCAGGAATAGAATAGAGTTCCCAAATCATGCTACAAAAACTAATTATGGATATTTTCAGAAATTAGGGCTATAATCTTATACTCAGAAATGTGGAGAATTACATGCAATATAGTCTCAAATATACTAATGATCATTTCTTTTTTGCTTATGGAAAAATGTATGTCCATTTCACAAAAAATCATCATGTAGACTGAGAGTCATTGCTGCCAATGGAAAGACTGAAAAGGGAAAAAGACCTTTTTCTACACAAACATCTCCATCAACTCAGTTTTTCTGACACTCTGGGCCTGCCAACACAATAAAAAAAAAAATCCTTCTTATCAACAGCAGCATTCCTTTGGCTTCTTCAAGGCTGAAGTTAAACAATGAGTAGAAATAGCTTTGAAACTGGAAAATGTTGTATAAAAGCACGAAACCTTATTAATAGTGACACTTAGCAATAATGAGGATTAATATGACTGTTTTCTCAGATGTCAAGTTGTAGAAGTGCTTTCAACTTTCTAGATAACTAACATTAAGCATCTCTGCATCCACATACATTTTTGTTCAAATAACTTGTCTACCATGTTTTGAAGTGTTCAAAATTTTCTTTCTGGTAACCATTTTCAAGATGGGAAACTTGATATAGGAAATGACTTTATTTTATTTTTCTATCATTTATCTTTTTGTGAATTTCAATTTCTAGTGTACCATGTGTTCAGGGCTGAATTCTGAACCCCTAAAATTCATATGTTGAAGCCCTCACCGTAGTTCTGAACATGACTGTCTTTGGAAATAGGGCCTTTAAAAACATGTTTAAATTCAAATGAGGCTGTTAGCATGGGCTTTAATCCAGTCTGACTGGTGTCCTCATGAGAAACAGAAATGTGGACACACGGAGAGTCATCAGGTATACTTAGAGGAAAGATGGTGGGGAAGGGCAAGAGTCGGTCATCTATGAATGCAAGACAGAGGTCTTGGGAGAAACCAACCCTGCCAACATCTTAATTGCAGACTTGCAGCTTTCAGAGCTATGAGAAAATAAATCCCTATCATTTAAGCCACTCAGTCTCTTGAAGTTCATTACGGCAGCCCTAGAAAATCAAAGGAATCCAGATTGCAAGAAAAGATTATGTTTACTGTATTAATACCTATGAAAAAAGAAAGCGATAGTCACTCAGTCTCATGTGACTCTTTGTGACCCCGAGAACTGTAGCCCCCCAGGCTCCTCTGTCCATGGAATTCTCCAGGCAAGAATACTGGAGTCGGTTGCCAGTTCCTTCTCCAGGGGAACTTCTCGACCCAGGGATCGAACCCGGGTCTGCTGCATTGCAGCCAGATTCTTTAGTGTTGAAGCCACCAGGGAATAATGGATCAATAAACCATAAAAAAATTTGGATGTCCACACTTTGCTCTCTAAACAGCAGAATATTCATATTTCAGGAAAATTTTCTAAAGTTTAAGGCATATTTAAAATTAGGTCTTAACTCCAGGCTTTTAGTGTATTCCACCAAGAAGACCCGAGTTGCTACCAAAATTGTTCTGAGATCTCTCTGCGGCTTCAGCCTCCCAGGCAGGCCTCCCAGGTCGGAGTGTGCACAGTGGGTGACACAGCTTGAGAACCCAGGCTCTGGATCCACTCTTCCACCCTAGTCCCTGATTCTGTTGGTAACAATGATCAGATGAGGTCATTCCAAAGGACTCAGGAACAAATTACTCCATGGGCAGGTGCTTTGGTAAAGCTCTACATTTATGAGGATTACTCCTCATTTCCCATTACTATTATACCTGTGCCTTTAAAACTCTATGAGTTTTGGCCCAGAGAGACAAAAAAAAGTTTCCTTTACAGTCAGAATTTTTGCAGATGTCTTTTATAAGTTGGTGAGACCTTCTTGTTGTTTTATCCCATGGCCCCTTTTCACATAAATGCTGTCAATAAATGCATCCTTAGTCCATGTAGATGTCTAGGATCCATTCTGCTATTTATCTCTTCCTTCATCCAAGGCTGTATTTGTGGTGGGTGATACAATTCAGGCAGAAGTTTGTAAAAGCGTCAACCTCAAACTTAATTAAAATGTCTATTTATCACCAAACATAACAAGCCATAAATTATATATATGGATGTTTCCATTTATTTGGCTCTGCAAACATGTCACTTTGTTCGATATAAATTTGACTTCATTCATGGACAGAAACAGCCTTGAAAGTGACAGCTCACTGATATTGACTTCCCTGACAGAATTAAATAAACCATAGATGGAAGGCTGTCACTTGAGCCTAAATAGGAAGTTGAGAATCAGAGAGTAGACAGGTCCCCAAGCAGGTAAGGGAAACTTGTAAAGAGCTTAAAAGAGGAGAAAAGATTATGAAAAATCTTTTCATAAGTAACCATGGAGTTCTGTCATTCACTTTGATACAGAATATTACAAAGGAAAGAAAAAAAAAGTAAATAAAAACAGAAAAGTGATGAAAGAGTAGCAAGTTTTTACCTAAAGGGAGAAATACACACACACACAAAGTTTGAATTTTCACCAAAAGAAAATCAGAGAAGCATCCTCTGTTCATTTCTGATAGGTAGATATGCAAATATTATAAGGAAAAATGATTAAAATAGAATTAACAGGAGACTGAAAAATTTTGAAATCTACAAATAAAATAACCTCATTTACAACTCACCCTGAAACTTATGCATTTTTAATTGATATAATGTTATTTTTAAGATTAAGATTAAGAAACTTAATCTTTTATTGAAAACTCCCAAATAGAACTGAATGAAGCACTCTGCTGCTTTTGCTGAAGAAAGGGATATAAGAGCTCAATAAATTTTCCTTGTTAGAATTCTCAAATGCAAGGTGGCCAGAATAGATTTCTGAATAGCTAAGAAACATGACAACCTCTTTTCCTCATTAAAGTATAAAAATATGCTTTAGCTTGCCTGGATTTCATGAAGTCTTGCCTGCAGGTATAGAATTGGTATGTGTTAGGGACCACAATTTGTTTGAACTTGGATGGTTTTATGGCCCATTTTAATTAATTTTCTTTGTCACATTCCATATATTTCCTTTACAGCATCCAAGGGACTGTGTAGAGATGCCCCAGGGTGGCCAATTTAACACCTGAAATTTCTATGTTTTTTTCTTTTATGTCTTAGATTGACTAGTGGGCAATGATGCCATTGAGTGTGGCATAGAAAATTCCCATAGCAGGCATTTAGTTTTGAATAACTATGCATTAAGAGCTCTTAATAAGGATAGCAATATTTCCTTTGAAGTTCTGGGCAGGACCTCTTGTAATTCCCCATGTTGCTTTTATTTAGCCAGAACATATAGCTGCCCTGATGTTTGTTCTCAGTTCAAATTTCATTAGTTTGGTGTTTGCATTCACTACTTATGTAATGATGAAGAATTTTTTATTTGAATAAGGCCTCTGGGAATATATACATGTGCTGTGTGTACATGATTTGATTAGAAATTCTCTCTGTAGTTAGGACGGAGAGGCTGAGAAATGAAGACTTAATAGTACATCTCAGTGTCTGACCAGGGCAATGATACCATGGGCAGATCACTCGCAGACCTTAATTCCCTCACCTATAAATAGGGGAGCAATAGGGCTTTATCGACAGAATTACTATGTGGATTAAATTAAAGAATAGGTTGAACAGCACCAGGTAAACTATAAAACAATGCATTAGTTGTTTCACAATCAGGAAGCAAGCATAACATGAAGAGTTAGAGTCAAACCTGAATCTCAGCTCATATTCACCACTTTTTAGTAGCTTAACTTCTATCTGGGCTTCCCAGGTGGCTCATTGGTAAAGAATCCACCTGCTAATGCAGGAGACTATGGTATTTCCAATAGTCGTGTATGGATGTGAGAGTTGGACCATAAAGAAAGTTGAGCACCAAATTGATGCTTTTGAACTGTGGTGTTGGAGAAGATTCTTGAGAGTCCCTTGGACTGCAAGGAGATCCAACCAGTCCATCCTAAAGGAGATCAGTCCTTAGTATTCATTGGAAGGACTGATATTGAAGCTGAAACTTCAATTCTTTGACCACCTGTTGCAAAAAAAAAAAAATGACTCATTGGAAAAGACCGTGATGCTGGGAAAGATTGAAAGCTGGAGGAGAAGGGGATGACAGAGGATGAGATGGTTGGATGGCATTACCGATGTGATGGACATGAGTTTGAGTAAACTCCAGGAGTTGGTGATGGACAGGGGAGCCGGGCATCTGCAGTTCATGGGTCAGAAAGAGTCGGACACAACTAAGTGACTGAACTGAATGAAGGAGATCGGGAGACATGGGATTGATCCCTGGATTGGGAAGATCCTCTGGAGTAGGAAGTAGCAACCCATTCCATTATTCTTGCTAGGAAAATTCCATGGACAGAGAGCCTGGAGTGCTACAGTCCATGGAGTCACAAAGAGTCTGACATGACTGAACAGCTAAGTACACACACACTAACCTCTCTGCCTCAATATCTGTCATCTGAAAATGGGGGTAATCGAGCCTCTTCTTGTGAGTTATTGTGAGGCATGACTAAAATGCACATAAAAAATTTATTGAGTAGTATAGTGGAATGGGTCTTCCCAGGTGGTGCTGTGGTAAAGAACCTACTTGTTAATGTAGAAGACTGAAGAGAAGCAAGTTCAATCCCTGGATCTAGAATGTCCCTGGAGGAGGACCTGACAACAAACTCCAGGAGAATCCCATAGACAGAGAAGCCTGGCGGGCTATAATCCACAGGGTCACAAAGAGTTAGACATGGCTGAAGTTACTTAGCATGCATGAAACCATCTCTGAAAGGTGATTTAAACAAAAAACTGAACAGACTACCGAGGACCTTCAGATCTATTCAAGGTGCCTTTTGAAAGAGACTGAGCTTCCCTGGTGGCTCAGATTGTAAAGTATCCTCCTGCAGTGTGGGAGACCTGTTCCATCCCTGGGTTAGGAAGATCCCCTGCAGAAGGAAACAGCTGCCCATTGAAACAAGAAAATGGAGAGAGTTCTATCCAACAGTCAAGGAAATTGTACAATGGTGGTATACTATCTATACCACTTGTATTTCCCAAGTTGACTTCTGTTATCTTTGGTCATTTGTCACACAGAAAGCTGCAATGATTTTCATTTCCACACTGTCATTTCCCCTTGCTCCAACTCTTATTCTCATACATGAGGTTTCTCTTGGCCAAGCATAAGGCTTCCTCTTTAATTCAAACCTAGCCTTCCCTAATGCAGTATAACAGTCATGGGCAACCACAAACAACCCAACATATCATGGAAATAAAAATAAAACCACTCTATTTTGTCAAAAACAATTAACTACAGAGCTGAGGCAATCAGTCGTTAGACTTAGGTGTCAATCAATTGCCTACTTTCCAGACAAGATCCGGAACAACCTTAAATATTAGATTATGAGGTCCTATTTTCCATGACTTTGGCATTTACAACTATGGTTTATTGCAAATATTTCTCGCACTCTCTCATTTTATTGCTTGCTTCCTCTGTAATATTTTTTATTTCAAATTTAACATTTTTCATATGAATTAAGTCACTTATGGGCAGTTATTATATGTCTTCATCCTACAGATAACTACCCTGAAACTGAGTGCCAGTGTGGATAGTTAGGGCCACTAAGCCAGTGTATTCGGTGGGCTCAACCGAAATATTCTTAGAAACAGCTTCCAAATTTCTGAGGCTTTTACACAATAGAGGCTCATTTCTTGCTCATGAAACACATCAGGGCAGGTGTTTGATGGTGATTTCCATGTGTGGCTTCATCATCCCCTTGGGTATCATTATTTTGTCCTGGAACTTTGTTTCCAGCTGGATATAGGTGTAAAGAGAATGGAGAAGCAATGTAAGAGAATTAGGGGCCAGGCCTGGAGGCGAAGAACATCCCTCCCATCCCCTTCCATTGGCTAAGACTCAATTAACCAGCCATATACAACAAAAGGGAGAAAGAGACATGCAGGCTTCCCCAAGCCAGTGGGAAAGTGCATATACTGATGAACAACTAGCCAACTTCTTCCTTTTATGGTCTTCACCTTAGGAAACAAAATATCCATTTTACTCATTCCCACACCATAAAATACACACACCTTTTTCTCCTTGGAGCCAACTTAAAGGCCCACTTAGTAATTGCATCCAATTCAAAGTCCAAAATCCACAGGACATATGGAGTGGTTAGTAGCTCCTCGTGAAGTAATGATATATGAACTAAAGGGAAATAACATCCACCACTCCCCAACACCCAATATAGAATGTTAGAAAAGGAGAGGGGATAACTCAATGAAATTCCTCATTTAGGAAATAAAAGATTGAGAGAAAACAGTAGACTTTGGAATCTTTTCTGAAATCCAGCTAGACCATTATTATGAAACTTCTCTACCCAGGGGATGTGGAAAACTTACTGATTAGACCAGATTCTGCTCTCCAGAGATGCTCCATTGTCTCTTGACTTCAGTGGTACCTGGATCTTCCCTCCAGTGTATACTTTATTTTCCACTTGTTTTCCATGACAAGGGGTTTCTCAGAGTATCCTGGTAGGTATCTTTTGTCTCTGTATTATTAATAATAGCACCTCCTTCTATTATTCAAAGCATCAGGTCAAGCAATAAAGTTTATAGTTATACCATGCATGGCCATACATAAAATGGGTATTGGAGGACATCATCTTCTTGGGGACCATGTGCTAAGTTGCTTGAGTTGTGCATAACTCTTTGTCACCCCATGGGCTATAGTCCACCAGGCTAGCTATCCATAGAATTTTCCAGGCAAGGATACTGGAGTAGGTTGTCATTTCCTTCTCCAGGGGCTCTTCCCAACCCAGGGGATAAACCTGAGTCTCCTGTATTGCAGGTGGATTCTTGACCACTGAGCCACCGGGCAAGCTTCCTTGAGGACTATAGTGCTTACTGAATCCACTTCTTACTTCTGGCTTTGGAACTTAAAGATAGTTTTATTAACTTGAGCAATTAGGTGATTTTTGGAAGAGTAGAGTCTGGGTTGATTTTTTTTTTTAATATAGTTCCTTCAAAGACTTGAAATGCTTCAGATCCAAGCAATTCTTACTCCAATAACATCAACCAAACTTTTTTCCTAAACATAAATCCTGAATCCTATTCACTTACTCAAGCTAATGCTGAGTATTTTGAAGCTATTTGGAAAATTAAAACAAGGTGGGAAGGGAAGTTAGCACTAATAGTGTGTTGCTTGCCATTTGACTTCTTTTTTAACCATGAGATCTTAATTCTTTGAAATTTATGATCTATTATATCTGTTGTTTATTCATTAAGTTGTGTCTGACTCTTCTGCAACCATGGACTATAGCCCACCAGGCTCCTCTCTCCATGGAATTCTCAAAGATACTGGAGTGAGTAACTATTACCTTCTCCAGGAGATCTTCCTGACCCATGGGTCAAATGCACATCTCCTGCACTGCAGGTGGGTTCTTTACCACTGAACCACCAGGGAAGCCCACCATTTGGCCTTTAGAAGGAACTGATTTTGCAAAGCTTTAAGGCTCTTGATTGCTAGACTTCCCTAATTAAATTAAAGACTTCCCTTATTAAAAATCAGGTAATTTTCACCTATGAGTGTCTCATTATACTTTAACTGGAAAGCCAATAATAATCAAAATACAGCATCAATCTGATTCTATCCAATGACTTACCCTAGCGTTATAGACTCAGTAACCATATTGACTACAAGATTTCTTTACAGGCAGTTGCTCTGTTCCTTTGCTGAGTGCTGCCTATCAGCTAAACCACTGCTACATATTTCAAGGTTTTGTTATATAGTATCTTAATTAAAAGTAGTAATTTCTGTATTAATCAGGATAGACTAACACTCTCAAATTTCCTATGACTTGACATAAGTTATTTCATCCTCTTTTAAAAAAATAGTTCATTACAGTTCTTCATTGAGCATCCTTAAATATGATAACTCAGAAACACCAACTCTTCCTGTATTGGGGTTCTATTTACCTCTAGACATTGCCGTTCTCTGCAACTAGCCTACAGGCAGGAGAAACTGGAGGGCTTCATGGAAACTCCTTTCATCCATGTCCAAACATTGTGTGTCTCCTATTCAATCATATGCAATTGGTAGGCACACATTCACATGACCTCAACTAACTGGAAAGATAGAGAATAAAGTAGCCTCACTCTGAACCTAGAGGAAAAAAAGGGAAATAATTTCATGAACAACAAATCAGTCTTTATCAGTAAACAGGTAGCTGAACATAATTTTGTACATTGATCATTGATAATGAAGCTCATAGGTTTTCTTTTTTCTCAAACAATTTCATCTAAAACATTATACCTCCAATAAGTCTTTCTTCACTAAAAATATTATCTGTGGTCAAACTCCACAGCCCAGAAAGGTAAAAATTTCATTACTGAAGTACTTATTTTTATTTTACTTAAAAATTAATTTGGCTAATATTTGGTACCATAAAGCACTATGGCCCTGCAACACGTTTCAAGGAGCCACGAGCTCTCTAGGCAACAAGTCTAGCTGAAAATGCTCTTGACTCTGTGACCTACAAGATAAAAGTACATAGAGTTGGTGCCAAGTTAATATACATGATTAAATATCTATGAAACTTTATGAAACATAAATCCCTTCAGAACTGTGTTTGAAATTTTAGAACAAATTGTTCAGAAATACTTAAGAGATTCCCTTAAATATTATATCAATTATTTATTTAATCCAGATTTTTCAGAGAGGTTTAAGAAGTATATTTACAAGATGTTATATTAACTACTACCTTATTTCCTTAAATTATGGCTTTTATTGATTAGATATTTCCATGAAAATATTTACCAAGATACATGAATAGAACTAATTTAAAGCCATAAACATTTTTTTTAATTAGGTAAGTAGTATCTAGCATGTTAGTTGCTCAGTCATGTCCAACTCTTTCAAACTCACAGACTGTAGCCCACCAGGCTCCTCCGTCCATGGAACTCTCCAAGCAAGAATACTGGAGTGGGTAGTCATTCCCTTCTCCACAGGAATCTTCCAGACCCAGGGATTAAACCCAGGTCTCCTGCAGTGAAGGCAAATTCTTTATTGTCTCAGTCCCAAGGGAGTCCCAAGCAGTATATACTTGTTATTAAACATTATAAAATACAGGGAAAATAAGAAAATGCAAATTACCCTTAACACCTTTTAAATCTTATATATAAATATTTGAAAAATGATTGGAAATAGAAACTTATATGTTAGCTATTTTAAGTATGAAACAAAAATATTATGTGCTATTTTACTTATTATTACATTGTTAACCTGTCCTTTAACAGTAAATGATCTTAGAAGTGAAAATATTAAAAAAAAATATTTTGGATGAAGGATCATAGATTCTACAAATACCCTCAGTTTAGATATTTAAGTTGTTTTTAATTTGTCTATTCTTATAAATTATGTTACAGCAATCATTCCTTTATAGAAATCTTTCAGTATATCTGATTATTTCTATTTTATCAATAAGCAGAATTGTAATATGCTTATTTTTCAATTACTCTTTATTTTAATCCATAATTGTCCAAAACTGCAAATCAATCCCTTTCTGCTTAATTTTGTGATTGTTGTATTTATCACCATGAGTCCTACAAATAATTATATCACCTAATCAAAATCTTATATGTGTTTTCTTAGTTAATATTTGGATACTTTTCTTAAGCATACTTGTATTCTAGCTTAATATGACTTGTGAGGGTTTTTTCTTTTGATTTTTTTAAAATAATACTACACTTGCAGGGAATATTTGATGTTTTGGTAGCAAAGGCTACCAGCGAAGTCACTCAGTTATGTCTCTTTGCAACTCCATGGCCTATAAAGTCCATGGAATTTTCCAGGCCAGAATACTGGAATGGATAACTGTTCCTTTCTCCAGGGGATCTTCCCAACCCAGGGATCGAACCCAGGTCTCCCGCATTGCAGGTAGATTCTTTACCAGCTGAGCCAGAAGGGGCATAATGAAATCTGTAGCCCTAACTATTGACAAGCCTGTTTATTTATATATATATATATATATATAGGGGGGGTGCGCACTCACACACGCACATGCGTGTATATATATGCATATATATACAAGTGTAGTAAAAGTTATATAAAATATGTTTCCATATATACATACTTCAGATGCTTATAAACATGCAGAACATTTCTAACAGCTGTTGTTTTATACATACAAAGATATGATTTCATTATACACATGGAAACTGTTTCATAAATCTAGACGTGTTTCTATGTAAATTGTCCATATATATATATGGAGATATATATATATATGAAAGAAAGTCTATATGTATGGTAACATAAATAACACATTACCTGTTTAGGCTTTAATTTTATTTACACCCTATAGTTAGGTAAACACATGCTTATTTCTTAATTCAAGCTAATATATACTGCTAAGTCGCTTCAGTCGTGTATAACTCTGTGTGACTCCATAGACTGCAGCCCCCCAGGCTCCCCCATCCCTGGAATTCTCCAGGCAAGAACACTGGAGTGGGTTGCCATGTCCTTCTCCAATGCATGAAAGTGAAAAGCGAAAGTGAAGTCACTCAGTCGAGTTCGACTCTTAGAGACCCCACGGACTGCAGCCCACCAGGCTCCTCTGTCTATGGGATTGTCTGGGCAAGAGTATTGGAGTGGGGTGTCATTGCCTTCTAGAGGGGCTCTTCCCGACCCAGAGATCAAACCTGGGTCTCAAGCATTGCAGGCAGATGCTTTACCGTCCGAGTCACTGGGGAAGCCCAAAGTCTGTCAGTAGTGGGAAAGTCATTGACTGTATTATGTTGCAATTTAGTTGGTGGCATGCTTTTCTTCTCCAGGAAATTCAAGCTTCTTGGGAATAGAGAATGTATTTGGTCTTCTTGTATTCCTATGTATTTCTTCAGAAAAGTCCTTAACCTTATCATAGTCAAAAAATGCTGAATAAAGGAATAAATTAATAATTGATTGAAGCAGCAACAGTGAAACACGTTTGAGTCAGAAAGGTTTTTCAATGACTCTTTCTGTCTATATGCTGATTCTATACTACTTCCAGCACATCTTCACTTTGTGGATTAAATAGTGGGTATTTGCTTAAAGGGATGAAATAAAATAGCTTGTTGATTTTATTCAAAATGTAAAAAGTTTCAAAATAAAAGGAGCATTCACAAATTTAAAGAAAATTTACCTGGAAATGAGACCATTTAGCCACAATAAACTGTGGAAAATTCTTAAAGAGAGGGGAATACCAGACCATCTGACCTGTCTCTTGAGAAACTGGACATGGAACAACAGACTGGTTCCAAATTGGAAAAGGAGTACGTCAAGGCTGTATATTGTCACCCTGCTTATTTGACTTCTATGCAGAGTACATCATGAGAAACGCTGGGCTGGATAAAGCACAAGCTGGAATCAAGATTGCCAGGAGATATATCAATAACCTATGCAGATGACACAACCTTTATGGCAGAAAGTGAAGAAGAACTAAAGAGCCTCTTGATGAGAGTGAAAGAGGAGAGTGAAAAAGTTGGCTTAAAGCTCAACATTAAGAAAACTAAAATCATGGCACCTGGTCCCATCACTTTGTGGGAAATAGATGGGGAAACAGTGGAAACAGTGTCAGACTTTATTTTCTTGGGCTCCAAAATCACTGCAGATGGTGATTGCAGCCATGAAATTAAAAGATGCTTATTCCTTGGAAGGAAAGTTATAACCAACTTAGATAGCATATTTAAAAGCAGAGACATTAATTTACCAACAAAAGTCTGTCTAGTCAAGGCTATGATTTTTCCAGTGGTCATGTATGGATGTGAGAGTTGGACTATAAAGAAAGCCGAGCACCTAAGAATTGATGCTTTTGAATTGTGGTGTTGGAGAAGACTCTTGAGAGTTCCTTGGACTACAAGGAGATCCAACCAGTCCATCCTAAAGGAGATCATTCCTGGGTGTTCATTGGAAGGACTGATGTTGAAGTGAAACTCCAATAATTTGGCCACTTCATGCTAAGTGTTGATTCATTGGAAAAGACCCTAATGCTGGGAATGTTTAAGGGCAGGAGGAGAAGGGGATGAGAGAGGATGAATGGCTGAATGGCATCACTGACTTGATGGACATGGGTTTGGGTGGACTCCGGTAGTTGGTGATGGAGGCCTGGCATGTTGCAACTCATGGGGTCGCAAAGAGTCCGACACGACTGAGCAACTTAACTGAACTAAACTGAACTGAGCCTCGGTAGGCTCTGGAGTAGGGGGGACAATGAGAGGAAATTGTAGAATGATGTTTATTTAAAATGCAAAGAAACTTTTGACTAATATCTACAGGAACATCTGTTTCTAGGGTCATCTAATTTGAAGTACTTCATATTTCATCAATGATAATTATTCTGAAATGTCCTTAATGAAAGTATTTTTTCTAAAGGCAAAATGGTAGATGCTCTCCAGAGAACAATTAATTGCTCTGAGGAGTTCTTTCTAGTCCCTCTCTTCTTCCTCACTACCATATGAAAAGTCACCTGAAAATTTTCAAAGAGTAGAACTCACATAACTGTTACAGTCTTAATAGCTCTATTATAAATATTGAACCTTTTTTTTTTCAGCTAAGAGAACAGAAGATGATGACTTAAAATACTTCTTTGAACTAAGTTGAAATTCTTGAACACCAAAAGTCCATCTTTCAGTCAAAATTTAAAGTATGTTTTAGGATATATGCAGGAAAAAAACAGCAGATATAGTTAATGTGTCCTGGTTTCCCAGGAGAAAACTTGCATTTATAGGGTTGTATACTTAGAGTTCACGTTCATGTGGGACTCGCAACACAGCAAGACACAAAGAGTCATTAGGAGATCTTAAAAAACTGGATTTTATAGCTTCCAAGAATATTGCTTAAAGGCTCAGCTTTCTAGGAACACTTCTTTTATTACTCTCTGATCCTATGACCCAGACTCAGTTTTACGCACATTTCTATATATTAGCATCGAAAACAGTATCAAAGAGAACACAAACTCATAGCTTTACCAATTCTACGCAGCTTCTTTTCAAACCCAGTTTACCATAAATCTAGGTGTATTCTAAATTCCAAGTAATTTAAATATTAACAGAAATAAAATTACAGTCATATAAAGTATGGGCAAATAATTAAAATATGGGAGAGAAAGAGACTTAAAAATATTATTTTCAAATTCAGACCATCAAAGATACATCATTTTCCTCCTATTTTAAGTTCCAGGAGATAAAGTGATTCATTCAAGACCATATTTCTAGTCCTTTTCAAAGGTAGAATATTTTCCTTATTCAGTTTTTCACAATGCTGTGTTTTCTCTACTTCATTCATGTTTTTTTATTCCATCCATAGACTTACACCTTTATAAATAGGCAATCTAATCCAGATCAAACCCTACATGCCACTCAAACTCTGTTACTTTCCTGGTACTGACTATAGCAGGACTCAAAGAACTGAGTTTTTATGAAATAATGATAATGGAATTATTAAGATGTGACTCAGGTGGAGAAAAATTTATTTGAATCTTGGACATGCAGAGTTAATAGAATCAAAATGTTCTGAACTGCATGGGCATAAGAAGGAAAACTTAATGGTAGCAATCATTTCCATAACTCATTCTTATGAATCATGCTGATACTTCTGTGTATAAGGCAAAGATGAAAATGTGTTGTTAAAATTTTTCCATGTATCATCCCTTTTAAGTACAACTGGAAAATGTAATGTTAGAAAGACTGATCTTTTGATTGCCAAAGAGTAGCAGTTTTATTTATTTATTTATTTTTTTGGAGAGCATATCTTGTTTTATTTTTTTCATTTCTCCACACTATGGAGAACAGTGTGGAGATTCCTTAAAAAGCTGCAAATAGAACTGCCATATGACCCAGCAACCCCACTGCTGGGCATACACACCGAGGAAACCAGAATTGAAAGAGACACGTGTACCCCAATGTTCATCGCCGCATTGTTTACAATAGCCAGGACATGGAAGCAACCTAGATGCCCATCAACTGACGAATGGATAAGAAAGCTGTGGTACATATACACAGTGGAATATTACTCAGCATTAAAAAAAAATTCATTTGAATCAGTTCTACTCAGGTGGACGGAACTGGAGCCCATTATCCAGAGTGAAGTAAGCCAGAAGGAAAAACAACAATACAGTATATTAATGCATATATATGGAATTTAGAAAGACAGTAACGAGAACCCAGCATGCAAGACAGCAAAAGGAACGCAGATGTATAGAATAGACTCGTGGACTCTGTGGATGAGGGCAAGGGTGGGATGATATGGGAGAACGGCATTGAAACATGTTAATTATCATATGTGAAATCAATCGCCAGCCCAGGGTTGATGCTCGGGGCTGGTGCACAGAGATGTCCCAGGGGGAGGGAATCGGGAAGGAGGAAGGAGGGGGGTTCTGGAGGGGGAGCATATGTACACCCATGGCGGATTCATGTCAATGTATGGCAACACCAACACAATAAAGTAAAGAAAATTTAAAAAAAAAAAAAAAGAGTAGCAGTTTTAGACAGAACCAAAATCTAAGTATTGTGTCTCTTTGGATCTATGGCCTTTATTTTGACAGTTAAGCCTAAACTTAAATTTTTACTAGATGCTTTCGAATGCCTCCTACAGCTGACTTCTAGGAATCAGATTAATTAAAGGAAATGGCAAGGGGGAACTCAGCTCTATTCAAACCAGGCCATCCCAGAAATAAATATTTTGCAACAACAGTTTCATCAATTTTTGGGGAATACTTGCATACGTGTACTTATACAGCATTTAGTATATGTGTCCTCAAAGAGTATTTGGGGATATAGCCTTAGTAAGTAAGGAATATCTTTTCAAATAATAGGAAAATAGGCTGCAAATTTTCAGAAAGATATAGATTTATATCAGTTGGAGGAATCTGAATGATTTCATAGAGAACATGAAACTTGGTCAAGCTTGAAAGTTAAATAGAGTTTAGATAGATACAATGGTAATTCATTTCAGACAAACATGGGGGAACACAAATATATGAAAGTTAATACATAAAGTATTTTAAGATATATTATATAGACCTATCTCCATAGATGTATAAAGAATTAGTTAAGAAGGGAGAAGAGTTCTATTATTTATAATGTCACAAGGAAATTTTATATCATTTTTTTTCCAGTTATATAGTGTTGGAAGGGGAAGAGATCAGGCATAAAATTTGAAACACTATTTGGGGAAAGATAGGACCCACAGTAGATGGGTTGAATCTGGGTACTATATATTAATGAAATTGGAGTACATAGTCATCCTAGTGGTCAGTAGTGAGCAGAGAGATAAACCACCTTTCATACTTAGTGAAGCAATACAGTTGCAATAGAAGCTCTGTGAGAGAAAAGAGACATGACCACATGCCCAGAGGCTTGTGACTAAAGAGAAGGTTGGTCCTTTGAGATTCACAATGTTCTTGAAGAACTTTTAAAAAATAGGGATGCTAATTTTCAGTTTGGATTTCCCAGGTGACTCAGCAGTAAAGAATCTGTCTGCCAAACAGGAGAGACAAGCTCCATCCCTCGGTCGGGAGGATCCCCCGGAGGAGGAAATGGCCACCCACTCCAGTATTCTTGCCTGGGAAATCCCATGGACAGAGGAGCCTGGTGGGCTACAGTCGCAAAAATCATTCTTTTGAGTCATGAAAGAGTTGGACACAAGTTAGCAAATAAACTACAATATGAAAATATTCAATTTGCATGATATGATATGGCTCTAGCTCTCCAACTGTCCAGTCAAGTTTGCTAGCCACAGAGATTGTGTGACGATGTTTTGAAGATAAGCAATGTAAAAATACTGATTTCCACAATCAAATTTGTTCAGACCAAAGGAAGAGAATATAAGCAAGAATCAAAAGTTCAGTCGTATCAGGGGTTGCTTATGCTCGGTTTGGATATTATCACGGGGTCATATTTCAGGGAACTTAAATCATTCAGGTGTTTGCTCTCTTAACAATTAAAAATTCAAATTGAAGAATGTATGAGAAGAGCGACGATACATTTAAAGCAATGTTCCACAGTTATCACAGCTTAGACTTTTGAAAGTTTGAAACTGTTGTTCAAATAGAAGAAATGGCTGCTATATGTTTACCTTATCTTCTTTTCCAGAAAACCATAATGTTTCTATTTTCTTCATTTTTTATTTGAGGAATGTTTCATTTGGCATCCTCTCTATCTAGATCTTTCCTTTACTGGATAAGCTGTTTTTTTCAGTACTTCTACACCTGTCTAATTGTCTGATGCTCTGAGTCCAACATGATACTATAGGGTAACTCCAACATGAATCAAGGTGGAGATGGACATATGTACTATAGAGTTTAAAACCTGTCACATAGAAATAACCCAAGTTGATGATAACTAAATATGAAACTTTGAGGAAAAAATACAGATTTAAGACAACTGTTATAAAAGCAAGTAAATAAAAAGTGGATTCACAATATAGCACTGGGTATATAAAGATTCCTGGCTTCACTACTGTAATGTATTAAAAATAATGATATATCTATTTAATAAGCTTAAGTCTAGTGTTGCCATTATTAAGCTCAATATTAATAAAAATAAAATCCATTCTAAGAAAACTAAATTGATGGTTTCTAATTGCTCTAAATAATATATACTCCAGATGTAAATTATTTACAATTTGTTCAATTAGATACAAACAACTATTGACCATTTAGAGAAAGCAATTTGAATTAAAATGTGGAAAACTAATTAGTCATAGAGAAAGCTGACCACACATGTTTAAAACCATGGTTAGGTGCTTTCCTCCATTCCTGATTTTTATTTAGACTAGGGAGGAATTGGTTCTGTATTTGTCTGTGGAAAAACTTGCATACCAAAAAAATGTAAGCAGATAACAGAAATTGCACAAAATTTTGCAAAGGAAAAATGTGGGTATTCCCTAATACCAAATAAGAATGAGTTAAGAAAAAAAGATTTAATTAAAAATGAAGGAGGACTTTATTTTGTATATTCTGTTTCACACATACTTTATTCACAAAATATTTATTAATTCTTG
Source organism: Antilocapra americana (assembly GCA_007570785.1). Taxonomy (NCBI): domain Eukaryota; kingdom Metazoa; phylum Chordata; class Mammalia; order Artiodactyla; family Antilocapridae; genus Antilocapra; species Antilocapra americana. The sequence continues at coordinate 6,684,661 of ML664173.1, read as the reverse complement.
AAAAAATATATATTTCGATAATTTGTTACACTGATGGCTCAGAGGGTAAAAAGTCTGCCTGCACTGCAGGAGACACTGGAGACTTGGGTTTGATCTCTGGGTAGAGACGATGCCCTGGAGATGGGAATGGCTACCCACTCCAGTATTCTTGCCTGGAGAATCCCATGGACAGAGGAGCCTGGGGGGCTACAGTCCATGGGGTCGCAAAGAATCTGACATAACTGAGCGACTGAGCATGCTGACACACTGGTTTAAGCACTTTGGAGAAATTAGCTCAAATAACTTAATGCTTCCAAAAATTGTATAAAGTATTTTACATTTAGTATCTGATACTTATGATATGATAAGATACTCTTATTTTTTTCAGTTAATAAACACTGGGCTAAAACTATGCCACTGTAACACAATTTACCAAAGGACAATATATGGATTATCCCTGCAAATGAAAATTTCATCTAATAATGCCAGTTTGGGGATTTACCAATATCCTGGAAACATTTAGACCTATGAAGTGGATACTTTTTATGCATAAGGAAGAGTTTCTCCAGAAGAGATATTGTTTTAAAACCAAGGCAATAGTTAGATGGGAAGAATGAAATCCAGTATAGAGCAGTGTTAAGATGTCAAGGAGAAAGTATGGTTTAGTGATGTAAAATACATCAGAGATTAAGCATATGAAGGGGGAGAAAGGTCACTGGAATTAACAAGAAGAAAGCCATCTGAGGTCTCTGAAGGATGTTTCAGAAGAATGATGGGCCTGAAATTTAGAGAGCCGGGGCTTTAAGGGGGCAAGGATGACAGGACACAGCAGCGTGAGCGTCGATTAATCGTGAAAGTAGATAATGGCAATGGAAGGGGGAGCAATTACACGAGGTGGGTGCCAGAGCCAAGTAAAGGTTTTCTTTCATGACTTTGCAATATCGCTGAAGTCTCTGAATATTTAAGTATATCTAGAGAGGAAGGGCTTAGAGGGAAAGAAGAAAGAAGAGGCAGACTGGTGGGGACTTGAAAGGAATAAAGGGGTCAATGCAGCCTAAGGTTGGTCCTGAGTGGACATAATCGAGTAAGAGGCAATACTGAGGATGCTGAACCTAAGAAAAGGATGCTTTTATAAACCATCTCAAATCTGGGGCCTAATAAAACTCAGTATGACCAAGTTGGACAGGGTGACTAAAGCACATGACTCTTGGCCATGATGCTGAGTATTACTTCCTCTTAAAGTTCTTTGGAAAGTCCTCTGTGATTCACTATGTCAACAACTCACCTAATTTTCCCAGGGATGACATTTAGTATCTTGGCCCCTGAGTGGCTTGATTCCTCTCATTGCCAAGGTTTTCACTGAGAAGAAATAAACAGGAAACACTCCCTACAATCCTTTCCCATCTAACCCCACCAAACATTAGACGTCCTTTCCAATGTGAGGGAGTCCAATCAGCAGAGAACCAAAGATGACATTAAAAGCCTGGAGCCCTCCACAGGTTCCGGGGCTCAAGCGCTTCAGGAGCTGGCTCCGCCTGCCCTGCGGCCTCACCCCTGCCCTCCAGCAGCAGGGAACAGCCTCTCCTTCCTCTAACACGCTGTGCTTTCAAGAGCTGGCCCTTCCATCTGCCACTGACATTCCCTTCGCCTGGTTTCTGGGTATCCTTCAAAAATGTGCTTAGTAATGGCATCCTTTTTAGAAATTTTTTTTTTTTTTTTGACGATTCAAATCAGTTACTTATTTGGCATATAGGAGCCTTGTTCCCCAACCAGGGATTGAACCTGTGTTCCCTGTATTGGGATACGGAGTCTTTACCACTGGACCACCAGGGAAGACCCCTGTAATGACGTTTTGACATCTATTTATTTCCCCTAGGAAAGAAGACCTACATTCAGAGGCTGTCAGGTTTTCCATAAGCTTTGCCATCTCCTAGCAGTTTGCATGAAAGGAATGCAAACACACTAAATACATAAAGAATAAGAAAGAAGGGGAAAAAAAGAAAATAATGATGACAATAAGGAGTATGTCAAGGCTACAGCCTGACATATTGTCACCCAGCTTATTTAACTTATATGTAGAGTACATCATGAGAAACGCTAGGCTAGAGGAAGCACAAGCTGGAATCAAATTTGATGGGAGAAATATCAATAACCTCAGATATGCAGATAACCTCACTTATGGCAGAAAGTGAAGAAGAACTAAAGAGCCTTGTGATGAAAGTGAAAGAGGAGAGTGAAAAAGCTGGCTTAAAGCTCAACATTCAGAAAACTAAGATCATGGCATCTGGTCCTATGACTTCAAGGCAAATAGATGGGGAAACAGTGGAAACAGTGGCTGACTTTATTTTTCTGGGCTCCAAAATCACTGCAGATGGTGATTGCAGCCATGAAACTAAAAGACACCTACTCCTTGGAAGGAAAATTATGACCAACCTAGACAGCATATTAAAAAGCAGAGACATTACTTTGCCGACAAAGGACAAAGGTCTGTCTAGTCAAGGCTATGGCTTTTCCAGTAGTCATGTATGGATGTGAGAGTTGAACTATAAAGAAAGCTGAACGCTGAAGAATTGATGCTTTTGAACTTTCCTGTTTTAGAAGACTCTTGAGAGTCCTTTGGACTGCAAGGAGATCCAACCATTCCATCCTGAAGGAGATCAGTCCTGGGAGTTCATTGGAAGGACTGATGTTGAAGCTGAAACTCCAATACTTTGGCCACCTGATGCAAAGAGCTGACTCATTTGAAAAGACCTTGATGATGGGAAGGGTTGAGGGCAGGAGGAGAAGGGGACAACAGAGAATGAGATGGTTGGATGGCATCACTGACTCAATGGCCTTGGGTTTGGGTGGACTCCAGGAGTTGGTGATGGACAGGGAGGGGGACAACAGAGAATGAGATGGTTGGATGGCATCACTGACTCAATGGCCTTGGGTTTGGGTGGACTCCAGGAGTTGGTGATGGACAGGGAGGCCTGGCTTGCTTCGATTCATAGGTCGCAATGAGTCGGACATGACTGAGTGACTGAACTGAAATGAACTACCTAAACTTGACCAGGCTGTATCTACCTGCCTATAGTAGATATCATATTATTATTTGTTGTTGTTAGGTTGCTAAGTCACGTCAGACTCTTTGCAACCCAATGGCATGCATATTCTTTGCTGCTGAACCATCAGGAAAGCCTAATTATTACATTATTATATAATAATACAAATAGAATAAATGCAAAATATGAGTAACATAACAATATTTTTCTGATTAAAACATTTGGAAAGGTTATCATTTATTGTCTACTTTGCATGTGTGTCATTGTCTAAGGAGTTTGCATACAGTTTATGCTTTAATCATCCCAGTAACCATATGAGATATAAGGTCTGAGCTTAATTTCACAGTTTTGGAAAATTAACTTGAAAAGGTTAAGAATGTTTGTTCAAATCAAGCAGGTAAATTTAGGATCAGATTTAAATCCGAATCAAAACCTTGGTACTTAATAAATGTTCTACAAGTCAGTACAGAGACTTCTTCAGGACATCAGAAGCAGTATTCAATGTAGAAATATTTAAATTGTTCCTTTCACAGAAATCTGATTCTGAAATGATTATACACCAGTTCTGCTGCAATGATTTTTTTGAAGACAGATTTCATTCTAACACCACTGATTTATTAGGGAACGACTTGAGCATAACAGAAATTTTACCTGTGCTTATGTACAATTTAATTCATGAGAAACACTATGTGACCACAGAAGACAGCACTCAGTGAAACCCAGGGCGATGAAAACACGAACTGCACATGCCACAAACGTTTGTGGGATTTGTCATCCAATTTCAGATAATCCTTCTCCTGTCTTTTCACAACAATTGGAAGCTGCAGCGCTTTCCAAGTGCACTTCCACATGCTTCTGGGTCTCTTACAATGCACGGTGCTATATTTATGTACCAATTATATGTTTTGTGGGGCTTCCCCAGTGGCTCAGTGGTAAAGAATCTGCCTGCCATGCAAGAGCCCCAGGAAATGCAGGTATGATCCCTGGGTTGGAAGATCCCCAGGAGGAGGGCGTGGCAGCCCACTCTAGTATTCTTGCCTGGAGAATCCTATGGACAGAGGAGTCTGGTGGGCTACAGTCCATGGAGTTGCAAAGAGTCAGACATGACTGAAGTGACTTAGTACATCTTTCTTAACCATTTAGAATGCAGTCCCTATCAGTTTTATTGAGTTCTTAATGTTTTTTAATGTTTCATCGATGATGTGTTTGAGTGCAGCACCCTGATTCCATTTTTCTCATAAGCCTACTGGGGTTTGTTGTGTGATTTTGCACAGCACAGTGATTTTAGCAACATGTATGGCTCATCATAGCAGAACTGGCTGTACTTCTTGAGTAAGTGATATGCCATGGGCTTGCTTGCGTATCTGAGAGACAATTGTTTTCCAAAAATTTAATGATCATTAGTCAACAGCACAGCTACAGTGTGGAATTAGGAATGAAAAGTGTAAGTAATCATAATGCTTTCTATTTTGTTGATACACATTAAGTAAACAGCACACAAAACTAATTATTACTGACATCTCTGAAAATGAAAGATTGGCTAACATTGGTGAAAGATGCTATTTCTAAAAATCCACAGTATTTCCCTTCTACTTTGTCAAAGTTCTAATTTAATTGTTTGTTTTAAAAGGCCAATGCTGACATTTTTTGTGAAATCTCTCTGTTTAAAAAATAACACAGCTGTTGGTCATATGGCAAGTGTTTCATAAAGCAAGATGTGAGAAAACCTGCTGAGATTAAGCCCAGCCTGATCAAGATGCCTTCCCCTTCAGGTTAGGAGAAAGCTTAGTTTTTAATGGATAAAGGTCTATTATAATCTATATGTGTCTGTCTTATAGGTCAAATTCTGAGAATACTCACAGAATTCATACATCTGTCAAGAGATACAAATGAGATTTGTATTCAAGTCAAGAAAAATGTACTTAGAATAAGAACACAATCTGCATGTTTTCAGCATCTGTCAGATAATCTTTTTGTCTTTTGTCTTAGTATATCCACAATATGGCATGAAGGTAGAGATGTTCTTTGAAGTATCTCACAGCCTATATGACAGAGGCACTGACCAGTCAGATGTATATCAGCCCCGTAAAGCCATCGTGCCATCCTGGTGTGTACTAGTAAATGTCACCCTCACTGGAAGAAAGGGGAGGGGGATGCATAATTGGTGAAGCAGGTGTCAGACTTCAAGCAAACACGTGCAAACTACCATAGTATATTAAAGTCATTTATTTTTTCACTGCACTATAAGCTGTTTTACTGAACTCAGACTTCCTGGGTGGTGCTAGAGGGAAAGAACCCTCCTACCTGTTCAGGAGTCGTGAGACATGGATTCTATCCCTTGGACAGGGAGATTCTTGGAGACAGGCACGGCTACTCATTCCAGTATTCTTGCCTGATGAATCCTACAGACAGAGGAGCCTGGTGGACTACAGTCCAATGGGTCACAAAGAGTCGGGCATGACTGAAGCCACAGCACAGGAGAGTACAAGCTTTTTTAAAAATATTTGTCTTTTTCAGGGATAACATCTTACACTTTTTTAGTATATCTAGAAGGGATGCTATATAATATATGAATGCTGATTCATGTAATAATGTTTAGAAATGCCAAAGTAATCAGATCACCCATTGGTTGAGTGTTCACTACTCTAAATAAGAACTGGGTTAGATGACCTCTAATTACTCAAAATTCAGAAGGTAAATGTGGATTATCCCCATTTTATAGGTAATAAAACTAAGTCCTCAAAAAGCCCTTGGACTTAACTTGGCCTACAGTGTCAGAGAGGGATTCAAATCAGTGCATGACTGCTCCAAGATCCTGCTCGTTCATGTCCAGCCAAGTGCAAATGTGTTTCATATTGGTTGGATGGAATTAAATCTCTTTATTTCAAACTGACCTTCACAAAATCTACATTAGACCTATTTCCCAGATCGAGGGGAATTGTTTCAGGGTTGTCATTTAACACACATAGAGGATGGAAACATTAAGAGACAAAAATATCTTTGTTTCCCAAATTGATTTACATATCAAAGTTTCTTGGAGAAGCCTGGAATAAACAGTTAAGTTTCTGGAAACTTATTTAAATCAACGTTCACATTCCTTGGAGAAGTTAACCACAACATTTTAAGGGGAATGTATAAGCATTAGGAGTTGGCACAAGATCCATTCACATTTGTGAGGCCAAACATGGCACCCATTTTTCCCCATGACTTCACCAGAATCGTGGTGATCACACTGCAGAACTTTCTCATTTTAAGTCAGTCATTCATCCTAGCAATTTCTTTTGTTTGTTTCTTGCCTGGAAACTTTAAAATTTAAAGCTATTAAATTTATTCTGTGTACAATGTGCCTGATACAGATGTTTCGCATATGATCCTTTTGAAGTCACATTTCTTAGGAAAGGCCATTTACCTTGAATGACAAGTTACAGAGAAAAAAATTAATAAGCAGTTTTCAAAATACAGTATATAAGGAGGTGGCTTTTTGTGATGATGATAAAAAAAATCATTTTAAGCCAGAATTCTAGAGAGTGGTCCTCAGCTCTGCTTTTTCTTAGATGTGATCTGTTACTCCTATGGTTCAATTTCCACAATAATATATAAAAAGCAAATTATCTCTATACTTTGAAGTGCATGAGTTTTACACAAGTAAAAATAATGCTAAATGACATACTAAGCTTCTACTAAGTGATGTAACTAACTTCAAAAGAGTTAATGCTGTGAGAGTAAACGTGAAACTATTAACTTTTTATAGTGCAGCTTAAACTGCTTAATATAAAAATAAAGAAATTAAAGTTTGACAATGAAAATGAGTTTAAAGTATTATTCAAAATCTGGTAACATATCATACAGAACTATAAAACAAGAAATTTTGGAGAAGAACCAATTCAACTCTTTCCTATTGACACTCTAAGTATCTCCATAGGCTGCTATGAAAATATAATTTGTATGTTCTAGATAATGTGCCAAGAATTTGTATTCCATATGTATTATAAATTAGCTTGAAAACTGAGATTATGTCAAAGCTTTAAGTATCTATTATATGAGAGTTTGGACATTACAGATTTTCTCATTACTTTGGATTTGTATAGCATATTCATAAAGCTGAATGCAAGAAATAAGATTTATCACCTTATAAAACACATTCAAATAAAGCATTTTAGGTATTTATATCATGTTATTGTATTAAATTAACACTTGTAAAATAAAATAAGTGATAGTATATTACAAACTAAAATGTCTTTATTCAGAATTAAATTATATATGCATATGCAAAGCCATACATATATATATATATGCATATACATACATAAGTCTTAAAAACTATAGCTACAATGATTTATTAACCTATGCAAAAGGTATAAGTATTTAAGTTAATACATCAAAGCAATATATGGAAGACAGTGTAAAAATTTAGAGCAATAGTACATATTCAAAATTAAGTTGTTATCAGGTTAAATTAGAATGCTATCAATATAAAATGCTTTGTATAAACTTCATGTTATACACAAAGCAAAAACCTATGGTAGATACACAAAACATAAAAATAGGCTTGCTATGCTGTGCTTAATTACATCCGATGTTTTTTGACCCTTTGGTCTGTAGCCCTCCAAGCTCCTCTGTCCTTGGAATTCTACAGGCAAGAGCACTGGAGTGAGTTTCCAAGTCCTCCAACAGAGTATCTTCCCAACCCAGGGATCAAACTCAGGTCTACCACATTGCAGGTGGATTCTTTACCAGCTGAGCTACCAGGGAAGCCCCCCCAAATAGGCTTACCACTACAGAATTTCAAAATCACAAAGAACCAGAGAAGAGATGAAGAAAGGAATTACAAAGTAGTTGGAAAATAACTCACAAAATGGCAATAGTAAGTCCATATCTATCAATTAGTAAGTATGAATAGACTAAATTTTCCTATCAAAGACCTATGGTGGCTGAATGGATTAAAAAACCAAGACCGAATTATATGTTGCCTACAAAAGATTCACTTCAACTTTACAGACACAGGCTGAAAGGGATGGGGTGTGAAAAGATATTTGATGCAAACAGAAACCAAAAGAAAGCAGGGGTAACCATACTTACATCAGACAAAACAGATCCTAAACCGAAGACTATAATCAGAGACAAAGCAGCTGATTATATAACAATAAGGAGCCAACTTAGCAAGAGGATATGACACTTGTATATATTTATGTACCTAACACAGAAACATCTAAATATATAAAGCAAATAATTAATAAGAGGCCTGAAGGAAGAAATTGACAGAAATACAGTAATAGTAGGAAACTTAAATACTTCACTTTCAAATATGAAAAGAAAATTCTGACATAAAATTAACATGGAAATTTGGACTTAACCTATACCTTATACCATATGGATACACAGACATTCAGAGAACGTCATCAAACAGCAGTAGAATATAAAATCTTCTCAAGTGCAAATGGAACATTCTCCAAGCTAAATCATACATTAGGCCACAAAATAAGTATCAATAAATCTAGGAAGACTGAAATCATAGCAAGCATCTCTTCTAATTGCAAGGATATGAAATTAGAAATCAAATATAAGAAGAAAACTAGAAAATTCACAAACATGAAAATTAAACAACATGCTATAGAAAAATCTATGAGTCAAAGAAGATACACAAAAAGTACCTTGAGACAAACGAAATGGAAATACAACACACCAAACCTTACAGATCCCAGCAAGAGCCGTTCTAAGAGAGAAGTCTATATTAATAAACACCTAGATTAAAAAGCAAGAAAGAGCTCAAATATGCAGTCTAACATCTGAAGGAACTAGGAAAAGCAAAAGAAATAAAGCTCAAAGATAGCAGAAGGAAGGGAATCACAAAGACTAGAGTGGAAATAAAGGCTAAAAGTACAACAAAAAATGATTAGTGAAATGTGGTGTCATTCAGTTGGTAAGCTGTGCCCGACTCTTTGTGACCCCATGGACTGCAGCACCCCAGGCTTCCCTGTCCTTCATCACTTCCAGGAGCTTGCTCAAACTCACGTCCATTGAGTTGGTGATGCCATCCAACTGTCTCATCCTCTGCCACGCCCTGCTCTTGTTGCCTTCAATCTTTGCCAGCATCAAGGTCTTTTCAAATGAGTTGGCTCTTCACATCATTAGACTTATCAGAAGAAAAAAGAAAACAGAGAAAGAGAGAGGAAAAGGGGGATTCAAAGAAATAAAAGCATATATGAAAGAAGAATTATTATAATTAATTCCACAGGAAAAAAATATGATCATAAAAGATTACCAAAAACAATTATGTTCCAGTCAATTGGAAAGACTAGACTAATCGATTTCTAGGAAGATACAAACTAGCATGACTGAATCATGCAGGAATATAAAATCTGAACAGGCTAGTTACCTGTGAGCTTGATTCAGTAACTATAAACCTCCTGCACATCCACGAGTTTGGAAGCCTCAGAAACCATTCACCTTTCAAGCGCCTATGGTGCCAGAGAAGGTAGCTGGGAGTTTGCATCCTCGGTCTGGCTTCCTGTCCTTGTTTTAGAGATGAAGGAATTATCCCTCTCCTGATTTCTGCTCCTATCCTGCTCTATCATCTGCCGATCTTAACCATTATGTGTGCCCAGTCACATCCTACTCTTTGTGACTTCATGAACTGTAGCCCACCAGGCTCTGTCCGTGGAATTTTCCCAGCGAGAATACTGGAGTGGGTTGGCATGTCCTCCTCCAGGGGATTTTCCTGACCCAGGGATCGAACCCACATCTCCTGTGTATCCTGCATTAGATTCTTTTCACTGAGCCACCTGGGAAGCAATCTAATCCATTGGGAGCTGCCTTTTTCTCATACATACCCTTTCAATACCTGATCTCCTGGTCTGTATATTGGACATTCCTATGTCTTCAGCATCTTCCCAGAACAATCTATTCTGGAAGTTTGCCCTAACTGGAACCCTGCTCTTTCATAAACATACTTTTTCTCTTTTTTTCCCAAAAGGTAAGGTTGATATTCATTTTGGTTTTAGATCATTACTTTTTTTCCCCCTCTTTGCCCAATACAATGTTTATCTGAATTTACTCCATAAAGAAACACTCTCCTCCCTGTCTTCTCTTAATTGCTGTCATTGACACTGTATTAATCGCTCCCTTTCAATGTTGATTCTGGTTTTGCTCCCATCTTCTTTTCCACTGAATACTTTTTGATCATTTTCAAGGTCACCAAGAGCTTCGTCAATAAAGCCCTCAAAACTCACTTAGCATCTTGGCCTCTCTCCTCCAAAACCTAACAATGTTAGCCTCCAATTCCCTTGATTATGCCTTAGAGTTAATGTGCCAGAAAGCCAGACATATTTGCATTTTTAATTTCAGATATTCCACTTTGCAACCAGCATTTTCTATACTTCGAATTCAATAGCTCATTTACTTCTATGCCAAAATTATTTGACATAACAACAGCTCTGATCCATGCTTCCCTACCCTCATTTATTCTGGCTTAAGTCCTCAAGAACTTGGTGGATGATCTTACTTTTTAAGTGTAAATTATATCTTTTGGACAGGGACTCCTTTCTCCTTTTGCTATTCAAATTCAAGTCCAATGTCTCTTCTTCCTTTCTGACATAATACCACCCTTACTTAGAAATCCATGTCTCCTCTCCTGCTATATGTAGATACCATGTCCTCCAGATTTTAAGAAACTCAGCTGCTTTCGTTTTATCTTTCAATTTCCTGTACCAGCGTTCCCTTACTTAAAAATGGCTACTCACATTGATTTGAAAGAGCTTTTCTAGGAAGTTTCACTTTTAAAACTTCTCAAATCTTTCTGAGGAATTAAATTTTTTCACAGAACCCCTTTGTAGTCAAACTCAGAAAAAGCTGTCTCTTTCTATATCCTTGGTTCAATTCAATCTGGTTTCTCGCCCATATTATTTAATGAAATGGCTTCTGAATCCTATAATGTCTTTGCTTAAAGTGACATAATATTTCATTTAAATGTATTAAATTATATGTAGTTAGGTTATTTTTCTTTAATTTAGGTCTATATAAATTCTTTTAGGACATGGATCCAAATCTTTCTTGTTTATGATTATATCCCAGGAGTTTGCCTGTAAATAAATATTTGTTCAATGAATTAATGAAATGGCCATATTAGAGAATATCATACAAATAGACAATTTTCATTTAAGTTTAGGATATATATATATATTTATAAATGGAAGCAATACAAATCATAATGCTATTAAGAAATCATTTGTATTATTATGACTATGCTGCTGCTGCTGCTAAGTCGCTTCAGTCGTGTCCGACTCTGTGTGACCCCACAGACGGCAGCCCACCAGGCCCCCCCGTCCCTGGGATTCTCCAGGCAAGAACACTGGAGTGGGTTCCCATTTCCTCATTTCCTTCTCCAATGCAGGAAAGTGAAAAGTGAAAGTGAAGTTGCTCAGTCATATCCAGCTCCCAGTGACCCCATGGACTGCAGCCCACCAGGCTCCTCCGTCCGTGGGATTTTCCAGGCAAGAGTACTGGAGTGGGGTGCCATTGCCTTCTCCATATGACTATGCTACCCAAATGTTATTTTGTGCAAGTTGAAGGAATTTAATATTTAGTTGTAAATTTAAGATCAATACAATAACAACCTTCTATACCACCTAAATTGTATTATCATTCTTTGTGACATCAAGAAATTACCTGCGGTCTGAGTAGGCTTTCTATCAAGAAATATGAAGACATTTCCTTGTTCCATATATACCCTCAGGCTCCATACTGTCTCTTTCTGGACTTAAAGCCTGAATTTTATGTTCATTTCAAATTGATTTCATTCATTAATATATAACAACTTTACCCAGAAGAAATATAATGTGAGTCAATAGGCAATTTTAAATTTTCTACTAGTCACATTAAAAAAATGGAAATTAATTTTAATGAAATTTTTCATTTAACTAAGTATATCCAAAATATTATTATATCATCTTATAACCAATATAACATTTTTCATATTTTATAGTCTATGTTTCATACCAGCCTTTAAAAACCCAGTGAATATTTTATATTCATAGCACTTCTCAAGTTGGATGCTAAATTTTCATCTAAAATATAGACTTGGATTTAGATTTTATAAAATTTATAGTGAAACAACAGATTCACATGTTCACACATGCTTATAAGTATCCCATTAACTGAAGTGTTATTTTCATATTTAAATTAATTAAAGTCAAATAACAAATTCAGATAACTTTTCATACTAAACACATTTCAAATGCTCAATAGTCCTTTGTCACTAGTGGCTGCCATTTTAGATAGCACAGGTATAAAGAAATGATGGGCCATGATCCGATTACGCTTCCCTATGAAAGCTTATGTACAAGTGAATTATTTTAGATTTTAAAATATATAATAACTGACTTAAGGTGTATATGTGTGTGTAAATAAACACAGACAGAGTTACTTTATTTTTTTTTTTTTTCACTCAATCATGTCCGAGTCTTTGTGACCCCATGGACTATACAGTTCATAGAATTCTCCAGGCCAGAATACTGGATTGGGTAGCCTTTCCCTTCTCCAGGAGATCTTCACAACCCAGGGATCAAACCCAGGTCTTCCACATTGCGGGCAGATTCTTTACCAGGTGAGCCAAAAAGGAAGCCCAGAGTTACTCTAAACATCTGACATAGAGCAACACTCAGGTGCTAACCTTTATTTCTATATTTTAAATAATTTCTCTTGAGTGGAATGGCAAACATTATCCTAATTTTATAAAGTGATTATGCAAGAGCTAGATGATAAAGTTACCTCAAAATTCCACTGACATTTTTTTTTAAAAAATCACTCAACTGAATAACAAGAAAAGCTAGAACAAGACTCCTCCATGTATGCTTCATTATTATATCCATAGACACCTAATTCCACATCCACAAAGATTCATCAAGGGCTTGCTTTGTTTCCTATGTGCTTATTGCAATAGTGGACATTAGAGAAAAGCATTTAAAAATTTTATTGAGGAAACTTGCATATACAACTTGGTCCATTTCAAAAAGTACTTTTTTTTTTATTAATTTCATTTTCCCTTGATTTATTAGGGGAAAAATCACTGGAAAAGTTACACTGAAAAATACTTACTTGCTCGTTAATGAAAAAGGTTTTAAAAAAAATTCTTGGGGGAAAAACCCAGTCTAGAAATAGAATACCTTTTTCATATACCTGAATTGGCAAAAATTAGTTAATAGCAATAAATTGGGTTATAAGTCCAAGGTTGTAAAATGGCATAAAATTGTGTATTACTATTTCTTTTGAAACAGGAAATAGGAGGACTGTGCTATACTGCCATGGAAAGTTAATACAAAGAAAGACTGAAAATGGGGCTGCTTTAAGACATAACGTTAAAAAAATAAAAAAGAAATATACAAATGGCAAGTGTTTCAATCGATTTGATTAAATTTCTTCTAGCATTTTGATTTCTCCCCAAACATGTCATTATAAAACTCAGCTATTTATACGTAACATCGAAACATGTTAATAAGAAATACCTGCATGGAAAAGCTGTAGATAACCTGATAATACAAATTATTATGGGCTATTGAAGGACTCTCAATTCTAACTTGTCAGGTATGTGAAGAAAGGCAAGATGTTTAACTCTGCGCCATCTAGGGAAAGGAAGCACTGTTGAACACTTCAGAGTTTGTTTTGGAGTACAGTATGGAATGTGTCCAGGTCGGATTCAGGGGGACAGCTGGCAAATGAGATACTCGGAGAAGCAGATGAAAGAGAGTTGAGGAAAGAAGAAGATACATTTTCTGTGATGTTGCTATGGGTTACAACTTATCCCTTTCAAGGTTCTCTGTGAGTTGTAAGTGGAGACAGGATTTTTCTGTTTTTTTGGTAGCTGAGTTATCTTACTTGGGCTGTTCCAGGCTGAGACAAAACCATGCAGGGTAATTTATATTTGCTCACATTACATTCCAGAGTGTATGGTTCATGGTTTTGAACCTAAAATATCCAGATCCAAATTAAGCTCTTCACTGTAAACCCAAGCCAAATATATGTACCCTGAGACGACCACACTGTTGAGCTCCTCAGGAAATAGAACGGGGATCATCAGACAGGGGCCACTACAATTCTTAGAAAGCGACGGCAAAGTCACAGAGACAGCGTGCAGATGACACTAAAGTAGAAAGAGGGATTTTTGTAGAGAAAAATGAGGCTTATGTGGTATTAAGTGGGTTTACTCCACTGATGAAATCTTAAAGCCTTCCTGCAAAACTGTACATTGGAAATGAAGATTTCAGCAACTTGCTAGACACATGCTTTCTTAAGGAACGACAGGCTCTTTGGATGGAAAGGAACGGTCAATGGCTGCCGGGCTGGGGTCCGTTTAAGCTTCTTTCAGACCTCGCCACCAAAGAGCAGACACCCTTTACTACTGCGTCTCCTGGAACCTGCGGTCCATTAGCATTTTTGCAGCCCATAGTAGGAGGGTATAACTGCTAACAGAAACTAGAGAAATTCTAGTTAAGAATTTCTGGATTAAGAACTGTGTGACTCACCAATGATGAGTTAGCCAGAAAGTGCTGATTTACTGGTAGATAACAGTAGCGTTCCTGATGGGGGATTTTCAAGGTTTATCTAAAGTGGAATGGGTTCATCCAAGGGGAAGGCACCTGTCACTGTCCTAACTTGCTTTTCCGCAGCAACTGCCTTCAAGTTACACTATGTACACTTCTTAAACATTTTAGCTTCGCAATTTTCAAATAAAATTGTATGATTAAGTCCAATACATAAAATAGATCACAGCAAACCTGATCCCTGATTGAAGAGGCAGCAGGAAAGATTGCCTGCTTACCCTTTACCCGGTCTCTTTCCCTTACCCAGCATGGACCCGCAGACACCTCCAAAAATCTGCTTTGGGATCCAGCTAAGTGCATCTTGAAAGTCACAGCTCTAAAGCATTCCCTTTTAATTTCCTGGATCCCAGCCAGTTGATGCCAAATTATTAGGCAAAGCCCTAACTTCTCATTTAAGAGACTTGTCTTCTGGGAAAGAGTCTATTTTTCATTTGATTACTTTGTGCTTTCGCTAACTAAATGCCATTAATAGCTATAAGATGACACATATACTGAGCGCATACTATGTGCCTGCCAGTCCTCTAAACTCTGATCACAATATGCAATGAGGAGATGCAAGAGGCACAGTTTCGATTGCTGGGTGGAGAAGATTCCTTGGAGTAGGAATTGGCAATGCTCCAGTATTCTTGCCTGGAAAATCTCATGGACAGAGGAGCCTAGTGGGCTACAGTCCATGGGGTTGCAAAGGGTCGGACACAACTGAGCGACCTAACACAAGCCTATAAGGTAGGTGTTATTACTATTATTACCATTTTTAATTTTTCCAGTTTTCCAGGTGAGGAAACTAAAGCTGAGGAAAATTTGCAAACTTATGCAAACATATTCAACACATCGGAATTCAGCCAGGGTTTTGAATCCAGGTCTTCAGCCTCCAGCATCCTCCTAGATAACCACCTTGTGCAGCTGTCACCTTTGTCATAGTCTGATACTCAGACAGTCCTTCTAAATTTCCAAATTAGAAAATTGATCTCTTCTCCCTGTGCTGCTCTTTTTCCATCATTAACTTTATCTGAATATGCTCATATTTATTATTGAGCATTCAATACAATTAGTCATCACTTTAAATGTATTATCAAGATATGTTAAAAAACAACGTGGGTCAAAATGCTAGCTGACAAGGTGGATGGGTGCTGATTTGCATGAGTGACTGGCATTTGCCTATCTTGATGAACTGATTTCTATAAATGGTAGGTCTGCTAATGCAGAGAATGCTTGGACTTTGCTTGGCCAAGGCAGGCATTGTTTATGTTCAGCATCCATGATCTTTCCCAGCTTTCATGGGGAAAAATACAACCATTTACCAGATTTTTGCAGCCCCAGCAAAGCATGCTAATCAGGTGCAGGCTGAGCTCCTTTCTGCCAAGATGGAAGCAAGGTTTGTGAGTTCTCTGCATTCCGCAGCCTCACTGGAGGGCGCACCTGGTCTCAGTTAATTGGGTGAAGGAGTTTTGCCTGTGAGGTGAAAGGAATTAGTGACAGGTTTCCTATTCTCTGGACCCCCTGAGGTGGGATAAAAAGCATGACTGGCTCCCCCATTTTACAAGACCAGTTGGGGGAAGACATAATTAAGGGAAATATGGTGAGGCATGAGTTTTTCTCTTGCTTGGGGATGATAAAGTTCAAGTAACAAGGTTGGGTTAGCTGGCTTTATGTTTAATATTTAGTTAGCCAGCAGTAGAGACAGTCAACTAGATCATTTAGCACCACTGGGTTATAAATTTGCCATTATGTGATTTAGTTGAGTGATGTTGAATAGGTCTTGTAAAGTTTATTGGAGTTCAAGAAAGGAAGCCATCACACCTGGCTAGCTCTGACATAAGGGAAAGTGCCTTGCGGGAGCTGGGTAGACCTTCTAATATGATCAATGGCCTGATGTTACCCAGAAGAAAGAAATAAAAGACTTGACTTGGAAAGTGTGTTAATTCTTTCAGGCTATTTAATATAATATAAAGTACTGTAGAGTGCCCCAGGGTATTGAAAGAGTTAAACTCCCTGGACAAAATGAAGAATTACTCCCTTTTTCCTGGAAAGATCAGGCCTATGTGTATAGAGAGAACTTTATTAGCAAGGGTATTAAAATTGGTTTCACTGTAAGTGATTTTCCTAGGTTCCATTTCTGTGCCATCTGTCCATTTTTTCCTTACCTGTAAAAGCAATAAAATGTGCACATTCACTGAAAAGAATAGAGTTTTATGGTATCCATGGGACATTAAAATTATGTTCTCTGGTAGATTATTTCTTGGTCTTTCAGCATACTGGCCTAACAACTGATTTCTAATATATCTATCTCAAGTTATTCATATTTTCTGTTAATGGTCACATAGCCAAACTGGGCACAAACCATGAACAAAATAAGTCCCGTTAATACACGCAATAATTGCCATTGAGAATACAAATTGTGGTTACAGTTTGACATAGAAAGGCAAATCCCAAAATATGAGACATGAAATTGGGCTGACCTTGCCTTTGTGGTCAGTTTATATTGAGGGAAAAAAAAGAAGGCATTGAAATGAATAGGAATTGGGTCTTTCAAAGAAAGGGCCTAATCGCAATAGAAAAGCATAGGCAAGAAAGAATCAAAAGGTTCAATCAGCCATGACCTTTGACATTGCTTTTTGTTAATAAAGCACCACTTGAATTCAATGGAACGCGACTGGGCCTTGTACCTTTCCCTTCAATCTGCACCTCTACCTGGATTTAAGTTTTGTTATGAAACATTTTCCTGCACTTGTTTAACCTTCAAACTACTAGTACTTAGTTTAAATTGAATAAAAGTTTTCAGTTGTACTTTTAACACCCAATCCGATATTCTCTGGTTTTGTAACAGGATCATATTAAGTACTGCCTCCAAGGAATTTGGCCCAAATGAAGACAGAAAACCATACACATGTTTGGAGCTAGAGTTTTGACCTCTATATAATTTAGCTATGTCATTTCCTAAAATCTTGTGGGCTGGAATATGTCATCCTGTGATAGTAATAGTATTCTGAACTGAACCCTTTTAATGCACGATCTCAAATCATTTTTCAAAGAAAAAAAGAACGTTACACGTGTTATTCAACACGGGAAAGTCAAGGACGGGAAACTTAACTTTCCTTTCTGAAGCTGCTCTCGGAGTTGGAAATATTTCAAGGATAGTGCTTAAAATAACACAGTATTGATTTTTCTGGGCCATTAGATCACAAGTATTTTATCCAACTGTGTGTCTCACACTTTACCAGAGTGTGCTAGTATCTTATCTCTGCGGGCCTTTCGGGGTTTTGAAACCCATTCTTGTCCATTATCTAAGCTCATCTGCAGGACAGCCCAGTGTGTGAGTTGGATTCTCTGAACCTGTTTTCCCTGTCCTAAAATGAGGATGAGTAGCTTACCTGAGTAGCAGTTGCCTGGTCAACTGCTGAGCAAGCTCACAGGTCCAGAAGGCACCTTTCCCCTGCGTTGCACCCTCTGCTAGAACACTGAAACTGATCTTGATTTTTCAGAACAATACTTAGAATACTTGCTTTTTAATAACATAGGAGTACATGACTGTTGTCAAACATACAGAGAATATGAAGACATAAAAGGAATCGTCATCCTCAGATGCCTCCGTCAAGACAAAAATACTGTCAGCGTTTCCTTTCCAATCCCTCAGCTGTACATTTGTGGCATAGCTGACACAGTGTTACATTTTTAAGAGCTGATTATTTCCATTAAACTTGTAATATAAGTGTAATACTGAAATATTAAAAACTGTTTGTAAAATTCAATGGCAACTAATAACTGCATATATCAACATATATTTCACTGCGCTCTATATTTGGACATATAAAACTGGGGCATGATAACATAAACAGCTTTGTTCATATAATAGGGATTTAATTTAGCATTGGTTGCTTAGGATTTTCTAGAGTTATAGTTTTACAATTATGAAAATAAACATTTATAGGCTCCTGATTATTAAAAGTTCTCCCTAGCACAGTAGTCTTTGTTCTCTGAAAGTCTGCAGTTGGATCTCAGTTCTAGCTCTTATTCTTGTTAAGGTTAAGCAACTTAATCAAAATACTTAACTACTTTGATCTTTAGTTCTTCCTATTTAAAGTCGTGATAATCCGAGATCACAGAAGCCTTTGCTTTGAGAGTTAGAAAATACAGATGCAGAACTTGGGATGATGCTGATAAGTATCAAAGCATTTCAGTACATAGTATATATTATATAATCCTCTTGCACATAAAAAGAGAGTTTACATGCATTTCCCTTGATATCACAGTACTTGCTCTTGAATTAAGATGTTAAATGGACATTTCATCTGAGTCCCAAGGAAAATAAAATAACATAGGGAAGAAATACTAAAAGGCATACAAACACTTATAAGTATCTCACCTATATAAAGAGGTAAAAAGTAATTTATATCCAATATAATCTCTCCATTATATCAAATTTAGACATTTTTTAAAATTTTGATTCATCATTCTCTGTTTTGTTTCTTTGGTCATTTTTTTCTTTGTTCCATTAACATAGGAGATACAGACATTAAAAAGATAATACGACAATATTAGGAACATCTTTGTGTCAAAAATTTTTAAAGTAGTTGAAGTGAACAATCTTACCTAAGTCACTGAAACTGTTTAAAGAAAAATTGAGAAATGAGAAAAAATATTCCTCTAGTTTTTAAATAAAGATAGCATTTTCTTTGTCAATGACTTTTTTGCTTTCTCTCTCTCTTTTTGGCCATTGTCAGTGAAAGTGAAAGTCACTCAGTTGTGTCCGATTCTTTGTGACCCCAGGGACTATACAGTCCATGGTATTCTCCAGGCCAGAATACTGAAGTGGGTAGCCTTTTCCTTCTCCAGGGGATCTTCTCAACCCAGGGATTAAACCCAGGTTTCTCACAATGCAGGTGGATTCTTTACCAGCTGAGCCACAAGGGACAACTTAATTGTCAGTAGTTTTTCAATATTAATATTACCAAAGAACCAGGTTTTCTTTCTGTTGACTTACTCTTTTATATCTGTTTTATTTCACTAGTCTCTCCTTTTTTTCTCCTAGTTAACATTTTGTTACACATTTTTGACTAATTTTCTTTTTCATCAGAAGTGTAAGCAATGTTATGGAAATACAAATTGCAGAGTGTTAAGATCAAATTACGTCAGTTATTATTATCAGAAAGGAAATCCATAAATAATCTCTAAGGTGTTTTTGCATTGCCATTATTGTTTAGTGGCTAAGTTGGGTCTGACTCTTTTACGACCCCATGGAATGTAGTCCCACAGGTTCCTCTGTCCATGGGATTTTCTAGACGAGAAGACTGGAATGGGTTACCATTTCTTCCTCCAGGGGATCCTCCCAACCCAGGAATAGAACCCAGGTCTCCTGCTTGGCAGTCAGATTCCTTACCAGTGAGACACCTGGGAATATTAACTAGTTATCCTAATTAATAAACTAAATGATTGTTTTTTGTTATTTAAGTTACTGTCCGAATGTGTCAAGCACAGTTGTAGGTGCAGGAGAAGAAGGAGAAATGGCCTTTAAGATGCAGAGACTAATAATCTTGGCGGTCTATTATTTCCTCTAACCAAAGGCCATGTCTCACTTTAGGAAGACGTGCTAAGTGCTGTGGGTTGGAGGGAACCTTCTCACACACAGTCTTTCTGGACACATTTGAATCATTTGTTTGGCAGACACTTCGATAGCCTTAAGCAGCCCCATATTCAGTTATATAAAAAGTGGCTGTTAGTCTATACTTCTTTGCCCACTGTTGCAGCAAAAGATCACAGGCCTCACATAACCGTTAGATCAAAACTCAAATGATAACTGCAATCATGAACTTGGTTTCTGTTTTACCTTGAGTCAATAATGAGCTTCAGGGAACTTCCTTGCCTGTCCAGTGGTTAAGACTCCATGATTCCACAGCAGAAGAGGCAGGTTCAATTCCTGGTCAGGGGAACTAAGATCCCATATGCTGTGTGGCCAGGCCAAAAAAACAGAAAAGTCAGCTTCAGTAATATAACTTTTAACACCATCTTAATATTTTTTTTTTTTAGTTTAGGAAAATAGCTTAACTCTAATACCATATAGTCATGTAAACAAGATTTAAACATCTTTGTAATTTTATTTTTTTTCAAACTCCTTCCTAAAACATTGTAACATGGCATTTACCTATAAGTAAATATTTCCTATTACTTGACTCAGTATCTGATTCAGTAAATGTTTTCCCTACTTAATATTTGGGTCTTTCTTATAAGAGATAATAAGTACTCATCTTCCTCAAAATGTAACACATACGGTATTTGTTGGCATATATTTATTTTAAATACAATGACAGCTTTTTAACAAATTTCACCTCAAACTCTCCCTAAGTTTAGAGGACACTCAGATAATACTGTTATGTGACAACTTTTTATTCGTATGTGTGTGTGATCATAGGTTTCCTTCAAAAGCAGTGGTAGGAAACCGAATGAAAGAGTTCACTGTGGAATGCTGGCCCAATTGAATGCCAGGATACATATGATAAAGCTTCCTCACTTCCTTCAACTGACCCGAGAGAGTTTCTTCTGTGATAAATGTGGGACCATCTTAATGGACCAGTTTCTAGCAACAAAAGAATGAGCCTTATTCTCTATGCTAACATAAGTGCTCAGCATAATCCTCCGAACTTCTAAGTACCTTTTAGCTGACCACCAAAGGCATTTCAAATCCTTGGACAAGAGGATTGTAGTATTTTTCAATTCAGCGTCCCACTTAAAATGATGATAGGAATGGTAATGGTATTCAGGAATCCCAATTGCCCCATTTAAAAAAGAAAAATTGAAATTATTAATAAAGGGTAAGTTGCTAAAAGTTGAAAACTTACATATGGCTAAAAAGGAGAAGTATAAACTCAGAACTCATGATATCATCTGAGAAGAAGCCCAGCTTCTTGCAAACAGGCTGAATTTGTGACAACAGGTTTGTTTTTCTTGTTGTCAGTATTTTCAGTAAGCACTTTGCCAAATTTCCATTCTAGATCAAAGAAGGAAAAGAAAGCCACAGAGATAGTAATAACAAGACTTGGAAGGTTTGCATGATTTCTCTCATGTGAATTAGGATTATTTTTAAGAGTAGACACAATGAAGCAGATTTGTTATTTTTTTAAAGTGAAAAGTTATTCTGCTTTATGCTGAGAGCTAATATTTTTAAGAAGCATTGTTGAGTTTGGGCCGTATATATGAGACTGGGAAGGGGTTCCTGCCAGACTATAGACCACATCTTTTTTCTTTTTCATTCAAACTGTTGAGGTTATGAGGGGCCTGAACACAGTCATGCAAAGAAAAAAAATATTATAATAATAAAATATGTAATAGGAACCAGGATCTTGGAAACCTTTAAGAATTTGAACTTTTTACCCTTCTAACATTGTTTTTTCCCCCTTTCTCAAGATGTCAATCTATCCATTAATCACCACTAAATAATCCTCGGAGGATTATTTATAAAAATGTGTGAGTGTATCTGTGTGTGGGTTCATTTCCACTTGAGTGAACTGGATAGGTGGAACATGGATGAGAAAGCAAAGAGTAAATATGTTACTAAAATTTAAAGTTTAGATTTGCCTTTCTTATTTTTGTCTCCCCGTCGTTTACTTGGTAGTTTCCTAGTATTTTAATCTGTATCTTTTATTGAGGATGTCTGTCTGCACAAGCCCTACTGCTCTACACTTGGCCCATTGACCTCTAACCTTTTTATAACTAGGTAAGAGGGCAAAGGGGCTTCCCTCCATGGGTCAGCGGTAAAGGACACCTGCAATGCAGGAGACGCATCCGGCTACAATCCGTGGGGTCCCAAGAATCGGGCAACTTAGCATGCAGTGCAAAGGGCAAAGAATACATCTAAGTAAAGGGAAAATGCTGTAAACATGTCTGGCACCCTAAATAGCGGTTCACTGGAATTTTTGAAAATGGGCCACATGCCGCCACCCCTGTCTTAACATTGCTTGATGAAATGATTCATCAACGGGCATTGACGAGGCTCCCTTTCTTACCCATGCTGAGTCGTTTGAGTCCTATCTGACTCTGCGAGCCCATGGACTGTAGCCCACCAGGCTCCTCTGTCCATGGGATTCTCCAGGCAAGAATACTGAAGTAGGTTGCCATGCCCTCCTCCAGGACATCTTCCAGAACCAGTGGCTGAATCCATGTCTCCTGCGTCTCCTGATCGCAGATAGAATCTTTACCCACTGAGCCATCTGGGAAGCTCCTCCTTTAATGACAAGGTGTCCCCATACTGCTTAACTGAGTTGCATTATGAAAACTCCAGGTGGCTCTAGTGGTAAAGAACATGCCTGCCTATACCAGAGACGTAAGATCTGTGGGTTAGATCCCTGGGTGGGGAAGATTCATGGGGTCAGAAAGACTTGGACAGGATGGAAAGACTTGGACAGGACTGAAGCGATTTAGCACAGCACAGTACATGCCTGAATAAGCCTTTCTTCTCCCTCCTACCTTTACATTCCTTGCTCCCTCCATGACACTTACATAAATAAGATGAATTTGACAAAATCAAGTAGGATTAAAGTTTGGATGTTTGTAGTTCAAAATTTGTATATTTCTAATCTGGAAGGTCACAGACATTTCTTCTTGTGTTTTATAATCTGTAATTATCATGCTCATTTGATCCTTCAAATGCTAATTTTCACATGTGAGTTTTATTAACTTTTTTTGTATTTTAAGTTCCCAACTTTGTTCAAGACATTTTGAAGCATTACTTTTTGACCTGGTTTATAGTTGTAATGCTTTACTTGGCAGAGGGGAAAAAAAAAAAATTAAAAAAAAAAAAAATGACAAGCTTGGATTCCAGCAGGCAAACTAGGTTTTTAAGTGTGATAAAAGTTTCTTTGAAAAGTTTATTCTTATTAAGTTCCCAGTAACCTCAGTAGTAACCACTTCTATGTTTCCTTTCTACATATATTCTTGATTGTCTCAAATTAAAAATTGAAATGAATCATAAATAAATATTGCAATGCAATCTGGAGGAATTTTTAAAAAAAAACAAAATGCTCTCAGAAATGTTGGATAATCTCAGGAAACTTGTATTACAATGAATCAATAACAGTATCTCATTTCTCAGTGAAACTTCTTTCCTTTCTGGTGTTATGTTCATATTAAAGAATTGACCTTTAATTGGTCCTTTAATCTCAATGATAATTTCAGTTCAGTTCAGTCACTCAGTCGTGTCCGATTCTTTGCGACCCCATGAATCACAGCATGCCAGGACTTTCTTTCCATCACCAACTCCCAGAGTCCACCCAAACTCATGTCCATCAAGTTGGTGATGTCATCCATCCATCTCATCCTCTGTCGTCCTCTTCTCCTCCTGCCCCTAATGTTCCCAGCATCAGGGTCTTTTCCAATTAGTCAGCTCTTCGCATGAGGTGGTCAAAGTATTGGAGTTTCAGCTTCAACATCAGTCCTTTCAATGAACATTCAGGACTGATCTCCTTTAGGATGGACTTGTTGGATCTCCTTGCAGTCCAAGGAACTCTCAAGAGTCTTCTCCAACAGCACAGCTCAAAAGCATCAATTCTTTGGTGCTCAGCTTTCTTTATAGTCCAACTCTCACATCCATACATGACCACTGGAAAAACCAAAGCCTTGACTAAATGGACCTTTGTTGGCAAAGTAATGTCTCTGCTTTTTAATATCCTATCAAAGTTGGTCATAACTTTCCTTCCAAGGAATAAGCGTCTTTTAATTTCATGGCTGCACTCACCATCTCCAGTGATTTTGGAGCCCCAAAAATAGTTTGACACTGTTTCCACTGTTTACTCATCTAATTCCCATGAAGTGATGGGACTGGATGCCATGATGTTAGTTTTCTGAATTTTGTCGAGCTTTAAGCAAACTTTTTCACTCTCCTTTTTCACTTTCATCAAGAGGTTTTTAGTTCCTGTTCACTTTCTGCCATAAGGGTGGTGTCATATGCGTGTCTGAGGTTATTGATATTTCTCCCAGCAATCTTGATGGTTTATCCTCTACCAAAACAGTTTATCCTCAAAAGGTATACAGCACTTTATTGTATCTTTTCATATTCACTAAACTAGCTTATTAGAAAAACATCCCTTAAGCAAATGAAGCCTCAATCATACACTGAGGAAAAAAAAGTCAAAATAAAGATCTACAAATTGTCAAGAGCTATGGATAAAGAAAAAGTGTTATTGAATTTGCTAAATTTAAAGCAATGAGAAAGATGGTTATGTTGCTATCATTCTTAAGTTGCAGTAAATATTGAGCTTATTGCAATTTTCTGATTATTTCAACTCCTTAACTGTCTTAAGTAAAAAATATAAAATCTTCAGACGTGGTATAAGTCAGGTCGCTCAGTCATACCTGACTCTTTGCAACTCAGTGTACTTTAACCTACCAGGCTCCCCCATCACTGGGATTCCTCAGGCAAGAATATTGGAGTGTGTAGCCCTTCCTGTCTCCAGGATCTTTCTGACCCAAGAATTGAACCTGGGTCTCTTGCTTTGGAGAAAATTTCTTCATCAACTAGTTGTAGGTATAAACACCAATCATCAATATGAAACCCAATTTTGATATTAGGACCAGTTATTTTAAGTGGCCTCATACTATTTTAATGATTCAGTTTAGTTCAGTCACTCGTGTTCGACTCTTTGTGACCCAATGGACTGCAGCACACCAGGCTTTCCTACACTAATCATTTTAATGATTAGAAATGTAATATACCAATACACCAATTGTTTAAATGATTAGAAATGTAATTTTTATCTGATTTTCAGGGAAATAAATAATAAGGGAGTGAAATAATGAAATAATATATCTGCCTAGAAATCAGAAGTCTTAAAACATTGAACCCTATAAAGCAATCTAATTTGAAATCAAATGTAATAATAAAAAAATGGATCAATTATAGCATATGTCACTTCCGGTTACTTTCATAGATTCATTTTATGCATTAAACTATCCTCTTAAAATTATGAATACATCTTGGGACTGGTGGGCATCCACTAGAGCCTTTACTTCCTTTGTCTTCTTCCTAATCAAATAAAAAAATAGCAGCTACATAAATGGAAAATATGAATGAGCTTACCTCATAGGTCAGTTAATAATCTGCCTGGAATGTAGGAGATACAGAATATATGGGTTCAGTTCCTGGGTCAGGAAGATCCCTTTTAGAAGGAAATAGCAACCCACTCCAGTATTCTTGCCTGGAGAATCCCATAGACAGAGCCTGGCAAGCTATAGTCCCTAGGGTCCCAGGAGTCAGACACGACTTAGCGACTAAACCACCATGACTGAAGATATTAGCTTTGGCTGTAATATGGATATTTAGACTATAATTTCCTGGTATTGCCCTCTTCCACACTAGTTTTATTATTTGGGGATTATTGCAAATGCATAAAATTGTACATTATTTAAACACATGTGAACATAATTGACTTATATAAGCAAGGGTAGGAAATAGATCACCAGCTTTGCATGAGTATGTTCCAATGCCTACATTCTGTTGTATTCTGTTTTTCCCTCTGGATAGACAGATCTCAACAGCCTGAAGAGACACATGTACAGCTAATCATTTTTAAGGGCATATCGTGCAATTGTGCATAGTCACATTTTGTTGAAATATACATTATTTAGAAAATATACATTATCAGGAAAAGTAGGCTGGTGGCGAATATTCATGAGATTTAAGTTCTAGGGTAAAGGAATTCCCTGTTGGTGTAGTGGTTAGAATTCTGTGTTCTAAATGCCTAGGGCTTAGGTTCGACTCATGGACAGAAAATTAATATCCCACAAGTTGTGGCATGGCCAAAAAGAAATATGATCTAAACTAAAACTCTTGGACTTTACCTTATTGATATTAGAGAACTGTATAATAAAGCTATAGTATTTTAAAGGGATGTTATTGACTCAGTTCAGTTCAGTTCAGTTCAGTTGCTCAGCCATGTCCAGCTCTGCAATACTGTGAACTGCAACATGCCAGGCTTCCGTGTCCATCATCAACTCTCAAAGTTTACTCAAACTCATGTCCATTGAGTCAGTGATACCACAAAACCATCTCATCCTCTGTCATCCCTTTCCCCTCCCACCTTCAATCTTTTCAAGCATCAGGTCTTTTCCAATGAGTCGGTCCTTTGCATCATGTGGCCAAAGTATTGGAATTTCAGCTTTAGAATCAGTCCTTCCAATGAATATTTAAGACTGATTTCCTTTAGGGTAGACTGGTTGGATCTCCTTGCAGTCCAAGACTCTCAAGAGTATTCTCCAACACCACAGTTCAAGGGCATCAGTTTTTATATCTGTGTCCCTTGCTGTCTAGAATATTGGGTCATCGTTACCATCTTTCTAAATTCCATATATATGCATTAATATACTGTATTGGTATTTTTCTTTCTAACTTACTTTACTCTGTATAATAGGCTCCAGTTTCATCCACCTCCATTAGAACTGATTCAAATGCATTATTTTTAATAGCTGAGTAATTTTCCATTGTGCATATGTACCACAGCTTTCTTATCCATTCAGCTGCTGATGGACATCTAGGTTGCTTCCAGGTCCTAGCTATTGTAAACAGTGTTGTGATGAACATTGGGGTACACATGTCTGTTTCAATTCTGGTTTCCCCAGCATGTATGCCCAGCAAAAATCACTACAATATTGTAAGGTAACTAGCCTCCAACTAAAATAAATTAATTAATTAAAAAATCATGAATTCTTTGGTACTCAGCTTTCTTTATAGTCCAACTTTCTCATCCATACATGACACTGGAAAAACCATAGTTTCACTAGATGGACCTTTGTTGGCAAAATAATATTTCTGCTTTTTAATATGCTTTCTAGAATGGTCATAGTTTTTCTTCCAAGGAGTAAGTGTCTTTTAATTTCATGGCTGCAATCACCATCTGCAGTGATTTTGGAGCTCAAGAAAATAGAGTCTCTCACTGTTTCTATTGTTTCTTCATCTATTTGCCATGAAGTGATGGGACCAGATGCCATGATCTTAGTTTTCTGAATTGACTATAATTTGATCAATAAAAGGAATAGAAGAAAGCTTAGATACACAGTCCACATGCATACTGAAACTTGGAGTATGAAAAAATGGCATTGTAGATCACAGAAAAAGAGTGAAATTTTATTGTAATAACTTTGTATAATAAAAGATGGAATTAGACTTAACATGATGGTACTTTTACAGTATATGCAAATACTGAATCACTATGTTGAACACCTGAAAATATTATAATATTATGTATCAGTAATAATTCAATTAAAATGAATTATTTACCTTAAAAATGGCAAATCAAGCAATTATATAAAAATATAATTAGATTTGAATTTCACGTCATACACAGAAATTTCAGAAAATCTTATGAAAAGGAAAGTTTAAAATTTTAGAAGAAAACATAAAAAGGCCATGAAATTTAGGTAGAGAATAAGCTTAACTTAAAGGAAATATTCACAGCTATTTATAAGGCCTCTTCATATAGCCATTTTGATTTTTTGCATTTCTTTTTCTTGGGTATGATCTTGATTCCTGCCTCCTGTACAATGTCACAAACCTCCATCCATAGTTCATCAGGCACTCTGTCTATCAGATCCAGTCCCTTAAATCTATTTCTCACTTCCACTGTATAGTCATAAGGGATTAGATTTAGGTCATACCTGAATGGTCTAGTGGTTTTCTCAACTTTCTTCAATTTCAGTCTGAATTTGGCAATAAGGAGTTCACGATATGTGCCACAGTCAGCTCCTGGTCTTGTTTTTGCTAACTGTATAGAGCTTCTCCATCTTTGGCTGCAAAGAATATAATCAATCTGATTCAGTGTTGACCATCTGGTGATGTCCATGTGTAGAGTCTTCTCTTGTGTTGTTGGAAGAGGGTGTTTGTTATGACCAGTGCATTTTCTTGGCATAACTCTATTAGCCTTTACCTTGCTTCATTCTGTACTCCAAGGCCAAATTTGCCTGTTACTCAGGTATTTCTTGACTTCCTACTTTTGCATTCCAGTCTCCTATAATGA
The DNA here is from genome assembly GCA_007570785.1 of Antilocapra americana. Classification (NCBI taxonomy): domain Eukaryota; kingdom Metazoa; phylum Chordata; class Mammalia; order Artiodactyla; family Antilocapridae; genus Antilocapra; species Antilocapra americana. Next base: position 6,656,047 of record ML664173.1, on the reverse strand, counting down.
AAAGGACATCTTTTTTGGGTGTCCTGTAGGTCTAGAAGGTCTTGCAGGTCATAGAATTGTTCAATTTCAGCTTCTTCACCATTACTGGCCTGGGCATAGACTTGGATTATTGTAATATTGAATGATTTGCCTTGGAAACAAACAGAGATCATTCTGTCATTTTTGGGATTACATCCAAGTACTGCATTATGGACTCTTTTGTTGATTATGATGGCTACTCCATTTCTTCTAAGGGATTCCTGCCCACATTAGTAGATATAATGGCCATCTGAGTTAAATTCACCCATTTCAATCCATCTTAGTTCACTGATTCCTAGAATGTCGATGTTCACTCTGGTCATCTTCTGTTTGACCACTTCTAATTCGCCTTGATTCATGACCTAACATTCCAGGTTCCTATGCAATATTGGTCTTTACAGCATCGAATCTTGCTTCTATCACCAATCCCATCCACAACTGAATAGCAAGGAGAAAAGCAAGGAATAATAAGAAAGCCTTCCTCAGCGATCACTGAAAAGAAATAGACCAAAACAATAGAATGGAAAAGACTAGATATCTCTTTAAGAAATTTAGAGATACCAAGGGAACATTTAATGCAAAGATGAGCTTGATAAAGGACAGAAATGATAGAGACCTAACAGAAGCAGAAGATATTAAGAAGAGGTGGCAAGAATACACAAAACTGTACAAAAAAAGATCTTATCGACCCAGATAATCACAATGGTGTGATCACTCACCTAGAGCCAGACATTATGAAGCCAGGTACTACATAATGCAGTACTTGGACGTAATCCCAAAAATGACAGAATGATCTCTGTTTGTTTCCAAGTGGGCCTTAGAAAGTATCACTATGAACAAAGCTAGTAGAGGTGATGGAATTCCAGTTGAGCTATTTCAAATCCTGAAAGATGATGCTGTGAAAGTGCTTCAGTCAGTATGTCAGCAAATTTGGAAAACTCAGCAGTGGCCACAGGACTGGAAAAGGTCAGTTTTCATTCCAATCCCAAAGAAAGACAATGCCAAAGAATGCTCAAACTACTGCACAATTGTGATCATCTCACACCCTAGTAAAGAACTGCTTAAAATTCTCCAAGCCAGGCTTCAGCAATACGTGAACCATGAACTTCCAGATGCTCAAGTTGGTTTTAGAAAAAGCAGAGGAACCAGAGATCAAATTGCCAACATCTGCTGGATCATCAAAAAAGCAAGAGAATTCCAGAAAAACATCTTTAATTTGCTTTATTGACTATGCCAAAGCCTTTGACTGTGTGGATCACAAAAAAAACTGTGGAAAATTCTTAAAGAGTTGTTAATACCATACCACCTGACTTGCCTCTTGAGAAATCTGTATGCAGGTCATGAAGCAATGATTAGAATTGGACATGGAACAATAGATTATTTCCAAATAGGAAAAGGAGTACATCAAGGCTGTATATTGTCACCCTGATTATTTAACTTATATGCAGAGTACACCATGAGAGATGCTGGGCTGGAGGAAGCACAAGCTGGAATCAAAATTGCCAGGAGAAATATCAATTACCTCAGATATTCAGATGATGCCATCCTTATGGCAGAAAGTGAAGAAGAACTAAAGAGCCTCTCGATGAAAGTGAACGAGGAGAATGAAAAAGTTGGCCTAAAGCTCAACATTCAGCAAACTAAGATCATGGCATCTGGTCCCATCATTTCATGGGAAATAGATGGGCAAACAGTGGAAACAGTGGCTGACTTTATCTTTCTGGGCTCCAAAATCACTGCAGATGGTGATTGCAGCCATGAAATTAAAAGACACTTACTCCTTGGAAGGAAAGTTATACCAATCTAGACAGCATATTAAAAAGCAGAGACGTTACTTTACCAACAAAGGTCCATCTAGTCAATGCTATGGTTTTTCCAGTGGTCATGTATGGATGTGAGAGTTGGACTATAAAGAGAGCTGAGTGCAGAAGAATTGATGCTTTTGAACTGTGGTGTTGGAGAAGACTCTTGAGAATCCCTTAGACTGCAAGGAAATCCAACCAGTCCATCCTAAAGGAGGTCAGTCCTGAGTATTCATTGAAAGGACTGATGTTGAAGCTGAAACTCCAATACTTTGACCACCTCATCCGAAGAGCTGACTCATTGGAAAAGACCTTAATGCTGGGATAGATTGAGGGCATGAGGACAAGGAGATGACAGATGATGAGATGTCTGGATGGCATCACCGACTTGATGGACATGGGTTTGGGTGGACTCTGGGAGTTAGTGATGGACAGGGAGGCCTGGCATGCTATGATTCATGGTGTCGCAAAGAGTCGGACACGACTAAGTGACTGAACTGAACTGAAAGGAAAAATTGATTAATTTTACTAATTAAAAATAGGATCTTGAGTTTGGCAATAGATTCTACCAAGGAAATGAGAAAATAAATCACGTGTTTATAGTGTTTATAGACCAACTATAAAAAGGATCAATATTCAGAACATGTAACATTTTCTACTATCAATAACAACAACAACAAAAATACAGCTGTATAGATGACTGGGGAAAGTAGAGAAGATAATTAACAGAAGAAACAGCAAATGTCAGCTAGCAGTAAAAACATGTCAGGTTATCATTGTATGCTATCCCACATCAAAGCCTCCAGGTTAGCAAAAATCAAAGTCTGAAAATACCAAAAATTTTGGCAGTATAGTGCAAAGGATATTCATAAATTGCTGAGATTAGTACTGAAAAATAGGAACTATATAGTAAATTTTGAAGATCTATATATGGAGCAATTATACTCTCATTCACTAATATGAACTATGGAAAATCATTCAGATGTACTGGATCACCCGGCAACTTATTAACAGAAGCATTATTATAGCTGAAAAAAAAAATAGAGAAAAAGAGAAGTCCAGCAAAATAACATTGATTAATTAATTATAATACATTCACTAAATAGAATATTTAAAGCAGCGAAAATAAATTAGAGCTACATGAAAAATGGAGCTTCCCATGTGGTGATGGTGGTGAAGCACTCACCTGCCAGTACACGAGATGCAGGAGGTGCAGCTTCAATCCCTTTGTTGGGAAGATCCCTTGGAGGAGCTCATGGCAACCCACTTCAGTATGCTTGCTTGGAGAATCCCATGGACAGAGGGGCCTGCTGGCTACTGTCTACCCTGTCTCAGATTCGGATGTGGTTGAAGCGCCTTAGCGTGCACCTGTGTAAAAACATATATAGGTCTTTAAAACTTAACATTAAATAGAAAAAGAATAGTGTAGAAAAGTAAATACAATCTAATTCCAGTTGTATGAAGTTCAGTTCAAGTGGAAGTAAACAATATGGCAGGGCTAGTTTAGCTAGAGGAATTGGGAAGGGAATGAACACATAGAGAAAAACAGAATTAGAAATACTCTCCTATTTAACTATTATTTTTTTATAATTTTACTTTAATTTTTCCATTACTGTTAATATAAATATATATGCTATGTATAATCTTTCTATGCTTTAAATTATACTAATATAAATTTCAGAGTTAGCATTAACTCTCCCCCACCCCACTGTCCAGTATGAGTGGACGTTAAGGGTGTAAAATGTGGAAGCAAGTGTTAGCCTATCACTTACTAGCTGTGTTAACTAAAATAGGATATATAACGTTTTGATAGATAAATGTAATATTACTTTCCTGCAGTGTTTGATAGGAAAACAAAAATAGAATTTATATAATGCATGTAGCAGAGTGCTTCCAATATAACAAATACTCAACTTCAAGTATATGACTTTAAAATTCCTTGGTGATACATTATACAAAGCTATTTTAAAATAGCTTACAACTTTGGTGAGATCAAATATTTTAAAGATTTTAAACTGAGATTTGAAATACATTCCTGGTTAATGTTGGTAGGCAAGGAGAGGAGGAACTTTTATCATGAGAAGGTAAATGTATTAGAAGCTCTGAAATGAAATAAACAAGAAAAGAAGGAGGGAAAAAAGGAGGAAGAAGATTCCTGATTCATGAGCAGATAAATATGAAACTTCAAAATCATAAGTTTGATTGAAAAGGAGGCCTAACACAAAAAATAGTGAGAAAAGATGTTTGGAACCTGGTTGAGAAACTGGGCCTCAACTCACGCCACTCCAGAGAGTGGGACTTGGGCATAGTCTTTTGCTTTTGACTAGAATGTCCCCAAACCTGTAGCACAGCTATAATTTGTGAGTGAATTACTGGGATGCTATAAGACAGTCATTACTGAGAATATCAAGATGGCAAAGTATATAACATGACTCAGATAATATCTTCAACAAGTGGTGTGGGAAAAACTGGATGGCTACATATAAAAGGATGAAATTAAAACACTCACGTTGTCTATAAAAATAGACTCAAATGGATTAAAGAGTTATGTGTAAGATCTGAAACCAACTCTCTGACACAAATTGCAGAAATTGTTTTTTGGATCTGGCTCTTAAGGCAAAAGAAATAAAAATAAAATTAAAATGGAACTAATTAAATTTAAAAGTTTTGGACAGCAAAGAAAACCAACAAAATGAGAAGACTACCTACTGAATGAGAGAAAATATTTGCAAATGATACGACTGATAAGGAATTAATATTCAAAACATAAAAACAGCTCATACAACTCAATGTGAAACAAACAAACAAAAAAAGAATTTAAAAATGGGCAGAAGAGATGAATATTTCTCAAAAGAAGACTTGGAGATTGTCATCAGGCAAATGAAAAGATGTTCAACTTTGCTCATCATCAGAGAATTGCAAATGAAAACCATAATGAGCTATCAGAATGGCTAACATTAAAAAAGTCTGTAAACAGCAAATGCTGGTGAGAATGTGAAGACAATGGAACTCCTGTACACTGTTGGTGAGGATACAATTTGGTGTAGTCATTATGGAAAACAGTAAGGAGTTTCTTCAAATAACTAAAAGTAGAACTACCATATGTCCCAGCAATTCCATTCCTGGGTATATATCTAAAAAATATAAAAACAATAATTTGGAAATGTATATGTGCCCCAATATTCATAGCAGCATTATTTACAATTGCCAAGATATGGAAACCAGTGTCCACTGAAAGATGAATGGATAAAGAAGCTGTGGCATATATAAATATGGTATATTGCATTAAAAAAATGAATGAAATTCTGCTATTTGCAACAAGATGCATGAATCCAGAGGATACTATGCTTAGTGAAATAAGTCGGAGAAAGAGAAGCAATGGATGCTATCACTTGCCCACGGAATCTAAAAATAAAACAAGTGACTCTATATCACATACGGAAACAGACTCTATAGAGAATAAAATAGTGGTTATCAATGGGGAGAGGAGGAGGGGAGGGCCAAAACAGGTTTAGACAATTAAGAGGTACAAAATACTATGTATAAAATAAATAAGCTACAAGGGTATATTTTATGACACAAGGAATATAGTGATTATTTTATAATAACTTTAAATGGAGCACAATCTATAAAAATATTGAATAATTTTGTTACATACCTTAACTAATATAACAATGCAAATAAAAAGTAGAAGCTAACAAGAAACCAAAACTTAATTGAAACAGGTATACACACAAAGAGACAGTCCTTATTTTCTAAATGTTTTTCAAATGTTTTTTCCTTTTTCCATCCTGCCCCCCACTCACTATTGCTCTCTCTCTTCATCTTTCTATATGAGCTATGAACTAATTTTGACATTTGATGTTAAAAACTTGTTAAATGCTGATTCTTGCTGAAAATTCATAATGTAATGTTGTTTGGGGAAAATAATTTATAATTAAAAATATAATGACTGGAAAGTGAAATCAAATATTTCACTGTGTTTGGATATTTCAAAATTCAGAACTTGCATATTAAAGTGTTTTGATCATATGTATAATCATATTTCATTTTGCATATTTTCCAGAAAGTTAATTGAATATAGTATTTGAACTTCAAACTTTTGCATACCCTGTGCTTACTGTCTTTAATTTGTTGATTCTAGTTAACTAAAAATTTCTTAAAACGATCTAGTGTCTATTGTTTTCTTGTGATACTCCTGGGCAAGTACTGCAGTTCATGTAGTTTATGAGGGAGGGGTTTGGAAGAGGCCAGAATGAATAGCGTAGAGAGTGAGAGAGGGAACAAGACAAGCCAGCATGAAGTCCTGTGGTTCTGGCTGCAAGGATGTGGCTCCTCCAGGATCTTCTAGACAAATAAGTCTGGGGAAGAGGGACCTCCTCCCCTGTGGAAGAGAATGACCGGAGAATCTCTCCATCTGCCCCCAGCCCCCGCTGGCTAAAGGCGACCCCTGGATCGCATTTATTTTCCCGTGATTCCCAGCTGCACTTAAGTTTGAATTAGATGATTTTGTTTTGGAGAAAGTTCTGAAGCAGACCGTGAGAAGATTGCAAGTTTTGCTAGAGAAATTCAGAGCAGAAATGTCTCTTGTACTATATATAATATATATACAGAGTAGAGCTGCCTCCTTTTATATATATATATATACATACATACATATATATATATATATATATATATATATAGTATAATAAATCCCAATTTTAGTACCAAGACATGGACCTATTTGACCACAACTATAAAGTTATATAACATACAAACCAGAACAGTCTCAAAAATTTTATTGTTAATCCTTCATAAACTATATTACCTAATCATGTAAAATAATGAAGAGTATATTTGCTTTCATGTGTTCCTGTAATTCTCTATCTCAGCCTAAAACTATTACTTTTTAGTTATGTTTTAAAAATAAACAACTTTGTTAATTTAACTACTCTGACACCTTGCTAAACAAAATATCTCTATGGGACAGAAAAGAGCTTGTCGCTCTTTTAAGTGTCTGCAAGTATAAAATAAGAAGCAGATTACCCTCATGAGATTAGTTCCAGCAGCATGATATCACAGAAGTGAATAGTCACCAGATCACACGTTGAGAAATCCAAAATGCTTCACAAGTTACCAGAGCTGGTTTCCAAGACTAGTGTTGGGGACCCATGAAGCAAAGAAATAGAAAAAATACTATTTGGAATAGCTCATGTGTCCATGATACAACCATATGAATTCAGAAGATGAAGGAAATATATATTGTACTGGTTAGAGACCATGAAAAGAAACATTTGGAAGAATGTTTATTTTTATCATGGAAATATCAAAACAAACTACTTAGGGCAAATATTCAAGTAAAAACAAATACTTTAAAAATAGGACTATATGAAAAGATTCATAACTGTGTGCATTGTCCACAGAGGCAGAATACCAAGTCAACAACCATGACCAACAGCAGTATCGGGGTACCCAGATCCCAGCATTGCCTGAGGCGACCAAAGCTGTGCCTTTTGCTTGTTTGGTCCACCCCAGGCTATTTGAACATTCTATGCAGCACACTAATTTTTGAAATACAGAAAGAAGCATGTTCTATGTCATAGGCTGCTCTGAAGATTCAGTAAATATATTAGCCACATTATTAATAGCAAATATTCATCATAAGAGTAAATTAATGTTAAGACGACCCAGGATATTTTTTGTTTATATTGTTAATAACACTCATTTACTGAAAAAAGTGTCTTGCCTTGGGAGAGAAATATTGTTTCATTCATTAAAATTTATTCTGAGATGTCTGAGCTTTAAATAATCCATTTTTAATTCACAGAGAAGGCTTAGCACATGGCCTGTCTCTAGAGTCAGATGTATGTTAAATGATATTAGAAGATGGTGATTCTAATGGAGTTCAGGTCACTATATTTCTTCAGTTTTGTGCAAAGTATTAGAATGTCACTTGCTTTTGTTACATATGAAGTGCTTTTCCTAAGTTAGAAAAAAGAAAGAAAATTACCAAAAGTTTATGAGCTAAGAATTTTTAAAATTTCTTTGTGATTAGTGTGGAAAATGATCATTTTGCACATTGTTAAAGAATAATTATTAGTTAGCCACAGCAACTAACTGAAGTGAAATTTTGAACACCTTGAATAAATATATCTTTATTGCAAAAACTACATGAAAAATATTACCATGTATTGATACAGCTTATGCACTTTAAGCAAAAACTTATCTTCAGGAGAGTGTGGCTGGAATGCTCACTAACATTATTTAATGAGTCTTCTAATTTTAATCATAAAGAATAGTTGCCACAATTAATAGAAAATATTTTATCAATATTTTGAAATTCATGATATGCAACAATTTGAATTTCAAATCCATTTTCATAACTATAAGAAATTTCAGCATTTTATTTTAACAACATAAAAGGAAGAGTGATGGTTTTAAAGAATAAATGTATATTTGGAGCACAGTTTAGAGATTTGGTACTCTGAAATCTTGTTAATACTTATAGATAAATTTCCTTCAATTGGCATAAAGGAATCATAAACTTTCTTTTGCCATTTGCTAACACCTACATGTGTGAATAAAATTTCCTGTTGAAAAAGATATCCAAAAAACCTGGAGCAACCATTGAAAGTGTTGATCAATTTTCAGGTTAAAATCTGGGAAAATAAAATGTTCACAGAAGCCAATTCATGTATCTATTTTAAAGTTTTTTTTTAATATATCCTGTTTAAATTTTCAAAGAATTAAAAATTTAACTTTTTCATATTTCTTTTATTTTGTGTATCTTTTACTTATGTAAAATAAGAATAATTCATTCTTTCATGGAGCCCCAGAGGCATCCAATGTCCCTCATTTGCCCCGCTGTGTTGATAGGTATCATTTCTATGTTTATCATGATATAAAAAAGCTAGGGAAGCAATTCATTTGTTAGCAATGGTAATGAGGGTCAATTGTTTGAGAATGATAAGATAAAAATATCAGAAAAATATGTGGCTGCATGCAGTTCGGATTGAAAGCATGGAGACTTGGACTGTGCCAAAAATGATAGTGATGAGGTAAGGAGACTACTTAAACTAGCGGAACACTTGTGAGAGCAAAAGAGAGAATGAATGCAAGAGTCTGGGATCAACAGCAACCCTGTGGGAGATGGAGAGCCTAAGTCCTCCAAGGTTTCAGACTTGTATTAGGATGTCTTGTTATTATGATAATCATGGATGTGAACAATTCTGTCTTGGCACGATTCCTAGATGTCTTTTTTTTTTTATGTTTAAATTCCGTTTATCATATGTCTTGTTCAGTCGCTAAGTGGTGTCTGACTCTTTGTGACCCCATGGACTGCAGCACTCCAGGCTTCCCTGCCCTTCCCCATCTCCCAGAGTTTGCTCAAACTCATGTCCATTGATTCTGTGATGACATCCAGTCATCTCCTGCTCTATCGTTCCCCTTCTCCTCCTTCCCTCCATCTTTCCCAACATCGGTGTGTTTTCCAGTGAATCAGCTCTTCAAATCAGGTGGCCAGAGTACAGCATCAGTCCTTCTGATGAATATTTAGGGTTAATTTCCTTTAGGATTGACTGTTTTAATCTCCTTGACGTCTAAAGGACTCTCATGCGTCTTCCCCAGCACCACAATTCAAAAGTATCATTTCTTTGGTACTCAGCCTTCTTTATGGTCCAGCTCTCATATCTCTACATGACTACTGCAAAAACCATAGCTTTGACTATAAAGACCTTTGCTGGCAAAGTGATGTCTCTGCTTTTAATATGCTGTCTACACTTGTCATAGCTTTTCTTTCAGGAAGCCAGTGTTTTAATTTTGTGGCCGCAGTCACTGTACACAGTGATTTTGGAGTATAGGGTGATAACATCTGGAGTGATGGGATCAGATTCCATGATCTTAGTTTGGGGAATGTTAAGTTTTAAGCTGGCTTTTTCACTTCCCTTTTACCTCATCAAAAAATTCTTTAGTTCCTCTTCGCTTTCTGCCATTAGAGTATTATCACCTGTATGTCTGAGATTGTTGATACTTCTCCTGGCAATCTTGAGTCCAACTTGGGATTTATCCAGCCCCGCATTTCGCGTGATGTACTCTGTATATGATTCTATCAAATCCGTGCACCTAAATTCCGCCAGTATTCTTGGTGACTGGGCATTCTGAGTAGTGCTAGAAAAGGGTGCCATGCGCAGTGGGCACAGTGCACTCTGTGCATCATCATGATTTAGCCCTTTATGCCAATCAGGTTTAAGGCATGACAGACTCAGTGTGGCCACTTGTAGGATAGCATTTCATCCCTTTACAACTTTCCATTTCATTTGTAGTACACACAAGCATGACTGAAAATATTTCTTCTCCTTCCAAAGAAGTAAACTGACTCTCAAGGAAATTTCACAAAATAGAACTACAGGAAGTATAAAGTTTACCTTGAGACTTTGTCAAATTCATCTCTTAAATTTCCTAAGTGTAAAGCTTGTGGCCTCACAAATAACAGAAAGTATATGTTTGCCAAGATTCCTGAAGCCACAGTTAAGAATGGGAAGAATTTCTGATGAGAAATGAGAAGGCCAATATTTGATCTTGAGCTCCATCATGTACTAAACTTATATTTACAGGATTTCTCTCTGAATCTTTTCCTATCAAGTGTAAAATGAACATAAAGATTTAAGTCTTCTTTGCATCTCATGGAATTGTATTATTGACCAATTGTCAGAGTACATTTCAGAGCCCACTTTAAACTAATAAGAACTTTACAAACACCGTGGAAGTACATATTAAATAATAAATGCATGATCATTTATTTGTTGTCAGATTAACTTGGTGTGAGAGATTTATAAGGTAAGTAGTTTATTTTCAAACAGTGTGTCTTCTCTGCTCCAAACTTATACAGCAAAGAGTTAATTCCTGTATATTTAACTTCACAAAAACTGAGTTTGTTGTTTGGACAATCTAAAGGAGCTTGTCAAATAAAAGGGAGTAGGCAGCCATATAACATATAACTCAAGGTTACAAAAACAAAGTTGCTTAATAGATGTTTCTCCTGCCTTGGGTTTAGCCAGATCTCTGGATTAGGACTTGAACCTAAAATGAAGTCTGATAAGGAATACAGTTTATTGGTGACATGGATAGTAAAACTCTCAGCTTGTGAGGCATTTGTGAATCAGTAAAATAACATATTTCAGATAACATACTCCAGTCAAAGAGCCAAGACAACCTCTTTGCCACAACCTTGGGCAACTGTAAAACACAGCCTGCAATAACAGTTAAACATAACAATTCTTTGGGGACTTATATTCCAATATATAAAAGGAAATGGGTCACTGGCTTCCCAAATGGGGTTTGCCTTTTGGAAAAGCAAAGCTACAAACTAGGAAAAGTGCTAGTGAAAGGCACATCTATGAACGTGCCCCGATGCACCTGAGTTTCTGTTCTGTTTGCCCAGATGAAGGTTTTATCTGGTATCACACAGGTGGCACCATTGTCTTGATCATTAACTAATGGGTAACAGAGGACTAAGTGAACAGTAGCTTTATTAAAAATAATAAAGTTCCTTTCTTCTGGAGTAAGTTCTGTAATTTGGTGTCATATGAGAATTGCAGGTTCACGATTATGTCAAGAAGTGTATCTTTTCTGGGACTTCCCCAGTGGTCCAGAGGTTAAGAATCTGCCTTTAAATGAAGGGGAGGAGGGTTCCACTCCTCATCAGGGAACTATGATCCCACATGGCGTGGGGCACCTAAGCCTGTGCGCCACAACTGATTCAACACAGCCAAAAATAAATTAGTAAAATACATTTTAAAATAATAATAAAGTACACAGTTCAGTGGGTTTTAAAAAAGTATATATTTTTCTGTATATTTCTTACTGGGAAAATAATTTATTTTTTAGTTACCATGACTTTAATGCTTGAAGGTTTGTGTTCTTTTGTGGGTGCAACTTAAGTGTCTTCAGTCATGTCCAACTCTTTGTGACCGTATGGACTGTAGCCCTCCAGGCTCCTCTGTCCTTGGGATTCTCCAGGCGAGAATACTGGAATGGGTCACCGTGTCCTCCTCCAGGGCACTTTCCCAACCCAGGGATTGAACCTGCTTCTTCTGTGACTCCTGCACTGTAGGCAGATTCTTGACCACTGAGACACCAGGGAAGCCTTTATGTTCCTTAAGAAAATAGCAAACACAGTAACAGTAAGTCATCACCCGCAGATCCTAACTATGGATTATTAGTTGGGATATACGTCAAGTTATTTTCTCCGGTGTTACCTTTAACATGAGTGTTATAATCCTCTTGTTCCAAGAATAGCATAGAGAAGGATTCACACCACAGCTCTTGACCCTCATATGAAAGAGTTACCTCAAATATGTGAAAACATGGCTGAGACACAAAGGGAAGAGAGGGTGGCAAGTTCATTTGGCACCCACCTGGACAAGAGAGTGTCAAAATGCCATCTGGTCATATTAAGCCAACAATTATATCTGTATCATTGAGCTTGGCACTTAGCCATATACAGGCTTCTTATTTTTCCCTATATACATATATCCCTAAGGCTTCCAGCTTATAGGAACAAATGGCTTAAATCAATTGTCAAATTTGAATATCATTTTAGTTGTTCACAATGACACCAGCTGATATAAGCACCCAGCTCTGCCATGAGAAACATCCTCAACTTTCTCAATAATGAGATATGAATCTGCTCATGCTCTCAGATTTCTTTGACAAGACCCCTCCTGACTGCCTCTTCCATCATTATAGAGCAGTGTTGATACTTCATCAGCAGAACCGTAGGACGGGCTGTCACTAAGTCTTTTCTCCAGGATGAAGACTGATGTGTCTTCCTAGCGGCCAGTGGATCAGACATGTTCTCTTTCCTCTAGCTGAAAATCAAAAGCCCTTTAAAAAAAAAAGAGAGAGAGAGAGAGAGAAACTCTACCCAAGCGACAGATTGAGAGCCACTGTCTCATCATTCTCATGCTACGTCACAATTTAAGCTCAGTTGAAACACCTTGGTTTTCCAAAATCCTCCCTTTTTCCTTCCTCTTCTACCTTCACCCTTTACTTTTTTCTTTCTTTTTTTTTTATGTAAAAATTCAGGCTTTATTTTTACTTATTCTTACACTGGTGGGGGCTGATGTCAGGAACTAAAAGGCAAGCACGAACTTTTTTTTCTACCTCTTAGCTGAACAATAATACACACAATGTGGCAACTTCATTAGGCAAGACTTGCTGTTTTTACATTTCACACCAGAATACATTACTATTCTTGAATAAAATGACCTGGTTACTAAAGAAACCATCCTTGGAGGAAGTGTTTAATAAGAATATTTTACTTAAATAAATCCTCCAGCAGGAAGTGGATAATTCATTTCATTGCCTTTACTTAAAGAAGAAGGCTGTGTAAGTAGTTACATGTCAGATTTATTTGAGCAACTCAGCAACATTTCCTTATTGGAAACATTTTCTTTTTCCTCATCACAGTTCCCAAAAAGATTTCAAAGTCTCAGAAGTCTGTATCTCCTTTGGCTTGCTTCTCTCTTGATTCCACCCAGGCTTTATTAATGGTTCGCTTCATATCATCATCTCCATCTTCATAAATTTTCTTTAGAACATTCATTAATCCCTCACTAGGATCTGTTTCAGTGTCATAGGAGAGCTTTTCTTTCTCTTTGCATTCTTTTTCAACCTGAGTCAGGTAGTCCCACCGTGTGTTTTCTGCTTTCTTTCTACATAAGATAAGAACTGTATCTGTCTTGACCTTTTTTGAACTGCCTTCCACAGAGATGGGTTTCAAGAGATTGTTCACTATCATGGAGTAACTCTTCCCATTTAGGTTCTTTACCAAAAGATCAAATGACCTCTTTGTGAAATTCACCTGCACACTCTCAGCAGGCACTTGATGAACTCCAGGTAAGGTAATGTAGATTTTCACAAACTTATCTGACTGGTCCCACCCGTAATTACTGATTTTCACTGTATATCCTGTTGTAATAGGAGCAACCACAGCAGCTGGCTTCTCATTTTCTGTAAGTTCTGCTTTCCTCTGTGATTTCTGCTGCATCTTATTCTTCATTTCTGTCTCAATCTTGGATTTTTCAGCTGTCAGCGCATCCCGTACTCTTCTTCTAGTGGCTTTTTCCAGCAGCACCTTCACCTCTGCTAGATCTTTCTGGAGCTCTTCCAAAGCTGAAGACATGGTCGGGCTGCGTCAGGCCAGGCCCGGGGTGCAGCGGCGGAGGACGGAGACCTGGAAACGCCGCGCCGAGGGCTCTCACCGACAGCAAGACGACACCGGCACGAGTGGCGGCGGACGCAGCACACGAGCACACCTGAGCCTGCGCGAGATCTCTACTTTTTTCTTTCAATATTTGATTTATTACAACCAACTGGGCAAGGAATTGAAAAAATAAAATGAATCATATCTACAGGCATATTCAAAGTTTCTACCTTGTAGGAAGACAAATTCAGAGGAGAAAAACAAGAAATAACAGAGCACCTACGACCACTGAGAAATGGACATTTAAAAACATTTCCATAGTACATTTGTTTTTTTGTTTTGTTTTGTTTTGTTTTTGAAGTTTCCCTTTTTTTTTTTTTTTTTTTTTTTACTTTATTGTGTTGGTTTTGCCATACAATGACATGAATCCGCCCTGGGTTTACACATGCTCCCCCTCCAGAACCCCCTTCCCTCCTCCCTCCCGATTCCCTCCCCCTGGGACATCTCGGTGCACCAGCCCCGAGCATCAACCCTGGGCTGGCGATTGATTTCACATATGATAATTAACATGTTTCAATGCCGTTCTCCCATATCATCCCACCCTTGCCCTCATCCACAGAGTCCCCGAGTCTGTTCTATACATCTGCGTTCCTTTTTCTGTCTCGCATGTTGGGTTCTCGTTACCATCTTTCTAAATTCCATATATATGCGTTAGTATACTGTATTGTTGTTTTTCCTTCTGGCTTACTTCACTCTGGATAATAGGCTCCAGTTCCGTCCACCTGAGTAGAACTGAATCAAATGATTTTTTTTTTAATGCTGAGTAATATTCCATTGTGTATATGTACCACAGCTTTCTTATCCGTTCGTCAGTTGATGGGCATCTAGGTTGCTTCCATATTATGTCTCTAACTGTAACTCCCACCAGAGCAGCGGACGGGGTGCCCCCACTAGCCGGCATAGTACATTTGTTAACAAGAGATCTTTACTACCTTAGACAATTTCCATTAAAGAGTGTGAATTGTGCCTGATTAATTGTGACCTGCGTGTGTAATATGAGTTTTCCCCAGAGAGTTGTAACTTACCATTTCAAAGGACATTCATCATAGTGATGATTTTTCTTATGGGGATAGAGTTTGAGAAAAGGCAATAAATCTAATTTCCCCAAAACTTTCCCATATTTCACTGCATGCCAAAAGACATCACATCCCACCAATAATAATAATAATAAAGAAAGAATAGAAAGAGAAAAGCAAAACTAATCGAAGAGAATGATGTTTCATTTATTTATTTATTTAAATTTGTAAAAGAAAACCATTGATAAGAATGTGACATGGAAGCCGAGGAGGAAGTTTCCAGATAAAGACATTTTGGCTAATATTTTAAAAAGAGGAAGACTTCTTGAGAGCTGTAATATTTCCAGCCCTAAGGAAACCTAGAGGTTTTTAAAAAACAAACATATGTAGAATGCCTCTAATACGTTTAACAGCTACTTGAATGAAAAAGTAGGTTCAACAATAATGGCAAGGACAGGAGATTCAAACAATAATGAAAAGGTAGGGGGAAAAAGTTAATCTTTTATCATATAGCAATGAGCCTCATAAGCTTTCAGGTATAATGTACTAGTAAATCTGTCCTGCAAAGAAAATGAAAGTGTTAGTCACTCAGTCATGTGTGACTCTTTGTGACCTCATGGACTATGGACCACCAGCCTCCTCTGTCCATGGAATTCTCCAGGCAAGAATACTAGAACGGGTTGCCATTCCTTTCTCCAGGGGATCTTCCTGACCCAGGGATTAAAACTGAGACTCCCACATTGCAGGCAGATTCTTTACCATCTGCACCACCAGGGACATGAATGATAAATCAAACAGTTCATGTAAAAGGATTCAGTTCAGTTCAGTTCAGTCATTCAGTTATGTCTGACTCTTTGAGACCCCATGGACTGCAGCACACCAGGCCTCCCTGTCCAACACCAACACCCGGAGTTTACTCAAACTCATGTCCACTGAGTCGGTGATGCCATCCAGCTGTTTCAACTTTGGTCGTCCCTTTTCCTCCTGCCTTCAATCTTTCCCAGCATCAGGGTCTTTTCAAATGGATCAGTTCTTCGTATCAAATGGCCAAAGTATTGGAGTTTCAGCTTCAGCATCAGTCCTTCCAAAGAACACTCAGGACTGATCTCCTTTAGAATGGACTGATTGGATCTCCTTGCAGTCCAAAGGACTCTCAAGAGTCTTCTCCAACACCACCTTTCAAAAGCATCAGTTCTTCAGCACTCAGCTTGCTTTATAGCCCAACTCTTACATCCATATATGACTACTGGAAAACCCATACCTTTGACTAGACAGACTTTTGTTGACAAACTAGTGTCTCTGCTTTTTAATATGCTATCTAGGTTGGTCATAACTTTCCTTCCAAGGAGCAAGTGTCTTTTAATTTCATGGCTGCAATCACCATCTGCAGTGATTTTGAAGCCACCCAAAATAAAATCTGTTACTCTTTCTACTGTTTCCTTCTATTTGCCATGAAGTGATGGGACCAGATGCCATGATCTTTGCTTTCTGAATGTTGAGTTTTCGTAAAGGGATTAAGGTAACAATTTGCAAAGAATTAGTAAAATAGAATCATTTGGGATGATCAATATGTGTATTTTAATAAGACAAGGAAAGAGGAAAGGAAAGAGGAAAGAAAAGATAAAGAATAATACATATACAAGCTGGATATAGGCACCCATGAAAAAATAAGATAATCTGGGTTAAATGTTGTTCTTAGGATACCTTATGTTTACAGGTCATAACATTTATTTGCAAGTAACTACTCCTTTAGGTACCTGTATATAGGCGCTACTGTTTGCCATCATGGCAGGCAAATGTGAGTTTCACTCATCTGTGGATTTCTGAGCCCTGGAATTGTTCTAAATAATAGAGATACTACCAAGTATTATCACACTGGCTCCAAGTTATCTCCTGTTGAACAGGGATGTCTGTCTTTTGTTACCCACTGTATCCTTAATCCTGTTCACAGTAGACATTCCATAAATATTTATAGAATACGTAAAGAAGTGAATGAATCCTGACATTCAGAGGAGTGGGCCATAAATGCCTGCATTAGTAATAGGACATAAAGCATAAGAAGGCTCATAAAATTAACTGAATAACATGTGAAGTATAAATCTTGGCACTGTTCTGCATTAATGTGGACACTACCCATTTTAACAAGTAGAGAAGAGAAACAAAGGAAATCAGTCTGTTAGTGTCCACCATATGCACCATCACTTTATTATCTCTTATGATAGAACAAATCAATATGAAAATAAATTAACTGAATTCCTACCTGAGCTTGTTCCTCTCTCTACGACCATCTTATACCAAAACTACATCATGGCTAGTGTGTATCTAGGAATCTGTATAAAACATCGGACCATCTTCCTAGAAGTCAAGCAAAAATATGATGAAGGAAATAGGATCTGGAGGTGTAGATGGATGCCTGCAGGGGAGAAAAAGAGGTAAACATCAATGTTACTTGTGCTAAAAACAAGCCAAACTTCTTGGTGAGATTGATTGAATTATGGATCAACAAGTGAACAGACAAAAACCCAGCAAATACAGCTTGTAACAGTGAATGCTCATTTCATTCCTTGTTTTTGTATTGAATAGATCCTAAAACTTACACCATCAGCCTCATGTCACAGTGTACCCAGCTGGCAGTCTGCTGCTCAGAAACAGAAGATCATGAGCATAACTATCAATTCTCAGCTGCATTATCCTCTTCCTCTTTCCCCTTCCCTCATCCATCCCATTCCTTTCTTGTCTCTGTGGATCAAACTGCAGCACATATACTTAGCAACTGAGATAATTTTATTATTGATCCACTGACTTTAGGTACTGGGGCTACAGCTCCATTAGTAGCTGCAACTGGGTACTCCTCTGAGCCCAGGATTCAGAAGAAGAGACACTTTAGCCTCGACATGTAAATTGCTCAGAGGGAGGCAAGAGACTGCTGTATCCATTACTTCCATTATTGGCCAATTTGTCAGCAACTCAGAAAGCACAGCAGCTCTATTACAAGTCAAAGGAGACATAAGATCGTCCCCAAGGCAGGAGAAGAGGAGATGAATTGGAAGAAATTGATTTGTTACTGGAGGCCAAATGACAAAATTATGAAGCAAAGGGAGTCCTATAGTCCTCCCAAAGGTGGGACTGGGGAGAGAAAGAAGGGGAAAAAAAAGTATGTGCATGCCCATAAACAGTGTATCTATGGAAATTTATTTTGTTTGACCCTGTGTGTGTATGTGTGTATTTTAATCTCCAAAGCATTGCTATAAAACTGACATCAATGAAGGAGAAATTTGACCAGGTTTTTTGATTCAGTAACTAAAGAAGTAGGTAAGATGCTTTTAGTTTGATCTTTAACAACAATGGCTACCAGCAGAATATCAGAGAGAATGAATTTAAAATGTCCTGCTGAGAAGGTAACATGCACACACACACACACACACACACACACACACACACACACACACACACACACACACACACGCACACACACACACACACCCCTGGAATAACCCAGTGGTTGTTTCATTGAAATGCAAGTTCTCTTCTCTTTATAAAGGAGCTCCTGTCTGCAAGCCAATCTGCTTGCTCACTCCTTGTTTTATCTGGCACTGGTCCCCGAACAAAAATCAATCTCCAATTCGTTTTATTGTTTAGTACTAAATCTAGAAACCAAAACCAAACATGGGAGTCTCATATTTATTATGGAACCTCTTTTATCTGGCTGGAGGGCAACCTTCTAATCAAGGGAATGAATAAACAGTCATTTACTTACTTTCAGGGAATAGAGGAGACAGCTCAATCTTGTTGAAGCCCAGGCAAACCAAAGGGGCTTCCAATTTGTAAATCAAAGCATCAGCTTGCTAATCTAGCCTGGCAATTTTTAAGATGTAAAGAATTTGGTATTCTGTTTACGGATGGAGGTTACAGGTGGGAGCACAACTACTTGATTTTCTTTCTTGGTGGAAGAAAAATTTCTAGTAATTGAGACAAAGGCTTTTGGTTCATATATTTAGTGAAGCTTTTGTTGTTGATGTTTAGTCAATAAGTCCTGCATGAATGACTCTTTTGTAATCCTATGGACTATAGCCCACCAGACTCCTCTATCCATGGGATTTCCCAGACAAGAATACTGGAGTGGGTTGCCATTTCTGTCTCCAGAGGATCTTCCTGACCCAGGGACTGAATCTGCATCTCCTGCTTGACAGGCAGATTCTTTACCACTATGCCACCTAGGAAGTTCTGTGAAGCTTTACATATATATATATACATATATATATATATATATATATATATGTATGTATGTATATTTATATATATAAATGTGTATATATATAACTGTATATATTAATATATATAAATGTATAAATATATATATATATATATACACATATACATATATAAGTGGGAAATTTAGGACTTCAGGCCCAGAGGACAACATGTCAACCAGCCCCGAGAGAACCACTCCAAGGAGGTGAGGGGAGGAATAGGACATTATGTAGAAGTGTTACAACAAAGGACAGGCGCTGAGCATGAAAAGATTATTGTTGATGTAAGGGAATCAGATATCCCACATTAAGGAGCTCAGCATTTTACCACGTATGGAAAGATGCATGCGTCTGAGCTCGCTGAGGCCGCTCCTTTCATACTATCTCAGCTATCTGGGGCCCCTGCCCTGTGCTTTCACACATCCTGAGCTTCCTGGGGGCTCACACTAGGCAGTGACTGAACCCTGACGTCTGTGAGCTTGTAGGCATTCTTCTCCTTCCTGAGTGTCCTCAGGGCTCAGGAACTCAGCTGGAGGGCTGGGATTACAGATGACTGTGGCACCCTTGTTTACTGAGATGGCAGGAAATACTCCGTTTTTCTCTCTCTCTGGAAAATATATATATATTAATGATTCTCAAATATTTCCGAAAGTAAAGAAGGAATTCAGAAACCTAACAACAAAAGTATTTATAGTATTACTTCATGGTATGTTCAGAGGTATGGTGTTCTATAAGACTCACACACACACACACACAACTGAAAAAGTGGAGTATTGGTGGTGTCTTCACATCCAAGCTGAGTAATGTCACACACACACACACACACACACACACACACACACACACACACACACACACAGGGAGGAGTCCTGGGTAAATCCAAAATAAACATTTCTTATGTTTGCATCTTCATTACAGCTATTTCTTTATCCATATCAGTAGCCTCATATGTGTAAACTTATTCACCTAAATTCAAATTGAGTGAAGTAGAAAGGACTCTGTCTTATATAGCATGGACGATGTGAATCTGTATATTTACTGTGGTAGACACTGAGGAAACAGTATGCTTTGATGCAACCAATTGGACAGCCAGCTTTTTGACTTGGAAGTTCTTTCTGACATGGCTTTTATTTTTGCAGCCGTTTCACAAACCGAAATCAAACTAGCTCCACGTTATTCTTACCGTATCAGTCTTCTCAGATGTATTTCACCCAGTGAAGCTGAAGGAGGAGTGGTGCTGAAAGGAAGATGTCTGTTTCATGCATAATCTGATAATGAAATAAATTCTAAAACAGAATGGCTCAGAAAGGCACTGGAAGAAAATATAAGCAAATGCTACTGCAATTTCATGGTAAAGAAGAATGATAAACAGAGCTTCAAATTTAGAAGGCAAAATGGAGCAAAAAATGGTAGAGCTGATGAATGGAAGAATAAAGTATTCCACAAACAAATGTAGAAGGTAAATAAACTTGGAAAATATTTGGAACATACGTTACTAATGTGGCACTGATATTTTTCACAGAACCAAAGCTCTTTAAAACTGTTTATTTTTGAGATGGATACCTCTACTATTAAGTTTTCTATAGGATAATTGTCTGTGATTTTGATATACAATGGAGGTCCTGCTGAAATCATGAAATTGAAAAATCAAAAGATACCTCCTAGAGAGGAGACAGGGAAATGTGGCAAGAATGAATATTATCAGTGCTGTAGTTTAACACTGTTCTGGTCATGACAGCTAGAGTACAATGTATATGGCTATCAAATAACCACAAGGCACACTATCTTATAAATGTATTTGTCAGTTATACCTGTTTATAAATCTGAAATTTTAAAAATCCTGTGAAATTTATTGCTGTTTTTCAGTTGCTAAATCGTATCTGAATCCTTCTCAATCCCAAGGACTGTAGCCTGCCAGGTTCTTCTATCCATGGGATTTCCTAGGCACGAATACTGGAATGAGTTGCCATTTCCTTCTCCAGGGGATCTTCCCAACCCGGGGATCTAGCTCACATCTTCTGCATTAGAGGAGGATTCTTTCCTGCTGGGCCTCTAGGGAAACCCAATGTGAAATGTACATATAGTATTAAAAAAATAATGCCTTTTATGATAGTGCTCTTTGTTCCTTTGACTAAGAGTTTGTGAAACTGAGTTTCTTGATCTCAGTTGGGTGCAATGGTATAAAATAGTCCATAGTGGGAGTGTTCAGTTGTGTCCCATTCTTTGCTGTCTTGTGGACTGTAGACCACCAGGCTCCTCTGTCCATGGAAGTTCCCAGTAAACAATACTGGAGTGTATTGTCATTTCCTCCTCCAGGTGATCTTCCTGACTGAATCTGTGTCTTCCACGTTGGCAGGAGGATCTTTGCCCCTGAGCCACTCTAGTAAAATTCTTCACAGCTCTGTACTGGTGCTTGCAGAAGCAAAACAGGAAGGGAAAAAGAAAACCTGGTGAGGAAAATTACTCTCCCTTTCAAAGTTGCTTTGAAATTGAGTTGCCCCCAAGTGACTTGTGGATCATCTCAGGACATCATAACACTGGAGTCTCAGAACTGCTCATGGCCAATGCTTTTATGCACCCAGCTTTGGGAATTATCAAGCCAATCATAGAGAATGGTAAGTCCATGGTTTTGAACCCATACATAACTTTCACTGCTCCCACTACAGATATTTTGCTTATGAAGCCTTTGAACAAGCTGTTGAGTGGCTGGAGGAAATGAACTTAAATTCATGGTACACATTGTCTACGGGTTTATGGAAAGTATTCTCTGCAGCTAGGGTCTGCATGCAGATGCGTGTGTATGTGTTTACTATTCAAGTGAAACACAATTCTGAAATTCATATTCATAGCCCATTATGGCATTCTATTATATTGTTCCTTATCCTAAACGGCCAGCCAAACATCAGCCATTGATCATGTCCTTATGTAAATCCAGACCTCGGTGTGTAACTCTATGCAGAACAAATGAACAGTGAAACATTCTGCTTGATGTTCTGCCAGCTGGAATGATCTTCCCATGGTCTTTCAAGAGCAGCCTTGAAGGTGCTGGAATGATTGGAAAGGAGTCACCTGTACATAGAGTCACCAGACCCAGTTTATTTTGTTTTGCAGTCAACTCCGAAGTCAGAGGAACTCCCTTGTAGATATAGGAGGATATCAGGCAGGCAGTTAACAGTGCTGCAGGTTGATGCACAGGGAGTTGGCTTCTCATGGACTTCCTTTTCTTTCAGGCTTGTCACCTTTGGGAAGAAATACCAGGGAGTAGGGAATAGATCTCCAATACTCATGAGACCGTCAGTGCTGTCTGCCTCAAGCTTGGTTGAATCTCTTTTAGTCCCTTTCCCTTTCTTTATATTTCTCTATTCTCCTTCTAAGAAACGTTGCATGATTTTTTTAGTGAGTGTAAGCATTAAAAATCACAGGTTATTTGGGAAGATAAGATGGCGTTAGCAAACTTGGGGTTTTCACTCAACAGCATGCCTTTCTTTAAGACAAGAAAGAATCAATCATCTGCTTATACAGGACCAGAAAAAGTGAGAAAACATACAGAAGGAAATATTAAAAAGAAAAAAGAAAAGAAAAAACTACAGGAGCAAGGAAGAAAACAGAGGAAGAGAAATTTAAAAAATATATATTAAGCAATATAACAAAACTTATTTGGTCACTTGTATTTTTGTTCTTGTACGTCGAGCCATATTGTGTTCCAAAGATGTTAGAACCAAAAAGAATCAACATTTATCTATGTTTTATTATGTCACATTATAATGTCATCAACTGCATGACATTATCCTGATGAACATACTGCTGTATACGGCCTCTCATATTGGGTCATGATAGAGGTGTGTACTACCTCGGTTTTCCATTATAAATCAGCTCTTTGAAAAACGATGAGACATGCAGAGAACACCTCCAGAGAGACTTCTCCCAATTTTCAAGGCTTCTTAACCCTCTTGCCTAAGCATTTTCTCTTCTTCTCTCCTTAGTTACACCATGGTTTACCAGGCCTTTTTGTTTAATGAAAGAAAAGGTTCTAAATGGATTCACCCTGAACTGCTAGATGAGTTAATAATTATTATTTTCTGCACATGCCTAGAAAAGATAAGTCTTAGTCTAAAGTAAATAATGTTTACCGAATGGTAGAATTCACACACCACAGGGGTACCTGACAATGGCATTAAGACTCAACTACAGATTCTGAAGCCATTATCTGTCAGAAAGATGTGTTGAAAAATCAAGTTCCTGGCAGACGAGAAAGCTATGTCTATTAAGCAATGATTCCCAGCAAGAGTTTCTTCAAGCTGTTAAATAGGTCTGGCTCTTTGAAAGCCTTCTTATAGTCCATTAGGCTGTGTGAGCATTCCCAGAGGAATAATGTTCACTGATGATCAATCACATTGTTGATACAATTAAGATCCCCACAGCTAGGGACTTTAACTACCTATCGTTATGTTTTTGTCATTTCCTGAAATCCTTCTTTTTTTATATTTTTCTAAGCATAAGGTTCATGAAAAGGTGAATGTTAATCACAACATTTGTGAAAAATCCCTTAGCTCATTATGTGCCATGAATATGTGAAAAATAGGCTTGAATCACTGCCAAAATGTTTTTTGTGACTTTTTAGTTAATTATGATAACTTCCAGAAAAGAAAAAAAAGGTAATTTTGAACTCCATGCCCTTTGTAAGTAAACTTGAGCCAGAATATCATGCTCTTATAAATTTTAACATTTTGCATTTTCATACTTATTAAATCATAACTTTGATTCAGTATTATTGTTTAGCATTTTACTATAGCAAAGAGTCTGGATAAATTCATACTTCATAGAAATCAGGGGATTTTTAATGTCTAAAGTACTTAAGTACTCAACTTGTAATTAACTAAAATAATTTGTCCAAATAAATAAAAGGAATGCACAGGGTATCTATTTTCACATAATCTCCCTTTATTTTAAAATCTATTCACAATAGTACAACATCAATTTTACTTTCATAAACTGCCAAAGAAAATATGTCTAAAGTGATAGTTCTTTTCAAAAACAGAAAAACCACATGCTCAATAGTATTTGCATTTTAAATACTGAATATTCTATTCATTTTAGTCAATAATGTGCCTCTTAAAGGGATTAAGATATTTAATTATGTTCATGAAATAACCTTATAAGAATGCATCTGACTAAGTAACAATTTTCAAAATAAAAATGATTAAATTGTGGGCTTTTCAACCTAACAAAGGCCATATTTATTTTAAAAATTGTTTTTATATTCTCTAGGGGAAGCTTTGCTCAATGTATGGAATTAAAGTAATGTCAGCACAATTTCAAAATCAGTTATAATTTTTCCTTTAAATAAATTTTGAAAGTATGTTTAAAATATGCTTACAGGTTTTGGGTAATTGATTTAATTCTACTCTGGAAGTAACCCTCTAGTAAAGATAGCTTGTTTGTCCTTAGGCGGAAATTAGTTGAATACATAATGCTTGCCAGCTTTTCAACAACTGCTTGGGCATTAGGATAGACAACTTATCAAGTGCTTAACTGACCCATGCTTCACAGAAGCTTTGGCTACTTCAAGGGAAAAACAAATACAGTAACACGATGAAGGATAATCCATTACCCATTTCAGTCTATTCTTCTAGCTTTTGTGGGCTCGCTCCTTGCCAAGACCAACATAAAGGAACCTGAGGTCGCCAGTGAAGTGCGGACAGGGAGCAAATTACCATTCTTAGTACCAGCGTGTATCCCTGTTTGTTTGCATAAAGGGGTCTTATTCTGTCTCTTTCGTGAAGGCTTCAAACCTAAGGTTGAATATAGGCTAAAAACACTGGAAAGCATGCAAAGAAGATACACATTCAGAGTAGTCATAAGCACAAAGCAAGTGTCCTACAGATGCATAAAAAGTTATGTCTTTATTTGCTAGCTATACCATGGATATCTATTCTCATATGATATTCATCATACAAATATTATCACTAACTATCCACGGTGCAGGGAAACAGGTCTTCCTTCTCACGCCACACCTTTCTTTGCCTAGCACTGCCTCCCTATTCAAAATCTGCCATTTGATCTACTTACCTACTTCACAATTGCCATGTATGAAACATACCTCTGGCTTGGCTCTTCGGGAAGTATTTGGCTTTGCTTAAAACCAGCTATGAGAGAACTGTCACGGATCTCCTGGGTAAGATTAATTTTGGAGCCCGCTGGCCTCCTGGCCAAGTTCATTACTAACAATAAATCACATTTGGGCCACCCGTCCCCTCTGTCTTCTTTCTTTCTCACTGGTGTCCGGCAGTCTTCTTTATCCCTCACTGTCATGATGTCCAAGATTTAAAAGGTCTTGCTCCTACCTGATCCACTTTGAGAACTCCCATTAATTTCAAAGTACAGGCTCATACCTACACAGAATTCATCAAAAGATTTTAAAGTGTAGCAGAAGCTGTCAAGTTAATGGAATTTAAGCAGACTTCACAAGCAGGGGATTTAACAATATAAAAATTAAGAAAAAAAATTATATTCCCTGAGGATATCTTCTTCATATATATGTAAATTTTAAAGAAGAATTATGCCATTGTGAGGCTTTTCTTTCATTAAAATTTTTAGTTATATGATGTGGCATTCTATGTTACATAAGGATTTCTTGTGTGTTTGTTTGAAGTACCAATAAATCTACAAACTTTAGACTGTAAAGGAGATGGAGACTTCTTTAGAGTGTCGTAAAGTAGTGTCAACATTAGCAGTCTGTACAACTCTGACTTGTTCCCTTTTCTGTTCATCAAGTTTTTAAGCCATGTCTCCTTCCTAACTCCTAACATGTTCTTAGAAAGGGCATTTTGCCAGCCTGGACTTATAAATGTGAAGATAGTATCAGATACAGTAATCACATATCCTTTATTTTTTTTTTAATCTGCTGTTTTGGGTCGCCAATTCGGCTTTTCCTTATTTTAGAAAGATCAATTGAAATCCAAAAACTTTGGTCGGAATTCACTGATTAAAACTCTTGCTTGCCTACCCTAAAGCAACTCTACCCATTTTTATAACAGCAACCAGATATTATTTAAGCTAAACTAGCAGCCTCTTGATGACCACAACCACAAAATTAACAGATGCTTGCTCCTTAGAAGAAAAGCTATCACAAACTTAGACAGCATATTAAAAAGCAGAGACATTGTTTTTCTGACAAAGGTCTGTATAATCAAAGCTATGATTTTTTGCAGTATTCATGTAGGAATGTGAGACTTGGTCCATAAAGAAGGCTATGTGCCCAAGAATCGATACTTTTGAACTGTGATGCTGGAGAGGACTCTTGAGAGTCCCTTGGACTGCAAGGAGATCCAACCAGTCCATTCTAAAGGAAATCAGTCCTGCATATCCACTGGAATGACTGATGCTGAAGCTGACTAATAATTTGGCCACCTGATGTGAAGAGCTGACTGGTGATGCTGGGAAAGATTGGGGGCAAGAGGAAAAAAGAGTAACAGAGGATGAGATGGTTGGATGGCATCATTGACTCAATGGAGATGTGTTTGAGCAAGCTCCAGAAGATAGTGAAGGACAGGGAAGGCTGGTGTGTTGCAGTTCATGGGGTCTCAAAGAATTGGACATGACTGAGTGACTGAACAACAACAAAAGCAGTATGTTCAAAGAAGACAGCCACTCACCTCACTTTCTTTCCCCTTCTTCAACTGTAGAAGATCCACCTCAGTGAATCTGACATCCACGTTTTTACTTCCAGTGATTGAGCGCAGATGACCTCTGACCCACTGATGCAGATGAAACTGGGGATAGACTGTTAGAGGTGTTTGTGGATATTATAAGGAGAGAGAACAGCGTGAAGTGAAGCAGACAGCTCTCCTTTCTTCTTCTCCTTCTCTCTCTGGCATCTTCCTTCCACGGCTATTACACTGGAAGCTTCTTAGTTGCTGTGGCTGTCTTCCAGCCATGGATGGAAGCACTGGAAATGGAGGAATAATAGATGGAGGAAAGGAGGCTTTTACATCCTCTACCTGGTAGCTTAGCTAGTCCAAGGAGGCTTCTGCTCTTGCAGGTCTTGTTATGCTATTTATTTGTTTGTGTTGCTTTATTGAAATGAAACATATGATTGTTGATACAAGGACATAAGCTTTACAGATCAACCAAGAGCTGAGGCCATAAATGCCTCTGTAGAAAAGCCCTCTGTGGGAAACTTTTAAATGTTTATGAAGCATAATGTAGGAGAAGGAGAGTGTGAGAAGTTAACTTTGCTCACAACATGTGAAGGCTGTTCTCCCAGAAGTCTATGTCACAGGAGAACTATTCACATTGCAGTGGTCTAACATACAGAATCACTCACCCTCCTCCTGTGGGATGTGCCAGAAATTTGACTCATGCCTTGATTTGAAAATTCACCATGTATTTTTGTAAAGAACAATATCCATTGGTCTTCCTTGCTTGTCCACAAGCCAGTTGATATTTTTATATCAGAAGTAGACTTCTTTTGGTATATAATCAAATGCTGTTGAATAAGGCAGCAGGAAAAAGTATATATACCTGTATATAAAAATATTTAAATATATATCTATATATATGAAAAATTATTATGTTTGTATATCTATGTCTATATACACATGTCTATCTATCCATCTATAAATTTTTACATGCTTTTCCTCTTAACTTTTAATCAGTCATAAGACAGGACAGTAGATAAGTCTACAATTAACTAGGTATTTATAAACATATAGGTTATATATATGATATATATTTCAATATTAGTGCTGAAAAACTACTCTATATTTTCTCAGAATTTAGTGAAGAGGGTTACATATCTACATGACTTTGATAATCATCACAAGTATTTCTGTTGACTAGTTTTGAGAATGACTTGATCTGACAACAAGAAAGAGAAGCAATGACAACTTGCATCCATAGATTCTAGAGCGCTGCCACCAATATATTAATTGAGACATAAAAGTGCCCAGTAATAACTGTCACTCTTTCCAGTGTATTCTATTGCAAATAACAACAATTCACCAGCTTCAAATGGCCTTCCAGCAGGCTTCAGGATTCTCCCTATTTTCTTTATTATCTTGTTAGTTCCATATCGTTTTCACTGCACATGGACTTACCTGTCTCAGTTTAGTGTATTTCCAATTGAGAAAGTGCAATATTCAGAGGTGTCAAAAGCAGGTCATTTCAGGGGTGTGGCTGTTGGAAGGTTTCACTTACATTCCTCTAATCACTGAACTATCAGTGAGAGTGACTTCAAGCCCCAGTGCCAGGAATACTTCATCACTCTCCAAGACTGAGTCTGTTCAGGGCAAAGGGAACCAAAACCCTGTCAGAGAAGAAAATAAGGGCCGTTCTCAGCCAGAGAGCTCATTATCATGATATTTGTCTCGGACATTTCTAAACTATCTTTGCAGATGGACCTGAATTCATAAATTCTTCATACTCTAGTTCACTTCAGTTGTTTGAGATCATTTTTAGAATAAGGGCTTCAGTGAAGGCCCTTGAGGATTATTCGAATAAATGGAAAACTTTGGTTAAAATATTTTATGCAAATATGGTAGACCCCTTTTAGCTGCAGGGCATAGGTTCCAAGACCCCCATGGATGCCTGAAATTATAGCACTGAACCAGGTATATACTGTTTTTGTTTTTTTTTTTCCTATAAATACCCAGGGATTAAACCTGGGTTGCCTGCATTGCAGGCAGATTCTTTATTGTTTGAGCTACCAGTAAGCCTCATACAAACATACCTATGAAAAAGTTCAATTTATAAATTAGGCGAAGTAAGCGATTAACAATAATAACTAATAGTACAATAAAACAAATATAACACAACATTGTAATAAAGTTTACGCGAATGTGCTCTCTTTCTCAAAACTATCCTTTCTATAAATGTAATGTCTTGACTAATCACTTATCTTCAGTTGGCACAGAGGTAAAGAATCCACCTGCCAATGCAGGAGACACAAGAGACCCAGGTTCGATCCCTGGGCCGGAAGGATCCCCTGGAGTAGGAATTGGCCACCCACTCCAGTATTCTTACTGGAGAAGTCCAGGGACAGAGGAGCTTGGAGGGTTACAGTCCAAGAGGTTGCAGAGAGTCAGACACGACTGAGCACCCAACAACAAGCACTTCTATGGCAGAGTGGCCGTAATTATGTGGTTTGAGTAGTGACAGCAAAACTGGCATGAATTTCTTTTCCTTTGTTCACAATTTAATAGAAGATTAATTCTTATCATAGATCTTAGAAACGTCAGGATGCAATATTTGTCCTTATTAAGTGGAGAACTTTCATCTTTTCACTTAAAGGAAGTACTTTGCAGCTTCTCTTTGGTGTCTCTGAATTGCCAGTATCAACACTCTAATGACCTGGGGTCATTATTAAAAAAAATTAAGGATTGTTGAACACAAGCATTGAGACACCACAAGAGTCCATCTGAAAATCAAAGCAGCTACTCAGTGGCTAAGGGGATGGACACCTGGACAGAGGGGTGGTCCTTGTCCTGGATGGAGCAAAGCGTCTCAGCACGACATTTCATCAAACTGCTCAGAACGGTGCACCGTTTAAAATGCATGAATTGTTTAGTTCTGGAATTTTCCATTGAATATCTTCAGAGTGAAGTTGATAGGTGCATAACTGAAACCAGAGTAAGGGAAATTTTTGATAAGTGGGGACTTCTATAAGGGGGGAACAGCTAAGCAATTTAAGTGCAAGTAAACCAAGGAAGGCAGCTTTGTATGTGAAAGATATGGAGTCATTGGAATTAAATTCCTGGCAAATTAAGTTATTTATATTTTTCTGAGCTTCCATTCTGTAATCTACAAAGCAGAGGAAAAATATTTATTGTTTTAATGACAAAAAGTCTGTCTACAAAGAAGTCCTTGGAAAGTAGTAAGTAAGAACACCATAAAAGTCAGCTAGTATCACTGTAATTATTAACACTTACTATATTTTAAAATGATTTAGTAGGAGTTCCTGAGGAAATATGACTATCATATTGTATGTTGTCACTAAATTAATGTAGAAACCTAAATATAAAGAGACACAATTAATTAGCATAAGATAGAAATAACAAACGAACAACATATGAGCTAGGTAATTTTATCTGTTCTTGAAGAGTTCATCAGAAGTTCAACCATTACTCTGTAACACCATTGATGATTTCAATTCTCTGATAATCATGTTTTGGGGTTAAAATGATTAATTTATTCTTCTATTTTACTCAAAAGTGAAAATACACTTAGCAAACTGTATTATTTTTTGAACTGTGAGGCACAGAAATATATGAAGATATATTTCCTAACCTCACAGCTTATAAACTAATAAAAAACCTAAGTAATGGTTTTTATTTTTAAAAAGTAAGTAAATAAATAATTAATAGATGAAGCAAAAGTTAGCTACAAATACAAGAGAAGGCTTAGTGGGGTTTCTCCCCCGATTCAGGGAATCACAAAAGAAAAAATAAATCTTAGTGACAAATTAACTAGGAATCGGATTCCTAGTAACAGATAATTACATAGGGGCTATTGTAGAATATTTTGAATAATTAGGACTTATGCAACCATATTTGAGGTATGATTACATGTTAGACAGAAAGATAATTTCTGGGTCACAAAGGCCCTGACCGTGGTCACCGAAACCAGACACGAAGGGCAAGAGCGAGACCAGCAAGCTGGGCTCAGGCTGGGCCCCAGGGCCCCATCCCGGGTTTAGCAGCCGCAGGGAGGTTTACAGTGCACTTTGACAGAAAATAGAGACGAGTTTACAAGCTGATGTGCATGCTAAAGAAGAGAGGCGCCGTTTCAAGAGTATGTAAACTGAACGACCTAAAAACTTTGAAAACTCAAAGGCAAGTTAGAAATTTGAAAACAAAGATATTTTAACATATATAGTAGATACATTTCAGAATAAGTACCTTTTAGAAATCAATAAGAACAACAAACTTTAAAAACTACTTGGAAAGACAAATGATCGGTTTATCAATGAAAAATTCATTAGATAAGCCATAAATATTCAAATGACCACAAGCAAAAACTCAAAATACACAATAAACAAATAATGTAAACTAAAAAAGTATAAAAATATAAAATAACTATCAAGTTGATAACAATTTATTTTAATGACAACAAAGGTCCAAAAAAAGGGGAATATCACACACATTTACTGTAAATAGTGAAATGAATTTGTTCTTTATGAAACAAAAATGATATATATCAAGTGGCTCAACATTTTCCTCCTAGTCTGAGCAACACTATGTATGCAAATTCATTCTAAGCAAATTTTTATGAGTGTGCCCAAGAAAGTTCATTAAATTGTTACTTAATATATAAACTTGGAACTGTTTACAGTGGATTTGAGGCAGGGCCATCAGGTATGACTTTACAGAAAGCAGCATTTTACATAAACTATGATTCAAATACATAGTTCATAACTTTTCAAAACAGTGGTTTTGATTTGAGATATTATTTATATAAATTATTGAAATATATAATGCAAAAGTATAATTGCATTTATAATCTAAAATTGGTAATATGAAAATATATTAATAATGCATTAAATGAAAAAAGCAGCTTATAAGATAATACATACGTAAAATGCAAAAGTAAAGACAAATACATATAAATAAAGCAAACACACTATAAAAGTTTAAAAATAGGCCCAAATAACTATTTTTTAAACATGTAGGTGGTATATTTGTTGTAATGTTTTTCTGCAAAATGAACATTTTATTCAAGTTTCTTATGAAAACTACAAATGGATAAGCAGAGGGACAGCATAAACAATAAATATTTAATTGTTTTATGTACATTAAGGATAACATATATGGAATGTATATGGTATGTATATGGGATTAGGGCAGAATCACTTGGAATAGAAATAAGGATGTGAAGAGTTCATAATAAGATGTTCTCTGGTGAACTTACAGGAGTATGTAGATTTGGAAATCTGCAGATATAACTCTTATAACGGAAGATTATGAGGTTTTCCATAAAACATTCAAGAATCTTTGGACTCCAAAGGCTAGAGGAAAACTTCAGTCTATAAAGGTTTCTAAGAAATTCTATATACTGATAATGTTGTCAGGTCAGCTTGGGTGAATACATTAAGTCTATTTACATTTTTAGAAGGAATGGAAATAGAATTTTACATTCTTTGTTGTCTGAAAGTTTAATACTCCGAGTTCACCACCTCAGTGTGCGGACAAGAAGTGCTTGTTCAATCCAATCAGAGTCCAAGCTCTAATACCTTTGATGTAGTGGTGTCACTGAGGTGGAGACACTCACTGAATAAAATTCCCCAAGGGGATTCAATTAGTCTTCTCCGAAAGCCCAAATGAAAGTCAAAGAAGAAGTCTCTAATTGTAAATTTAAATCCTACTGACAGGCTCCTCAACTACCAGATGTCTTGGTTCTTGTGTTTTAGGATCATCACACTCACACTCAGTCTTCAAGTTCCGTCTCAAAGCTTTCACGGTCTCCTGGAGTTAGCTGTATATGAATGGACATTTCTATAAGGTGATTACCTAAGGATCTTCTCTCCAGGCCTCACCTTGGAGACAAACACACACAGTACAGATCGCAGACAGCTTGACTTTTCTTAATTCTAGCATCTACACTTCAGTGGAAAAAAAACAAAAATTCCAGAACAAACTCTTCTTTCAAGTGTGGAGAAATATTGCAGTAAAAACTTATCTTTGATCTTTCTCGTTACAAGTTCTGAAATCTTTTATTTTTTAATGGTGATAGTAAAACCTGAGCAGGAACACAAATTAATTTTATCATGGAGGAAATTACCTTGATCTTAGAGTAGTGTTCAATATACTATCAGGCAAGTGACCCTGGAGATATGGACAGAAACATTGAACAGCCTGAATTAAAATGCTTGCATTGAATGCTTTATTAAATCTGTCTGAAACATATGCTGTGAGACTCTCAAGAAAGTGCATGGGGTGAGCTAGCACACGTAAAATACTGCACAGACAGAGGAGCAGGATCATTGGAATCCTGGGATATACGCTGTTCAGGTATCCTTTCTCATAGATTACAAGAGGATGCTTGGGGGCAATGATATACAAGGGTTCTCCCTGCGGGTTCCAAGCCTGAGTTGACCTGGTCGTACCTATAGCTCACCAGTTAGCTGGCTGAGCAGCTCTGGATTTTATGTGATTGTTGAGGAGACAGCGTCTAAAACCAGAAGAGGTATCAGCAATGGGAAACTGAATTAAGACCTCCTGATTATGATGAGTCACACCTGCTTCTGTGTATTTACTGTATCATAACTGTTGAATACTTTGGTCAGCTCATGGATATTTAATCCCTGGTCACCATTTAGGGGCTCTGACATTTAAAACCTTATATATCTTAAGAGTCTTTTGTATTCTGTGTATATTAGGTATTATTTATTTTTCCTTTCATCCTTTTCTATGTTCACATATATGCCCTACTCAACAACTGCTTGATCTGCTCAAATTCATCTTATGAGTTTCATCAGATCAATTTCTTTTCTACTTTTTTTGTCCTCAACAGCAAGCTTAAATGTTGTCAGGCAATAAAACATATGGCCATTATAGATTAAATATCATATTTGTAGTTCTAAATGTTGAAATATAACACAATTTTACTTTAAAAAAATCTAAGAGAACTCTTAAAATATAAGAAAACCATATTATACTGTAATATTTTGTTATTTTTTTTAAAGTTGGCCACACCGCATGGTTTTGGAATCTTAGCTCCCTGACCACGAATCAAACTCAGACCCTTGCCAGTGACAGTGTGTAGTCCTAACCATTGGCTTCCCTGATAGCTCAGATGGTAAAGAATTTGCCTGCAATGCAAGAGACCCAAGCTTGATCCCTGGGTGGGGAAGATCCCCTGGAGAAGGGAATGGCTTCTCACTCTGGTA
>ML664173.1:6574318-6621730 GCA_007570785.1 Antilocapra americana | reverse complement strand
TTTTTTTAGTTAATTAATTAATTAATTAATTTAAAATTTTCTTTACATTATTCTGTTGGTTTTGTCATACATTGACATGAATCTGCCATGGGTATCCATAAGTTCTTTCTTAATTGCTTTCTGTTAGGCAACAGACTATCATTTGGTGAAAAAAACATTGCCAGAAAGTATACCAATTCTCATTAATTTGGTAAGTTTATATGACTCATCTGAACAATTCATACAGTTATACACTCATGCATGCAAATATAAATATGGAAGTCGGTTGGTCAGAGCTGCTTTCAGATGTCATGCCTTTTTTACAAGCTTTATAAAGTATTACAATAAGAATTACATTGTCCAAATCACAAACGTATCAGCTCAACGTGAAGGAGAGAAACGTCAGAATACCTTGAAAATGATTATTTGTATTCCTTATTGCCAAATTCAGACTTAAATTGAAGAACGTAGGGAAACCACTAAACCATTCAGGTATGACCTAAATCAAATCCCTTATGACTATCCAGTGGAAGTGAGAGATAGATTTCAGGGACTAGATCTGATAGACAGAGTGCCTGATGAACTATGGATGGAGCTTTGTGACATTGTACAGGAGACAGGGATCAAGACCATTCCCATGGAAAAGAAATGCATAAAAGCAAAATGGCTGTCGAAGGAGGTCTTACAAATAGGTGTGAAAAGAAGAGACGCAAAAGCAAAAGAGAAAAGGAAAGATATTCCCATTTGACTGCAGAGTTCCAAAGAATAGCAAGGGGAGATAAACAAAGACTTCCTCAGTGATAAATGCAAAGAAATAAAGGGAAACAATAGAATGGGAAAGACTTGAGATATCTTCAAGAAAACTAGAGATACCAAGGGAACATTTCATGTAAAGATGGGCTCGATAAAGGACAGAAATGGTATGGACCTAACAGAAACAGAAGATATTAAGAAGAAGTGGCAAGTATTTACAGAAAAACTGTACAAAAAAAGATCTTCATGACCCAGATAATCATGATGGTGAGATCACTCACCTAGAGGCAGACATCCTGGAATGTGAAGTCAAGTGGGCCTTAGGAAGCATCACTATGAACAAAGCTAGTGGAGGTGATGGAATTCCAGTTGAGCTATTTCAAAACCTGAAGGATGATGCTGTGAAAGTGCTGCACTCAATATGTCAGCAAATTTGGAAAACTCAGCAGTGGCTACAGACTGGAAAAGTCAGTTTTCGTTCTAATCCCAAAAAAAGGCAATCCCCAAAAATGCTCAAACTACTGCACAATTGCACTCATAGTAAAGTACTGCTCAAACTTTTCCAAGCCAGGCTTCAGCAATACGTGAACCGTGAACTTCCAGATGTTCAAACTGGTTTTAGAAAAGGCAGAGGAACCAGAGATCAAATTGTCAACATCCGCTGGATCATTGAAAAGGCAAGAGAGTTCAAGAAAAACATCTATTTCTGTTTTATTGTCTATGCCAAAGCCTTTGAATGTGTGGATCACAAGAAACTGTGGAAAATTCTAAAAGAGATAGGAATACCAGACCACCTGACCTGTCTCTTTGAGAATCCTGTATGCAGGTCAGGAAGCAACAGGTAGAACTGGACATGGAACAATGGACTGATTCCAAATAGGAAAAGGAGTACATCAAGGCTGTATATTGTTACCCTGTTTATTTAACTTATATGCACAGTATATCATGAAAAACGCTGGGCTGGAAGAAGCACAAGCCGCATCAAGATTGTCAGGAGAAGTATCAATAACCTCAGATATGCAGGTGACACCACCCCTCTGACAGAAAGTGAAGAACTAAAGAGCCTCTTGATGAAAGTGAAAGAAGAGAGTGAAAAAGTTGGCTTAAAGCTCAACATTCAGAAAGCTAAGATCATGGCATCTTGTCCCATCACTTCATGGCAAATAGATGGGGAAACAGTGGAAACAGTGTCAGACTTTATTTTGGGGGGCTCCAAAAATCACTGCAGGTGGTGATTACAGACATGAAATTAAAAGATGCTTACTCCTTGTTAGTAAAGTTATGACCAACCTTGATA
The DNA here is from genome assembly GCA_007570785.1 of Antilocapra americana. Lineage (NCBI taxonomy): Eukaryota > Metazoa > Chordata > Mammalia > Artiodactyla > Antilocapridae > Antilocapra > Antilocapra americana. Next base: position 6,619,701 of record ML664173.1, on the reverse strand, counting down.
GCATATTAAAAAGCAGAGACATTACTTTGCCAACAAAGGTCCGTCTAGTCAAGGGTATTGTTTTTCCAGTAGTCATGATGGATGTGAGAGTTGGACTTTGAAGAAAGCTGGGCGCCAAAGTATTGATGCTTTTGAACTATGATGTTGAAGAAGACTCTTGAGAGTCTCTTGGACTGCAAGGATATCCATCCAGTCCATCCTAAAGGAGATCATTCCTGGGTGTTCTTGAAAGGACTGATGTTGAAGCTGAAACTCCAATACTTTGGCCACTTCATGTGAAGAGCTGACTCATTTGAAAAGACCCTGATGCAGGGAAATATTGAAGGTGAGAGGAGAAGGGGATGACAGGATGAGATGGTTGGTTGGATCGCATCAGTGACTCAATGAACATGAGTCTGAGTAAACTCCAGGAGTTGGTGATGGACAGGGTGGCCTGGTGTGCTACAGTCCATGAAGTCACAGAGTCAGACACAACTGAGTGACTGAAATGAACTGATATTTCAAAAAAAATTATGGTAGATGCTTCCAGAAAATTCTAGCAAGTATGACTGCTACTGATAAGACATGTTCTGTGTCTATATGTTAGATATATTTTGAAAGGTTTTAGAAAATATTCTGCAAACTCAGGAAGTTACATCACTCTCACCAAAATTCAAATAAAAACTTTATTATTTTAATTTTAACCACAAATCAAGCAACAGCAACTCTGAGTCCCTCTGTATTAGTAGTTAGATCCTTCTTTATTCCACTTTTTTCTTGTTCCAAACAATTATCCTCACACTATACATCCACTTTTGTCCCTGAAGTGTGTAGAAAGTGCCTAGAATTCTCAGTATCTTCCAAAAGCATGCCGATACACACTTAACTATGGGAAGTATGAATACCAACAAACATTTATCTGCTCTAAAATAGATACTTATATTTTCAAAGTGACAATACATGAGATTTGGATGTAAAACAGAAGGGATGTGTTAAATATAAGTATCATCCCTTTTCCATTCAGGAGTCTAGAATAATCAGTATATCCAGGTCAAGGATTACTCTCTGGCTTTTGGCCAAGAAAAAATTCTGAACATCATTAAACCACATACTTTCTAGCACTACTTCCAGTGTCTGCTTTAAGAAGATTCAGAGATGAAAAAATTAAAACTGGGGTCTCAGAGGCATCAAGCAGAAAGGGCAGAGGAAGCTATGACCAATGATTCACCCCCATGTGGCTGTGTCTGCTTGTCACTCACTGATTCTGAGTATCAAGAATGGCCCTCAAGGGTACTCAGAAGAAGGACCCACAATCTGGATGGATAATTAGCCTTACATGTCTGCAAGATTGTGTTTAAAACTGCACAAGGACTTCCTCAAAGGTTTCCAAAGAAGGAATTTTTCTTATAAATATGGAAGGTATAAATCACCTGTGATGCTTTCTAAGGAACACCTCCAACAAATGCTACTGTAATTCCAAAGCGATATTTCCAGTAATAAAGTACTTGACAAATGAAGCAGGTTGAAACATTCAGCCTCCTTAGAATCTCAGAAAGTTAAAAGTGAGATGTACTCACTTGTTTGCTCACAGAAATAACAACAAACATTTATCTCTAGGTTTGACACATTCATTGGTCCAACTCTTTCTCATGCCAGTCCACACCCCCATCTAGGTGTTGAAAGGTCATTAGTGAAAAGAAAGCAAGAAGTAGAAACATTCACACCAATTAATGGTGCTGAAGAATGGGCAACTCCTCTTTACCACTATCTTTCAGTGAAAGCAAATATTCAAACCAGGAATTTATGGATCAAGAGTAAAAAGAAAGACATAGTTACACTGAATTTAGAATGATTCAGTTCCCAAATTACTGATATATGGCTATATACAAATCATGAAACTTTGAGAAAATGTAGAATTATGCAAATACCCAGAGTCTATACCCAGACTCTGTAAATGAGATAATTAAATGAGTCTATTGTTGAGTCTCTTTCTTCCTGTTTCTTTCTTTAAAAGAGCTTCGGTCCTTACTAAGTCGCTCAGTCAGCATTAGCTGTTATGTCTAAAGTTGCTAATGTTGAATTTTTTATTGTTAATGTTGCTTATACTGTTTATATTCATTAGTGTCGTTTATGTTGAATTACATGGTTTTTCATGTTTGGAAAGCTGTTCTTTAGGGAATGGATTAGTTTCATTCTGCTGTCCAGTTTTTACAATCTAAATAAACTCTAAAACAAGGAACATAGTATAAACCTTCAGGAAATATGAGTAGACAGAGCCAACATATCAACATACTGATGACTGGAGCCAACCTGATCTTAAATTGATGTGTCATGTGATCATTTTAATATTTTGTAATTGAAGTATAGTTGATATACAACATTATACAAGTTGCAGGTGAACACCATATTAATTGACAATATGAGATTATACTTCATTTGTAGTTATTATGAAATATTGGCTATATGCCATGTGTTGTATAATACAGCATATAGCTTATTTTATACCTAAGAGTTTATTCCTCCTAAACCCCTGCCCAACCCCCTCTCACTGTCTCCTTCCTTCTTGTTGTTCTGTTGCTAAGCTGTGTGTGACCCTTTGCAACCCCACGGACTGCAGAATGTCATGCTCCTTTGTCCTCCACTCTCTCCCGGAGTTTGCTCAAACTCATGTCCATTGAATCACTGATGCCATCTAATCATCTCATTCTCTGCTGTTCCCTTCTCCTCCTGCTTTCAGTCTTTCCCAGAATCAGAGTCTTTTCCAATGAGTGGCCAAAGTACTGGAGCTTCAGATTCAGCATCAGTTTTTCCAATAAATATGGAGGGTTGACTTCCTTTAGAATTGACCGAGTTGATCTTCTTGTAGTCCAAGGGACTCTCAAGAGTCTTCTCCAACACCACAGTTCAAAAGCATCAATTCTTCAGCACTCAGCCTGTTTTATGGTACAACTCTCACATCCATACATGACTACTGGAAAAACAAAAGCCTTGACTAGACAGACCTTTGTCGGCAAAGTGACGTCTGATTTTTAATATGCTGTCTGGATTTATCAAAGCTTTCCCTCCAAGGAGCGAGCATCTTAATTTCATGGCTGCAGTCACCATCCACAGTGATTTTGGAGCCCAAGAAAATAAAGTCTTTCAGTGTTTCCATTTTTCCCCTTTTATTTGGCATGCAGTGATGAGGCTGGGTGCCATGATCATAGTTTTTGAATGTTCAAAAACTTCAAGTCAGCTTTTTCACTCTCCTCTTTTACCCTCATCAAGAGGCTCCTCAACTCCTTTTCATTTTCTGCCATTCGGTGGTATCATCTGCAAAACTGAGATTGTTATTTCTCCCAGCAGTATTGATTCCAGCTTGTGATTCATACAACCTGGCATTTTGCATGATGTGCTTTGCATATAAGCTAAATAATGAGGGTGACAATATACTGCCTTGTCATACTCCTTTCCCAAGTTTCAAACAGTTGTTCCATGTCCAGTTGTAATTTTTACTTCTTTATACATTCATGTGTTGATGGACACTTCATGTTTCCATATCTTGGCTATTGTAAATAAAGATGCTATGAACATTGGGCTACATCTATCTTTTTGAAATATTTTTGTGTGTTTTTCATATATATGCTAAGGAGTGGAATAGACATTTTCCAAAGAGGAAAAGCAGATGGCCAACAGGCATATGAAAAGATGCTCTACATCATTAATCATTGGAGAAATGCAAATAAGAATCACAGAAAGATGTCACCTCACAGCTGTCAGAATGTCTATCATCAAAAGGAACACAAATAGCATAAGTTGAGGAGGAGGTGGAGTAAAGGGAACTCATGCATTGTAGGTGGGAATGCAAATAGGTATAGCCACTATTGAAAAGAGTATGAGGATTTCTCAATATTCCAAAAATAAAACTACCTTATGATCCAGCATTTCCACTCCTGATCATTTCAGTCTTGACAAATATAAGTATACAAAAGTCTAAGATAGTCTGGTATTGAGTCAGGAACTATGACTATGTATACTCTGTCAATTAGTTGTTGAGAAAATGACAATCCTTTATGTTGGTCTTTTTTATAAATACTAGTATTGAATTATTACAAGTCAAGGTAATTAAAGAGTCACAGTTACTATCAAGGCTCAAAGAGCAAAGGTGTGGATGTTTAATCATCATTGCTGCACAGGACAGTTACATTCTGTCCTGTTGTCAGTATTAAAAAAAACCACCAGATTATGAGTAATATTTACATATTTATTATTTTTATTGAGTGCTTTCCAAAGATTTAGCTTTATATTAGTAGTTAATAATGTTGGGGAAAATGTGGATGGTGCAGTTTCCCATTAATCAGCTTATAAACTTGTTGGAAGAATGTGTGTTTAAGAGACTGACATCATAGCTATTTCAGGAAAACAAAATTGAAATGTCATTGTTTACTGACCAAAGAACACACTTCTGCTGTGTTTTTAAAAATATTTACTGGGATAAATTAAATTGTTTAAGAATATATTATCAAAGGTTTTGTATGTGTGTGTGTGTGTGTGTGTGTGTGTGTGTGTGTGTGTGTGTGTGCGTGCGCGCACTGTGCTCAGTCATGTGTTACTCTTATTTGCAACTCCATGTACTGTAGCCCACCAGGCTTCTCTGTCCATGGGATTCTCCAGGAAAGAATACTGGAGTGGGTTGTCATCTCCTCTCCCAGGGGATCTTCCTGACTTAGGGATCCGACCCATGTCTTTTGCATCTCCTGCATTGGCAGGGGGATTGTTTACCACTATGCCATCTGGGAAGCCATCAAAGGTTTTGGATTTATGCAATGGCTAGAGTGATTTAACACAGACTCTCTTTCAAAGCAGGAAGAAATCCTAAATAAAATATTTTTAAATATATATATATATATATATGCATGCTGGTAAATAAAAGGGTAAAAGTGGAAGTAGTGATGATTTCCTCTTCTTGGGCTCCAAAATCACTGCAGATGATGACTGCAGCCATGAAATTAGAAGACAATTTCTTCTTGGCAGGAAAGTGATGACAAATCTAGACAGTGTGTTGAAGAGCAGAGACATAGTTCTGCCAACAAACGTCCATATAGTCAAGGCATGGTCTGCCCAGTGGTCACCTACAGTTGTGAGAGATAGATGGTAAAGAAGGCAGAGCACCAAAGAATTGATGTCTTAGAACTGTGGTGCTTGAGAAGACTCCTGAAAGTCCCTTGGATAGCTAGGAGATCAAACCAGTCCAACTTAAGAGAGATCAACCCTGAATATTCACTGGAAGCACTGATGTTGATGTTGAAGTTTCAGTATTTTGGTCATCTGATGCAAACAGATGACCCATTGGAAAAGTCCCTGATGCTGAGAAAGATTGAGGGTAGAAGGAGAAGAGGGCATCAGAGGATGAGATGGCTAGATGGCATCACTGATGCAATGAACATGAACTTGGGCAAACTCCAGGAGATGATGGGGGACAGGGAAAAATGGCATGCTGAAGTCCATGGGGCTGCAAAGAGTAAGACATGACTGGGCAACTGAACAGCAACAACAAAATACGCATGCATCTCTCGCATTGGCAGGTGGGTTCTTTACCACCAGCATCACCTAGGAAAAACCAAGTTTGAAAGTAAAAGGATATGTATACAAGAAACACAAAAGGAATCTCATGGCCAGAGCAGGTAATGTTCAATATGAGCAAGTGGGAATCTCGGGTTTTATCAACCTCAAAACTAGGCTCACTCAGCTATGGATATAGTTGTTGCTGTTGTGTATACATTCAACATTAAGGAGCCTTTTTTCATGCTTTATGACTTAATTTTATTTTGAGATTAGATAAAACATTTTCATGATTCAAAAGTCAAAATTATTTTAAAAGCTGTGTTCAGGTAGTACTTACTCTTTTCCCTATCCTACCCTACTGTTTCCACCATTTCACTAGTCATTGACTTATACTTCCGATGTGTATGTTTGCATAGCATAGAGAGTTGCCCTTTGAACAACATGGTTATAACCTGCAGGATCCATTTATCCTCAGATTTTTTTCAATAGTAAATACTACAGTACTAGATGATCTGTGGTTGCTTGAATCCAAGGTTCTAGGGACAAGAGAAACCAGGGATATTGAACCACATACACACTTTCAAGTTATAGACAGATCTCCGATTGTGAGTAAGTTGGCACCCCAAACTCCCATGTTGTCGAAGGGTCAACTGTATATATGCATATGTATGCATATATATATACATATATATATATATAAAATGTATTCATATGTATATATTGAGTGTATACACACATACATGCACATTTGATATGCGTGGCATTTGTGTACACACACGTGTTTGTGTGTGTATATGATATAAAACTCACATTAAGTAAATATCTGTTCTATTTTCTGAAATGCTTTCTCACTAGTTGGTGTTGAATTTTGTCAAAGTCCCGTTCAGTGTCCATAAAGATAATTATATTTTCTCTGCATTTCAACTGATGTGATGAATTATATTATAAATTTCCCAATACAGAAATATCTTTGAATTGATACTGAAAATACCCCACTTTGTCATTATATATTAATTTTACTATTAGATTATTATTTTTATGTTTAATTGATATTCATAAGTAAATGTGGTGTTTAGTTTTCATTTCAATGTGCCACTTTGATCAGTTTTTTATTTCAAAGCTATCCTTATTTTAAAATTTCTAATTTTCTGTCTTTTCCTATAATCTGGATTTACCTCAAATTATTTAGTCTTTGAAAGTTTGGTAAAATTCCTATGTGAATCCACCTATACTCCTTGTATTTTTGTAGCCATAGAGTTCTATAATAACTTTATACATTTGTTCTATAAATATTTTTTTTCTAGAACACCATTCATTTCAAGTGGGCTTACTTATATGTTTATATACAACTGTATTTTATCTTAAATCTCGCATATACAGAATCTCATATGCCCAAACAGTTTTAAGGGGGACATGAGCTGTTTTCCATATTTGTATGTTAGGAATTTAAAATTTTAGAGAATATATTTTTCAAATTATATTTATTGATTTTAAATTTCATATTTGGACATCACTTTTTAGAATCGCTTTGAAAAAGATTTAGGATTTAAAATAAGCTTCTGTAAGTCTATTCATTAACTACCAAAAATCTTACTGAGCTGAAAGAAGAAAACTATAGGTCTGCATATTTACTCAGGGATCCTGACATTACCCAGAGGACTACAGAACAGTTTTATTATAACACTGAAAATATGACTGTCTTTCCCTAATACTGTGTTAGAGATTGAAAACAGAATGACAGAGACCTTCCATGCCTAGGAAACCCTTGTAACTAATATGCAGGGTAGACACCTAAGTCTGTCAGAGTAGGGATGTTTTCAGAGCAATAGGATTGGTATTGCAATCTGTATGTCTATACACAGATGGAAAGGGCAACATAAAGGATTCAGTGCTGTTATATCGTTGGCAAAGTCCACTAAATGAAGAAGTCATGTGCTGCCTTTTGTAAAATCTGGAAAAATGCTTAAGTTACCTGATTCAAATAATGCACATGGGAAGTTCCAGGGATTTAGAAAGACACGAATGAGGCAGGGAGTAAAGGATAAAGAGAAACATTCATAAGAATCATGCAGTTGCTTTCTGGTTTCTCTTATTGCCTTTGCTAGTTCTCCCAACAAGAAAGAAGAATACTACTTGACACAGGTAGCACCACATCGTGCCTATCCCATAAAGAAGAAAGCAGGAGCTCCTTCCATTATTTAATAGCCTGGCAAATACCGTGGCACAGTCTCCAAATCTAATAGGGTCATTGTTGCTGTTGTTTAGTAGCTAGGCTTCGTCCACCTCTTTGCGACCCCATGGACCATAGCCCGCCAGGCTCCTCTGTCCATGGGATTTCCCAGGCAAGAATACTGGAGTGGATTGTCACTTTTTTCCCAGGGGATATTCCCGACCCAGAGATTGAACCCACAATCTCCTGTATTGCAAGTGGATTCTTTAGTGATGAGCCTCTGGGGAAGATGAATAGGGTGGTTCGAGAGCCATAAATTGAAGCTGGTTTAAGGAGACAACCTGATATACTGCACATTCTAGTCTTGCTGGAAATCAGAAGCAACAAAGCCCTGCAAAAGCTCAAGGGATGAAGTCTACAGAAACATGGAGCTCCTAGTGTTTCTGAAAAGACATGTTCCAGGTAGGATGCATTTCCAGGAAAGCAGCTAATGTTTGTGATACTCACTCTAAACTGTACTTACTTATTTAAATGTATTGAGTCTTCCATCGAGAACTAAAAATGTTACTTCATTACAGCAAGTTTTCTGGATTTACCAAAAGTAATTAATGCTAAGATGCTTGCTCAGATAGCTTTGGTATAAGATAAAAAAAAAAAAAAAGGACACCCAATGAGAAGGTGGGGCCCTCCTGAGTTGCAGTCCAAATGAACAATAAAAGGAATCATCTTGACTCAGACCTGGACAGTCTCTCTCTCACCCCTTTATCTTGCCTCCTTTTCATATGGAAAAAAATATGTTGATGACTGCTCCTGCCTGTATTCTTCAAAGGGGAGGGAGGCTAAAACCTCATCCTTCAACACCTCCTTCATCCCAAAGGCATTCATTTATCTTTTTTCCCCTGAGAATTCTGTTTCTTTGGCATTCCCTTTGGGTCACTCTTTAACCTTTTCTTTGCCACCCATATGATTTAAGCAGTGTTCTAGCATCCTCTACAATCCTTATTTAAGTATGTGTTTTGGTGCATTGAGTTTTAACTTTTTAAAATGTTTTTTGTTTCAAGGGACATTGTTAATACATTATTTGTGAGTATAGTGCAACGTATGAAAACCTTTGCATCTATTCCTTCTTACCGTGGACAGTAGTCCACCAGGCTCCTCTCTCCATGGAATTCTCCACACAAGAATACCTGAGTGAGTTGCCATTCTCTTTTCCAAGAGATCTTCCTAACCCAGGGATTGAACCAGGTCTCCTGCATTACAGGTGGATTCTTGACTGTCTGAGCCACCAGGGAAATCCATTCCTTCTTATGCCTTGTGCCAAAGCTAAAAGCCAGCCATTGATGGTGATCTGCTATTCATTTAACAGGCATTTACAACTAAAGGAGTTGTAATGATTCCTTATGAAGGCTAAGTGAGGTTTTTCACACAAAAATGCAAACCGTTATTCTTGTGCTTAAAATAGAGGTCATCTTGTGAAGAGGAGACTTCCAAAACTGTGATAGAAGACAGGCTATAGTAAAAATTTTGAGTCTAATTGGCTATAAGCATATAAGCATTTATAAAAAAAAGAGACAATATTTACTTGTTTGAGTAATCAGAGGAAATATGCTTAAGAAGTTAGTACAGGCATACCTAAGAAACATTGCTCTTTGGTTCCAGGCAAAGGCACAAAGTGAATGGTGCAATAAAGCCAATTACACAAATTTTGTTTTTGTTTTTGTTTTTCCTAGCACATATAACATTGATGTTTATACTGTATTTTAGTCTATTAAGTGTATAATAGCAATAGGTCTTAAAAATGCAGACCTTAATTAAAACATATTCTATTGCTAAAAAATATTAGCCATCATCTGAACATTTAGCAGGTCATGGTAATACCCAGGGTCACCGATCACAGCTCTCTGTAACAGATATAACAACAAGGACAAAGTGGGTAATAGTGCAAGAATTACCAAACTGTGACACAGAGAGAAGTGAGCAAATGCTTGTGGAAAACTGGTGCCGATAAACCTACTTGATTTGGAGTTGTACAAGCTCCAATTTGTAAAACAACGCAGTTTCTGCGAAGGCAATAAAGCAAAAAGCAGTCAAGTGCAGTATGCTTGTACATTCAAACAGATTCTATAAATCAAGATGCAAAAGAGATTTTTAAAATTTTTGAACTAGTAAGCTGCCAAAATGTAATAAATATTGATTGTACCAGGTACTATGTAGGCATGTGTTTTGGTTAAATATTATTATTAACCCCATGAAGTGGCATAAAATAATTTTGTATTACATCAGGCTGAGTACAGATGTGAGAACTGAACCATAAAGAAGGCTTAGCACTGAAGAATTGATGCTTTCAAACTGTGGTGCTAGAGAAGGCTCTTGAGAGTCCTTTGGACAACAAGGAGATCTAACCAGTTCATCCTAAAGAAAATCAACACTGAATATTCATTGGAAGGACTGCTGAAGATGAAATTCCAGTATTTTGGCCACCAGATGTGAAGAGTCGGCTCATTGGAAAAGACCCTGATGATTTAGGCCAGGAGGAAATGGGGGCAACAGAGGATGAGATGGTTGAATGCCATCACTGACTCAATGGACATGAGGTTGAGCAAACTCTGGGAGATATTATAGGACAGGGAAGCCTGGCGTGCTGCATCCATGGGGTCACAAAGAGTTGGACACAACTTAGCGATTGAACAACAAAATGAGGCAAAGGGGATAACTGACATATAAAGTGTCAATTCCTAATAACCAATGGGACAATTATTTGAAGTTGGTCAGTGTGTGTGTCCAATTCTTTGTGACCCCATGGACTGTAACTTGACAGGCTCCTCTATTCACAGGATTTCCCAGGCAAGAATACTGGAGTAGATTGCCTCCTTTCTCCACGGGATCTTCCCAACCCAGGGATGGATGGAATCTGTGTCTTATGTCTCTCACATCGCAGGCAGAATTTTTACCATCTGAGCCATTACGGAAGCCCAGGTCAGTATTATTCACTACCTTTTTATTAACCAGCACCATGATATTTGGTTTTCCTCATCTAAGCTTCAGAACTGAAGTAACTTCGTATGTCTAGCAAAAGGACCAGGTGGGCAAAATAAAATCCAGGAAAGACAATAAAATAATAGATTATATTTTGAAAAATCAATACAGCTATTTTGCGCATTTCACTCTGATATTAAGAGACTTTTATTGAGCAGGGCTACCGTCACCCTCTGAATTAGGAACACATCACGTGATTTTCAAGAGCAAGCTGCACAGTTACTCTAGGAGTGGGAAGGATTCTGAAGGTGATTTTTCAGCCTTGTCTGTCTTTTTCTGAAGTGTGCATTTCCTGTTTTCACAGAGAAAGAAGCTGACATTTCCTTTTTTTATCCAATTATTTGTCATCAGTTCTATTTAAGGTTAATTTACTTTGAGAGCTGAGGAATAGTATCTTCTGTAAGAAGAAAAGAATAAAAAAGGATTCTACATAGTTTTTCTATTTTCACAAAGAAATCAGCGAAAAGCAAAGCTTCCCTCATGTCAATTTCATGGAGGAAAAAAAAAATGGAAAATTTGAAGCTATTGTATAAATATCCACGAAAATGTTCATAACTTGTTATTTGTGTTATCGTGGGACAGATGATCAAGGATGTCAAATTTAAACTAATAGAAGTCCAACTTTTTATACGCATTTGTGAATTATTTGTGAAGTATGGGCAAAGAGAGCATTTTTTTCCTTTTTCTTCCTAGCAACGTATCAGCCCTAGAATGAATGGATTTCTGCCCAGACACAAGTGGGTCATTCAGCTGGTCAACAAGGATGCTTCTTATGAGAGCAGATTTTTTATGGGGACAGCTGTCTAGCAGGAAGTATATTGCCATGTGTTCTTTTTGAATTTACCAAAAGACTGTCAAACATTCCTAGTAATGACCCACTTAATTTTATAAAGAGTACTTTTACGTAGAAGTGTATTAATAATAAATATGGATCTGGAATTGAGGTTACTATAAGTTGGTTTTAGACAAGACTAAAAAATAAATATATACTATGTAATAAATGACAGCATTTATGTATTCATGTGAACTGACTTCTATTCACTCCAAAGAAGCACGTAACCTTGAATGTAACCTCATTTCCTAGACTCTCAGAATCCAAACCTGAAAAATACACACTTTACAACCATCCCATGGAAGAAATGTTTTCTGCTGGTAAAGGCAGATGGAGTAATAGAGTCATTTTTTCTCAGCATGGTAAGAACCTTGCAAGACCAGCTTTTCTTAAGCTGTGGGGATATTTAACTCCAGTTTCTTGGAGGTGTAGGCACTGACCTTTAAAAATATGAAGTGATTTACTGCAGTCACTCAAATGAGCAGTGGCTACTGGGGGAAAGGACCCATCTCTTGTTTGCAGTGGTGTCTGGTTCTTTGGGAAATCTAAGTTGATGCTGTTCATAGTTTGGATGTTAGCCTTCACATTATCCTAACATAGGGGTTTCCCAGGTGGCACTAGTGGTAAAGAACCCAGATGTCAATGCAGGAGATGTAGGAGATGCGGGTTCGATCCCTGGGTTGGAAAGATCTGCTGGAGTAGGGCATGGACATTTGCTCCAACATTCTTTCCTGGAGAATCCCGGGGACAGGGAAGCTTGGAAAGGCGGTGGTCCACAGTGTCTGGACGTGACTGAAGAGACTTAGCACGCATCCTAGCGTAACGGATACCAGCAACAAATACTAGCAAATCACTGATATGGATTTATTGATATGGTAGTATCAGAATTATCTACCATGAAGAAGAAACGAGATTCTCAGCTTGCTATGCGTTGCCATTCAAGAGTTTATGCAGCCGCTCATTTGAGATGAAGTGCCTGGGCACGCTCCTATCCCACTGGGGCCACAGACCCACGTATATACCATGCAACACATCAGCTTACTGGCCTGACTTTGATTCAAGCTTTGATTCCTGGTCATGTTTAAAATTCTGTTAATCATGAAGATGTGCTTTTAAAAATGTTAGAGGCTTATGATAATACATACTCTGATTTTTATATCTTGTGGTCAGTTCTCAGATTCTAAAAAATATTCCCAAGGGACAACAGTAGTGAAAACCAACAAACATATCAGTCGATGTTGCTTATTAGCCAAACAATGGCCATATGCATCTCCCCCTTTCTGCCGGTCTCTCTTCTTCCTGATCAAGTCTATGGCTTCATTCCCTGGCTAGTTCCATACAGTGATAGACCTTAATGCCTAAAGTAACCTGATATAACTGGAAGGGAATAGTAGCTCTTTGTTACTGAGGGATCCAAGTTTTAGGCCAAGGACCCATGATAAAGATAGATATCATCAGTGCTTTGGTGATGTACAGTTTGGTGGACTGACCTGAGTATACTGCTCATAGGGTATACCATCACTACCTGCCTGACATTTTCTGTTTTAACAAAAAAAAAATTTGACCTGGGAAACTTCAGAGTCCCAGGCAATCAGAGATGGTTGTTCACTCCAATTCTGAATCTGGTCTATTAAATTTCAAAGGCATTTCATTTAGCTTCTAAAGAGTACAGGAGAGAAAGTCATCAGATTCTTCTAGAATTGATGATTCTATGAAATACTGTCCCTTGGTTTCAGTGAAAGTGATTTTCAGTTGAAATGGGTCTGGCTTATGTCTTCCAGAACAAGACTGAATGGATAAGATGCTTTGCTAACAGATATTCCTAGTAATGAGTGAGATAAATAGAGATATAGCTTTCTAATAAATCAAACAATAGAATGCTTGCTGTAGAGTAAAACTATGTAAATATAGTGATGGCAAATAATGCTAGTCTCAGAAAGATTTCTTACTAACTAGCAATTGTAGTATGAAACAGTATTATATCAACATGTGATAGAATAATTACTAATTCAAATTGCATGATGATGATGATTGACTAGTTTGATGATAATCATGACCTTGTGTCATTCAAATTTTCTTTCTCTCATAGGATATATTCTATCAATCAAATGACAATGGTTTCATTTATTTAATTTTTGCCATCTTTTTTTAAGGCTTTGAATAAACCAAGAGATGTGATATACTCTCACTGATTTTCTCTTCATTCATCATAGCCCAGAGAATTCTCCTGCTCTTTAGCAAAAATGTATTTACCATGTACTTTACTTCTGATCTTAAGAGGTTCTTGGTCTTCCCTGGTGGCTTAGACAGTAAAGAATCAGCCTGTAATGTAGGAGACCTGGGTTCAATCCCTGTGTCAGGAAGTTATCCTGGAGAAGGCAATGACAACCACTCCAGAATTATTGAAGGAGAATTCCATAGACAGAGGAGTCTGGCAAGCAACAGTCCATGGGATCCCTAAGAGTCAGACATGACTGAGTTAATAACAATTTACTTTCAAGACAGTCTTATTTTTTATTTTCTTGTTTGTTTGCTTATTTTTAATATTGGGAAAATACAACATCTTGAGTATTTTACAGTAAAAAGCATATGATTTTTCTTAATGTTCTAATAGTTTTAAACTTTTTTTAAGCCATTATATTTTTTGTTCTTTATTTTATACCTATATACAGAACTATAGCTTCAAAATGCAAATTACTCAAGAAACACTTAGAAGTGAAGTGTTTCTTACTTTGTTGAAGCCATATAAATTATGAAACGTATCTGGGTGATGTAAAATAACTGATTAAAGATGACTTTGGTGTTTTGAGAGGTAGCAAAATATAATGCATTGAAAGGTAGTAGGTATATAGTCTTCTTCCAGATTATATGATTATAAGCTATAGCACTTTACTATTTATCTGTTGAGAATTCTCTACCACTGTTTTTCATTTAAATAATAAACTAAAACAAATAATATGTTAATATAAAGTTCATGACAATTCCATTTGATGGAAGCAAGGAGTACTGATTTTAGAGAAGCTACATGCCATCACATAATAGGTAGAGGGACACAATGAGGTGTCAGAGTGTATCGATTTCAAACATGACCTGCTACTGACCAGCAGCTCTATGGACTTCGGGAAAATGTTCAACCTCATTGGGCCTTAATTTTCTATCTTACAAATGAGTGTAAGCCAATCTCATAGGGGTGTTATGAGAATCAAAGCAAGTTAGTAAATGTAAAATACTTAGAATGGCACAGGCATAAGAAGAACTATATCTGCTAGTTACTATATCTATCATTTTTGACTTATATCTCTCTTTATACTCCAGTATTTTTGCCTCAAAAATCCCTTGGACTGGGGAACCTGGCGGACTACAATGGATAGGGTCGCAAAGAGTCAGACATGACTGAGCAAATTGGCAGTCAGAGATGGCCTGTTACATACCATGGAATATATATGCCAAGAGTTTGTGCATTTCTTACCTTTTTACCATGAAATTAAAAGACACTTGCTGCTTAGAAGAAAAGCTATGAGCAACTTAGACAGCACATTAAAAAGCAGAGACATTACTTTGTCGACAAAAGTCCATCTAGTCAAAGCTGTGGTTTTTCCAGTAGTCATGTATGGATGTGAGAGTTGGACTATAAAGAAAGCTGAGCACTGAAGAATTGATACTTTTTAACTGTGATGTTGGAGAAGACTCTTGAGAGTCCCTTGGACTGCAAGGAGATCCAATCAGTCCATCCTAAAAGATATCTGTCCTGAATATTCAATGGAATGACTGATGCTGAAGCTGAAACTCCAATACTTTGGCCACCTGATGCGAAGAGCTGACTCAGTGGAAAAGACCCTGATACTGGGAAAGATTGAAGGCAGGAGGAGAAGGAGAGGACAGAGGATGAGACAGTTGGATGGCATCACCGACTCGATGGACATGAGTTTGAGCAAGCCCTAGGAGTTGATGATGGACAGGGAAGCCTGACATGCTGCAGTCCATGGGGTCTCAAAGAGTCAGACATGACTGAGTGACTGAACTGAACTAAACTACATGTTTACATCTTTTGCTATTAGTTAGGGAAATGCAGTACACAAAGCTGCTTAAAAAATATCTTTAAAAGATAAAAGCAAATATCTTGTTGTTTAATTATTTAAGAACTGTTTTCCAGTTATTATTATTAAAGTAATGAATTTATTTTATTCACTAGGAACCAAACTTGATTCTTTAATACAATAACAAAAGGAGAATTATAACCAGTTGCTGTTTGTTGGTCAACAACTTGGTAAACAGTGACTCAAGGAACAGACAGATCCCAAAGCAAAAGCAAGTTGCCAACAATTGTATGTATGTGTATACATGTGTCTGAATTTAGCATTTTCCTATTCTTAATACTGAACATGCCTTGTATGCCATTCAAATTTTTTGCTTGCTTGTCATCATGTCTAAGTATATAAATTAGTTCTTAGGCTTTCATTTTATCTTTATTAATGACCACTATTTTTCCACCTGCAAGACAGAGATAATACCTATTTCATAAAACCAATGGTTGAAAAATTTTCTGAAACGTCACATCAGAGTGAATCCAGATTTAAGAAATTTGAAAAAGTGAGTTAGTTGCTCAGCTATGTCTGACTCTTTGCGACCACATGGACTGTAGCCCACCAGGCTCTTCTTTCCATGGGATTCTCCAGGCAAGAATACTGGAGTGTGTTGCCATCCCCTTATCAAGGGGATCTATCCAACTGAGGGAATGAACTGGTTCCCCCTATTTTAGGCAGATTCTTTACCATCTGAGCCACCAGGGAAGGCCCAAGAAATTTGAATCCAGATATAAAAGATGTGCAAAAAGATCCAGTGTTATTAGTAGGATAGTAGCGTTTAGATATAGGAGCCTTTCATTTTAGACCAATTAAGTGCACACACACGAACACTAGTATTATCTATGCCATAAAATTAATAAATGAAAATTCCATTCCTACAAGACTCAACTTTCTGCTCTTACATGAGCTTGTAGAAGAAAAATTATATTAAAAAAAGAAACCTGTAGCTATCTAGAATTCATGCTACAGAAAGCTTGATCACAAAGTAAGTTATTTGTGTATTTTTGGTAGATAAGTCAAAATCAAAGAATCTTTTTGTAAAAGAAAATTTGCTAAATTCCTGCTGTTGCTGAGAGATCATCCCTCTGCTAACCATTTCTATCCACTAAGAGAATTTTTGTGAGCTTAACGAGTTCACAAAGAGTAAAAAATAACATTTTAAGAGTAAAAAATAGCATTTTATAGACACACACACTTCAAGTTAACTGAAATATTCTGTCATCCAGAAAACAAACTCTCAATGGGGATACTTGGACGTTGTTGAAAGTTCCTGTTTTGACTACTTGAACTTTTTTAAGCAGTTGAATCAATGTTCCATAGCAGCATTTCTGTGGCACAACCCGGTTTTCTTCAAGTTCAATTCAAAAGATATACTCTACTTACATCTAAATCTTTTTAAAAGATACATAACACCCTGCTTAATGTTGTTTGCATAAACAGCATTCCAAGTCTACTCTGTCCCCATGATGGTTTGTTATGTGCTAAGAACATGGTTGAAAGTTACTTCAACTCTGTGGTGGTGAGTTGGGTTCAACTTCAGTGTACAGACAGGTTGAAATGTGATCTTTTCCCACATGCCAATAGTCACATTCCGTCAGAGTTTCATTATTGTCACTGCTTCAGTCCAGAAAAAAAAAAAAAAAAAAAAAAAAAAAAACAGGAGGAAAAAAATGGGGGTGGGGGAGGAAAAAGAGAAAGCAAAACAAAACACTCGCCATAAAACTCCTTTTCTGGTTTAGCTGGTTGACCATCTAGAAGTTACGTGCATGACATTTTTCATCAAGAACAGCAGCTGTGCTTTTTTGCTTGTTGCACTCATGTTTTGGGCTTCCCTGATAGCTCAGATGGTAAAAAATTCACCTGGAATGCCGGAGATTCCAGTTAGATTCCTGGGTCAGGAAGATCCACTGGGGAAGGGATAGGCTACCCACTCCAGTATTCTTGGGCTTCCCTTATGCCTCAGCTGGTAAAGAATCCACCTACAATGTGGAAGACCTGGGTTCAATCCCTGGGTTGGAAATATCCCCTGGAGAAGGGAAAGGCTACTCATTCCAGTATTCTGGCCTAGAAAATTCCATGGATTGTATAGTCCATGGGGTCAAAAGGAGTTGGACACAACTGAATGACTTTCACTTTACACTCATGTTTTTTTGAAAACAGGTTTCAAGAGGTGTAATACAATGAAACTATTTCTTGGGAGTCAGTTAAGACTTTGAGTTTACTAATTGAAGGCATACATATTCTTCCACATATTGAGGGTCCTTTTTCCATTTTCTTCTTTAATTTAAAATATATAAAGAAGGATGAAGGGATATAAACCCTTTAGTTTTCTGTTCAAAAAAATCCCACTTTTGTCTTATCTATAATCTTCATGGGAAAAGGAAAAAGATAGGCAGAAGTTGCAGTCATATTTTTGCATCATAGAATCCTTTGTTCTGCCTTGAGGCTCAGAAATTACTTTAGAACTTATTAAAATCAGTAGATTTGAATGACCTCATTCCCTACCAAAGACAGTGAACAAACCAGAGAAGAAATAAGAATTGAATTAAGCTGAGACCATGAACAAGGCCACATACATATTAATTTCATTTCTAATTAGCTCATCCTCTCTGAGTTGAAAAATAAACTATCTGTTCTGCTTATTTATTTTCAGAAATGGGATTTCAGTTGTTTTGATGTTCATAAAATTAACTAGTGGCTCTGATGGTAAAGAAGCTGCAATGACAGAGATCCAAGTTTGATCCCTGGTTCTGGATGATCCCCCAGAGAAGAGAATGGCTACCCAGTCCAGTATTCTTGCCTGGATAAGTTCATGGACAGAGAAACCTAGAGGGCTACAGTCTATGGGAGCACAAAAAGCTGGACATGACTGAGTGACTAACACATGCACATGGGGTTTTGTCTTGGTTTTGTTTTGAGCCTAGCACAATAGAAAACAAATCTATTACCTGATTATGACCTCAGTAAACTACACTTATAATATATGTGGCAAAATATGGTTAACACACAGAACAAGTGGGAAAAAAACTGAACATATATTGAGTAATGTTGGTTAAAAGGAGTTTATGAGTTTACTGATAGTTGAGATCAATGTGCTTTAATACAGCAGAAAAATTTTAAAAAAAGACATGTCTTTAAAATGAACTGGATTATGAGCAGAGTTTGACATAAAACACAGGATCAGGTGTTGATCTGATTGAGTAGACAAAGAAGTATGCTGGAGAAGGATTATTATCATTTAGGTAGAGCATGTTGCAATTGTAGGAAACTTTCCCTCTGATTATATCTCAGAAGTTAGAAGGATATATTTGGGGAGAAAAAAATACTACTTTCTCTTTGGGGTTACATAAGCAGACATGAGCTGGGAAAGATTGAGGGCAGGAGGAGAAGGGAATGACAGAGGATGAAATGGTTGGATGGCATCACCGACTCAATGGACATGGGTTTGGGTGGACTCCAGGATTTGGTGATGGACAGGGAGGCCTGGCGTGCTGTGATTCATGGGGTCGCAAAGAGTCGGACATGACTGAGCGACTGAACTGAACTGAACTGAAGCAAACATGGGTTTGATTTTTTGAACAGAACCTAAATAACTGGAAATTTTAGTGGAGAAAGCAAACCTTGACCCTTGTGAAATGTTATAGTGAATCTTGTGCAAAAGAAAAATAGACAGATGATAAACATGTGTGCATGATCTCAATGTCCAAGACAAAATCCCCCTCTTTCCAAATTCTCAAAGGAAAGCAAATGAGAAAATGTATCAGCATGGCTTCATTGTTTCAGTGTATAGTCAAAATCCTAAATTACAATTCACAGTAGCATTTTAAAAATCAAGTCTTTGCACAGTTTGGTATCTTTCGCTAACATTATTAATAAATTCATCAGAGTGAGCCTAGCACCTCTCTCTGGCATGCAGTGTGCCCATCAGTGTGGCCAAGAACCACTTCTTTGTGTGCTAATGTCATATATCACATTTTGTGCAGCTGTCAAGTCCAAGGTGGTTGGAATGAGAAGAATTTCATACCGTGATGTTCCTTTGCCAGTCAGAGACATACTATACCCTACACAGAGCTATGCACACAATCTCTTTAGTGTTAAACAACTAAGAGAAAGATGTGGGGAAACTCAAGGAAATAAAATCATTTTACCAAAACACAGAGGCTTCCTAGGATTGCATCTTGAAAGTAGTTCTTTATTCCCACCAATTAAGAAAAAATGGTGGGGAAGTAGTATAAACACATACCCCATCACAATGTGCTAAGAAAAGAAATTTGTGTTTCACTGGTAAGTCAAAGGGACAGAGGCAAGGGAATTCAGTGCCTTGGATTGACATCAACCTGCAAAATAGGCTTTGTTTGGCTATGCCAATAGAAAATCCAGCTTCCCTGATGGCTCAGATGGTAAAGAATCCACTTGCAGTGCAGGAGACCCGAGACTGATCCCTGGGTAGGGAAGATCCCCTGGAGGAGGGAATGGCAACTCACTCTAGTTCTCTTCTGGAGAATCCCATGAATAGAGGAGACTGGTGGGCTAGAGTCCACGGGGTTGCAAAGAGTCCCATGTGACTTATTGACTAAATACATACACAAAGAAAATTCACAGGTTATGAGATTTTTTTTTTAAATCTAAAGAAAGATAGCTAAATTGTAGCAGGTGTCTTTAGAACCTTGCTACTCAAAGTGGAGTCCATGGACCAGCACCAGAGCATTAATGGAAAGCTTGTTGGAAAGACAGACTGCCAAGAGTCTCCCTAGAGCTTCTGAATTCGAATCTGCATCTTCAATAAATTTCTCAGATCAGTTAAATACAACTAATTTAGAGAAGTAGGGGCCCCAAGTGTGATTTACAGGACAGACAATTTATGAGAACAGAAATCCTTAACAGAAAATGAAGAGTTCTGAAAGTTAAGTGGAATCATTAGGAGTTTTCAAAGGGTTTCATTTTGAACATGCCAAAACCCTCCAAGGGGCACTCAGAAGCTATTGTTTGGGTGGCTGAGAAGGAAAGATCTGCAAGCTTCATAGGTTCATTGAAGACAAGTGAAATGCAGATGAATTAAACCTACAAATTTATCAGTCAGAGGTGAAAAAGTGTTAACGATAATATCAACAGGTAACAATAATACTTATGAATTCGTCAGTCAGACATCAAAAAAGAGGGAACCATACACCCTGCTGGAGATATTAGTGCTAGAGAAGAAAGTCCCTTGGACAGCAAGCAGATCAAGCCAGTCAATCTTAAGAGAGAGCAACCATGAATCTTCATTGGAAAGACTGATGCTGAGCTCCAGTATTTTGGTCATCTGATGCGAACAGGTGACTCAGTGGAAAAGTCCCTGATGGAGGCAAAAGGAAAAAGGGGCAACAGAGGATGAGATAGCTGGATGGCATCACCAATGCAATCAATGAACGTGAACTTGGGCAAACTCCAGGAGATGGTGATGGACAGGGAGGCCTGGCATGCTGCAGTCCATGGGTCACCAAGATTTGGACAAGACTGGGTGACTGAACAAAAAAACAATAGCAACAACAATGTCAATGCAGGCAGCTGTGGAGAATTTCCTGTAGTAAACTAAAGCAGACATGAAGAGTTTTAGATAAAAATTTGGGAGTCCCTGTAACTACTTTATTCAACAAATTTCTTTTAATATTATATTATGCTCTGGGCATTATGGTAGTTGTACTTGTTAAGCAAGACCAACTCTCCACCCTCCAGAAATGGAAAAGGCATTTGTTTTTAGGTCAGGGAAGCCATCAAAATCACAACATGAAAAAGTCACATGGAATAGAAATCCTATACAGGCTTCTAGAAGGCTTCCCTCATGGCACAGATAATATGAAAATCTCCCTGCAATGCAGGAAATCCAGGTTTGATCCCTAGGTCAGGAAGATCCCCTGGAGAAGGAAATGGCAACCCACTCCAATATTCTTGCCTGGAAAATCCCATGGACATAAGAGCCTGGTGGGCTATAGACATGGGATCTCAAAGAGTTGTACATGACTGAAGTGTTAACACTTGGGCTTCCCTGGTGGCTCAGTCAGTTAGGAATCTGCCTGCAAGGCAGGAAATCTAGGTTCAGTCCCTGGGTTGAGAAGATCCTCTGGGGAAGGAAATGGCAACCCACTCCATTATTCTTGCCTGGAGAATCCTTTGTTGAACAGAAGAACCTAGTGGATTACAGTCCAAGGGGTCGAACAGGCTTCTGGGCACATGACAAAGAGGATTTGCGAATCCCTTAGGGCACACATTTTTGAAAGAACAAGGCCACACCTGTGCTATATAAATTATAATTGTGCCCCCATGCACACATTTGTATACTTGTATTTAGTTTGGCCGGGCTTCCCAGATGGCTCAGTGGTAAAGAATCCACTTGACAAGCAGGAGACATGGGTTCCTTCTTGGGGTTGAGAAGATCTACTGCAGAAGCGAATGGCAACCCACTCCAGTAGTCTTGCTTGGAAAATCCCATAGACAGAGGACCCTGGTGGGCTACAGTCCAGGGGGTTGCAAAGAGCTGGGCATGACTTAGTGACCAAACAACAATAATTCAGTTTGGCCACACTGATTTGAGGCTTACCATCATTAGTTTTAGTTGTTTCCAAATCCCTATGTCAGAAATCAAAACCAACCCCTAAGCTCGGGTAACTGCTAAGAGTGACCCCAGCAGCCGTGGTTCTAACCTAGTCTTCCAGCACATTCCAGTAGACAGTGAAATCTTTACTCACACCGGTCCTATAGGATTCCCTCTCCTGGAGATCTGACCTTGAAAATAAGAGGTAGATACAAGAAGGGTCAGACTTGCAGACACTGTAAACTTGAAAAAAAAATTTTTTGGGGGGTGCACCTTTCACCACATGTGTGGAGGGAAGAGAGGGAACTAAAGCAGAGAGAGAACTAAAGCAGAGAGCAGGAATGAGCAGCCACTGGAAATCCTGCAGCCTTTCTAATCCTGCTTGAATTCTTCCTTCAAGTATGGCTTCATTCCATGCTTCCTGATTCCAAAAGAGAAACTCATCTTGTGATGAATTTCCTCTCTTAAACTGTTTAGATTAATCCCTTACATTATTCATTAGCTTTGCTTTTACCTGTAACAAAAGGCGCCTTAACAAAGATACCCAGTGACTATGCTGGTATGATGTTAAATCAGGTGGCAGGACCTCTAGGTAGAAAACCAGGACTGACTTCTTGGTGATGTTCATGTAAACTTCCTCTTTAAAGATATATCTGGTATTAACTTTGACTGAACATATCAGGCTGCAAAATTTTACAGTCTGTGTTCACACTTGGTAGTGGCTTCATGACTACATCTCAACTCGTTTGCAACTGATCAGAATGAAGAAACCCACTTCCTTGAATGCTACTCTTAGATGGTACAGGCCCAGAGTTTTGGAAATCTCTCTTTTCATCACAACTTGAGGGGCTACATAAGGAGTGCAAAACCTCAGCCTCATTCCAGTTACATTGAATCAAAATTTGGAAGTGTATTCTTTAACATGTCCATCAGATGATTCTGATTAAGATAATCCAGAGAACTTGCTTCTAAAAACATTTTTTAAACTGTGGGTCTTCATTCAGAATTGCTCACAACAATATTTTGAGAAGCATTTTCAAGATATACATGCTAAGTACCACCTCATACCTGCTGAATCAGAAATTTAGCCAACATCTATTTGCACAAAATCCCTCGGTAATATTGAAGCCTGCTTCTAGTTAAGAATGGAAGATTTGAGGCACTCAAGGATAATTGATTCAGCTCTACCTTGAAGGTCGCCCCCTTCCATTGAGATCTATTTACTCTGCAACACCCACAGTATTTTATTTCAGTGTTCAGTTACAATGTTTAAATTTGTTCAAGTCCAAACTAGTCAGACTATAGCTACCTTCATCTAATTTAAGATAAGCATTTAAAACCTTGCCCTTCCTTTATCCTCTGATTACAGGTGCATTTTTTTTTTCTAATTTGAAGGCTTGCCTACTACTGCAATTTAAATGGTAAATAACTGGAGATGGAATTGACTTTAAATACACTCTTCATTTATTTACTTTGCAGTATATCAAAGTTCTAAAGGCCAGAAATTCAGACTTCTCCCAACTAAAAGAAAATTGTATTCCTTCTGTCTTATTTCAGCCACTTGTTTGTTAGAATTTACATACCTCAAAGGATAAACAAATTTTCTTTATATCAGATACTCAGATCAGAGCAATAGATCAAAATCCAGAAACTTTGCTTTGCATAATTTAGCCTTTTAAAAAATTTCCTGAGTACTACCAGGGTGGACTTCAGGGAATATACAATATGCACTAATTTCTGGAAATCTGTAAAGTTCACTGCCATTTGTATGCAAAAATGGATATACCCTCTGTGACTTTCTATTAGCACCTCAAACCATTGGCTTTTGGATAATGTAGTTCCAGTCATTTATTTAGAATTGACCTTTGAGGAGTTTTGCTGCAGATCTAACCTGAAAGTCCATTATGAGAGGAATGGATAAAGAAGATGTGGTACATATATACAATGAAATATTATTCAGCCATTGGAGAAGGAAATGGCAACCAACTCCAGGGTTTTGCCTGGACAGAGGAGCCTGGTGGGCTGTAGTCCATGGGGTCACAAGAGTCGGACATGACTAAGCAACTAAACCAAAGCATTATTCATCTATGAAAACGGGCAACATTGGGTCACTTGTAGAGACGTGGACGACCTAAAGACTGTCATACAGAGGGGAGCAAATCAGAAATAGAAAAACACATAGTGTGTATTAATGAATAGTGTGGAATCCGAAAAAATTGGTACAGACGATCTTGTCTGCAAAGCCAAAATAGAGCCACAGAAGAGCGAACAAAGTATCAATAGCAAGGGGAGAGGGATGAGTGGTGGGATGAACTGGGAGATCGGGATTGACATGTATGCACTATTGTGCATACAACAGACGACCAATGAGGATGTACTGTATGACACAGGGAACTCAACTCAGTGATCTCTGATGACCTAAATGGGATGGA
Organism: Antilocapra americana; assembly: GCA_007570785.1. Classification (NCBI taxonomy): domain Eukaryota; kingdom Metazoa; phylum Chordata; class Mammalia; order Artiodactyla; family Antilocapridae; genus Antilocapra; species Antilocapra americana. Next base: position 6,595,052 of record ML664173.1, on the reverse strand, counting down.
GATCTGAAAAGAGGGGGTGCCTGCCTTCGTAGAGCTGATTCACTCTGCTGTGCAGAAGCAACTAACAAAACATTGTGAAGCAACTATACTCCAATAAAATTTTTTAAAAAGTAGTAAAATCAACAAACATAAGGATATGTACAGTTGACCATTGAACAACACAGACTTGAACTGCATGGGTCCACTTATACACAAATTCTCTTGAAGTATAAATACAACCGTACCACATAAGTGAAAAGACCCTGATGCTGGGAAAGATTGAAGGCAGGAGGAGAAGGGGATGACAGCGGATGAGATGGTTGGATGGCATCACCGACTCAATGGATGTGAGTTTGAGTAAACTCCAGGAGTGGGTGATGGACAGGGAGGCGTGGCGTGCTGCAGTCCATGGGGTTGCAAAGAATCAGACACGACTGAGCAACTGAACTGAACTGAACAAAAGTGAACCTGTGGATGCAGAACTTAGGATATGGAGGAACCATGGGGCCAACCGTGAGCTACACGCTGATTTTCAACTGTGCTGAGTGACAGATCCCCTAACCCTGACATCGTTCAAGGGCCAACTCTATATACTTGCACGTATGTAAGCGTGTGTTATATATACTTGTGGAAGTGAGTTTTTCCAGCATTTCTTATTATGATCAAGATCAAAGAAAGAAAGAAATGAACAAGAAATAACTGAGCTACCAGTGAAGAAGGATGAGTTGAACATTTTAGTGTATTAGCTCGATGAAATAATACACAGCTATTGAAAGGAAGTGTTAGTCACTCAGCCATGCCCAAGTCGTTGCGATCCCGTGGACTGCAGTCCACAAGGCTCCTCCATCCATGAGATTCTCCAGGCAAGGATACTGGAGTGGTTTGCCATTTCCTTCTCCAAACTAAAAGAAAAGAAATGGGTAAAGTGGGTATACATTTATTTTTAAAAAAACATGACCCAAGTAACCTTCACCTTCATAGTGCCCCCAAATCAGACAATACTCGTCAACTAATTAAGAAGCAGGGGCAAAATGTAAATAAAACATAGAAATAGGGGTTCATATTCAAACTGCCTGGTTGGAATGTGTCAGATTCTGTTTTAGACAAATAATTGAAGAGCTGCACAGTGTCCATCTCATATGTAGTATTATGCTGGGGAGAAGGACAGCCACCCAAAATTACCTAAAGAGGCTAGAACAGTTGGTCAGTGTCTGAGTAACTAATAAAAGGCAGTGGAAAATAAGCAATGTCTCAATTTCAAAGAAACCTGAATTTTCTCTGTGAAGAGAGTTAATGCTGTGTTATTGTCATGTAAAGGAGGGTTGCAGTTGATTTCTGAAACCAGAGTGCAGCCATGAGGTAAAGGGTGAATGGCATATCGTGTAATGGCCTAGAAATTCTTGGAAAGGAAGCCACATTGATGTTAATAGAAACCCAAGCTTCTCCTGCAGCACTCATCCATGTTGCTGCACATGGCATTATTTCATTCTTTTTCATGGCTCAGTAATATTCCATTTTTTGAGCGGGCACAATTTAACCTGCAACTGTCACCCACCACATTTCATCATTCAATTCCAGGCCAGAGACCAGCTAGCATCTTGTCTCTTGATCCCAGCTTGAAGACCTTGTTCATAAGATTGCTGGAAGTCTGTTATCCTGGAGCAGTCCTTCTCACAAAGTTAGATAATGCAGTTTCCAAACACAAATCAAACTAACCCCAAAGGCAGGGAAGGCTTTCCACTGGAACATTAGGAAGCTGTAAGGAAAATGTGTCCTGAATAATTTGACGTTCACCTCATGACAGAGGTCTCACAATCGAGATATCTGGAAGACTTTGCTGACAGCTGCCTCTTTCCTAATATAAACTTAGCTCACAAGGTATCTCAATAGGGATTATGAAGGACACAATACTGATGTACTGATGGAAGGCAAATAGTTCTGCAGTTTACCTGCCACGAACAGTAAAGCCTTGTTAAAACCTCGTAGAAATACTTTTATTTGTATTTTTATGTTGCTATCTGAATTGAATTATATATTAAAATGTTATTAGCAATGGACTTATATTTCTACATAATATCATATAAAATGGCTATACTTTACTCAGATTCTTGAGCTTTTAATTTTGCATAAAGTGATCTGTTTCAGTAGTTGATAGGATATCTGAAATCAAGGAGGCATTGGTTTTCTAGTTACTAACTGATTGTAGACAGACGACATCTCTCCTCAGTTCCAACTTTCTTCTTTGTTAAATGCGGCAAGCATTAAATAATATCTTCCTCATAGGATTAATGGGATTCCCAGGTGGCTCAGTGGTAGACTCTGCATGCCAATGTAGGAAACACAGGAGATGCTTGGGGAGCATCCCTGGCTTGGAAAGATCCCCAGAGGAGGAAATGACAACCACTCCAGTATCCCTGCCTGAAAAGCCTCATGGACAGAGAAGCCTGAAGGGCTTGCAAAGAATTGAACACAACTAAGCATACAGGCCTCACACCTCTCATGTGCTCCAGTTTACCCAGCTGCAGAATTTATATATATATATATATATATATATATAAAACAAGAATAATAATAGCATTTATTTTATGTGTTTGTTGGGCTTCCCTGGTGGCTCAGATGGTAAAGAATCTGCCTGCAATGCAGGAGACAGGGTTTGATCCCTGCGTCGGGAAGATCCCCTGGCGGAAGGAAATGGCAATGGTCTGGAGAATTCCATGACCAGAGGTGCCTGAACATGGACTACAGTTCATGGACTCACGAAGAGTTGGACGTGTCTGAGTGACTAAAACACTTTCACTTTATCTGTTTGTTATAAAATTAAAACTAGCAGATCGGATAGAAGGGAATCTATGTACAATGAGTATACTGCGTTGGTCAGGATCCACCAGAGAAACAGATCTAACAGGATGTGAGCACATCGACAGGACTATTTACGATGATCCGGAGGCTGAGAAGTGCAAATCCACTGCCCTTTGGGGACAGGCCTGAGAAGCAGGCTCCACCCACATGTGTGGGGCACACCCTCGGAAGCTCTGACCTTTGGCTGACTCCTTCCTGGTGCCTCGGCTGGCACCCAGCGGCATCTGCCCTCAGCCTGGGACTTCTGTCCTGGGGTCACTTCACTCCTTTACTCAATCTCTTACAAGTTCTCAGGGCAATTAAGTGCGTCCTGTGTCTCCAGGCTCCTCCCAAGCCTGGAGGATCTGGGCATTTGGACTCTGCCGTGGAGCAGCCAGCGCCAGTGACAACCCCCTCCTGCAGGGCGGTGGCCTGGCAACCCTTGTGTTCCCCACCTGTGGGCCGGCTCTCTGTGGCAAGCTGGAGAACCATTGCAGAAAACTTCAGAGGGCAGTCTGCTGGAGAATGCCCGCTGAGGTGGGAAGGCCTATCTTTTTGTTTTATTCAGATCTTTAAGGGACTAGATGAGGCCCACCCGCATTAGAGAGGATAGTCTGTTTACTCAAAGTTCACTGATTTCGATGCTAATCTCACACAAGAATACCCTCCAAGTTGACATACAACATTTACCATCACTCATGCTAAATGAACATTGGATATTCTTTAATGTCATTCTCCTCCCAGTAGGCTAATGCCTTGGCCATGAGGAGGAGGGAGCTAGAAGGGTAACTGAGGTTTCTTTTCAAAATCAGGAGGCAATGAAAGACTGAGCTTCCAGAAAAAAAAAAAGATAAGAGATGGAACTTCAAGACTGGAATTAAAACAAAACCTAGAAAAGGTTTATAAAATCTAGAAATTTAATTTGAGACTATAGAATAAAAATAGAAGCAACTGAGAGGGAAGCATTCTTACCAGGAAGAAACTAGTGAACACATTTATTTGAGAGAGCAGCAATTACATTGTAGCAAGAGCTTGCCAGTGAGGCTAAGTTATTTGCCATTGCCCATTTCAGCCCTCCTTGAACTCCTTATGTGACAAGACTTCTGGTCAGGGCTAACAAAAATCTTAAGATTAGGATAACATGAACAATTTCATGGAATTGCAGAATAAAAGAAGTCCTTTGAAATTAACGTGGCAATCTCTGCATCAAATTCTGTTTTCACTAATCAACTGTAAATAACCAGCTAGCACAGTTCTGAGAATCAATATCCTATATTCATCCTACGAATCTAACACAGCGTATGTAATTAACAGACATTGCTGACTGTGGCTAGAACATGTAATTGACCGTTCGATACTACGAGTGATGGTTCTGGCCAGCAACATTTTCTCAGTGAACTCAGCAGCGCAGACCCATTGCCTGCCTTTCTCTTGGTTCCAGACTTTGCATGAAGTTAGGCACCATGATAGTCAATCAAAGAGTCTGTTGAATTCCTGAGGTAAAGCTGCCACAGTCTCTTAATTAGTATCTCTTTGCACAGCTCTTTCTGCAGATACATATTAAAACTTTCCCCCTTATCGCATATGTGTTGCAAATTAATAGTTAGCAACTTCCCTCATGCCTGGAATTAAAATATATATCAAAGGGACTCAGTATTGAAATAGCAGATCTTCTAGCTAAATGCCCTGCTATCAATATGAAATACTGTTTCCGGGAGGATATTCAGGCTGTGAAGATTTTTATGGAGGAAACAACAAAAAATAACAGCCCTACTCTAGGCTAAAATAAAGAATATTATCTGGAGATGGGTTCTAGCTAAGAACTCCTCTTTGGGAAGTTATATGAATGATTGAGTGTGTGTCATGTGTTGTATACAGATTAATGATGACTTTTCAGAAAACATTATATCCGTAACTAATTGTTGAGTGCTACATATGACACACATATTTCATAAAACAATGTGCTTAAACCAAAGCAACAACGAGTTTTTCTTAACATTTTTTTCTTTTAAGATTTTTTGATGTGAATCATTTTTAAAGTCTTTACTGAACTTGTTATAATACTGCTTCTGTTTTGTATTGTGAGTTTTTGATTGCAAGACATATGGGATCTTAGCTGCTTGATCAGGGATTGAACTCTCACTCCTTGCAGTAGAAGGCAAAGTCCTAACCATTGGGAAGCCAGGGAGGTCCCTAGTAAAGTGCTTTTAAAATGTGCACCCTCTTGAAATTTAATCCTCACTAAAGTCCCTGAGGCATCATTTTTCCCCCAGCTCTGAATGAGGAAACTGAGTCTTAAAGGCATTAATGTCTTTTTCATCATTCCCCAGGTCTATCTACTTCCAAGCCCTGTGTATATCTTACTAGGCACGAGGTCAGAAAAATTCAAACCTAATTTGGCTTGCTACGTGTTTTTGTAAATAACGTTCATTCATTTACTCGTTGTCTGCGATTGCTTTTACACTACAGGGGCAGAGTCTCCTAGCTGCAACACAGACTCACACATACAGTGGCTGGCAAGGCCACATATATTTACTACCTGGCCCTGAACAAAGAAGTTGTCAGAATCTTGCACGGCTGTGCCATCCACTTCATGTGTGGGTTATTTTCAACCAAAAAAAAAAAAAAAAAATCACTAGACCTTTCACTTGAGACTATCAGTAAAAACAAAGAAATAAGACACAAGCCTCTATTTCAGATACAATTGCTCAAACATCTGATGAATAAAGTTTATCTTTTTCTTTTCTGGGTTTTTTGTTGTCAACAGAAGAAAGCAACTTTGATGCACTTAAATTGAAACACTTTTTTGGAAAAGTCAATAGCTCCAGAATCAAAAGAAAGACCAGAGAACAAAGCTTTTGAAAGTCCACAGACAGTGAACTATGCCAAGACCCTGGTCCCAGGAATCTTCTGCTTGGGCATGCTGTCATTCTAGAGGACTCCCAGGCAGCTCTCGGGTATGATGATTGCTTCTCCTCTCCATAGGACAGGCAGCAGGAGAAAATTCCCCAAACGATTCAAGACCTGAGGCTCAGGTAGAGCATCTGAATATTCATATTTGGGCAATGCGACTTTTAGTCACAAGGAGTGCACAAAGACTAAGAAGGTACCTGACCATTTCCACCAGCGTCTGAAGATGGCTCATCAAATCTGAAAGCTATCTCCGTGCTGAGCTGGAAATTCAGTGCCTGTGTGATCAGTCATTCAGTTGTGTCTGATTCTTTGCCACCCCATGGATGTTAGTCCCCCAGGCTCCTCCGTCCATGGGATTCTCCAGGCAAGAATACTGGAGTGAGTTGCCGTTTTCTCCTCGAAGGAATCTTCTAGACCCACAGATCGAACCTGAGTCTCCTGCATCTCCTGAATTAGAGGTGCATTCTCCACCACTGAGCCATTTGGGAAGTCCCATTCCCAGGGGTATCAGAGAACATTCAGAAACAAGCATATTACCTTTTCTTACAAGTGGTTACATATTACCCTAGCTACCTTCTGTGCTGATGTTTCATAATCCCGTGAAAGTGAAGTCACTCAGTTGTGAAAGTGAGGTTACTGCAGCCCACCCAGCTCCTCAGTCCATGGGATTCTCCAGGCAAGAATACTGGAGTGGGTTGCTATTGCCTTCTCCAGAGGATCTTCCCAACACAGGATCTTCCTGGGTCTTCTCGACCCAGGGATTGAACCTGGGTGTCCTGCACTGCAGGCAGACTCCTTACCATCTGAGCCACAAGGGGCTCCGTGTCTCCATTGTAGTGTGTCCGTTTTGGACATTAGGTTGCTTCAGGACATGCTCCCTGCACCTTGTTCCTTTTGCCAGAGCTGCCTTTAAACCGATACTCCAAACTCACCTGGCTAGCAGCCTCGAGGTTGCCACTGGTCACCTCGGGGCCTTGCTGCAGTGGTTCCGGTCAAGCTTCTGCCTGCACTGCTAAGCTCCCAGCTCCACAGCACCTACTTCCCACTCCCTCTGGCTGCTGCTTCGGGATAGTTTTCTCCTAAACCCAGACAGCGTATTAAAAAGCAGAACCATTACTATGCCTACGAAAGTTGGTATAGTCAAAGCTATGGTTTTTCCAAGTCATGTATGGATATGAGTGTTGGACCATCCAGAAGGCTGAGCACTGAAGAATTGAAGTCTTTGAACTTGATGCTGGAGAAGACTTTTGAGAGTCCCTTGGACTGCACAGAGATCAAACCAGTTCATCCTAAAGGAAATCGACCTTGAATGCTCATTGGAAGGACTGATGCTGAAACTGAAACTTTGATACTTTGGCCACCTGATGTGAAGAGCTGACTCATTGGAAAAGACCCTGATGCTGGGAAAGATTGAAGGCAGGAGGAGAAGGGGATGAGAGAGGATGAGATGGTTGGATGGCATCACCAACTCAATGGACATGAGTTTCAGCAAACTCCGGGAGACAGTGAAGGACAGGGAAGCCTGGCATGCTGCAGTCTATAGGGTCACAAAGAGTCAAACATGACTGAGGGGCTGAGCAACGAACACAATAGCGATCCTTCTTTTCTCTGTTAAAAGTATAGATGGCCCAATGGTGGCCATTGTCCATCTTCCCTCTCCCAACCCACTTTAAAAAAGTAGGGAAAATTCTCCTAATATAGAATTTTTAAATTAAATAGCAAGCACCTACATACTGAGATTTAAAGTGCTTAGCTTTCATATTGGAAAAGGAAATGGCAATCCTCTCCAGGATTCTTGCCTAGAGAATCCCTTGGACACAGGAGCCTGGTGGGCTGCTGTCCATGGGGTCGCACAGAGTCGGACTTGACTGAAGCGACTTAGCAGCAGCTGCTGCAGCTTTCATGTGCAACCTATTTTTCCTCCCTATATTGTGCACACTGTGTTCAGAGGCTAGACTTGGTTTGGTTCAAATAATGATGAACATGCGACACTCAGATCCATTATTACATGCTGATCCTTAAGCTCTGTGTTTGATTCCAACTTGTATTGGCTTCTTCTCACACACACACACACACACACCAACAAAGAATTCTTTTCAGAAGATCTTATGATCCCCTCTTGAAATTCCCCCCTCATGACTAAGCTTGAAGTCCTGGAAAGTGTCTGAATACAAATAAAACCCAATCTTTTGTACTCTTCACGCTCTCTCACTGGAAGCCTCCTTTGCCTCTCTATAGATTAGTTAACTCAAATACACACAAGATGAGGCAAAAATTCCAAATCACTCTCCAATCACCATTCCCTGTTCCCTCAGTCAGGAAATTCTTAAAATCTCATAGTTACGTTTCCCTTCTTTAAACCTGGAATTTTCTCTCTCTCCACACTTTTCAACACAAACAAAAGATTTACAATCTTTTCCATCTTTTATCTCTTCCTTCCATTTACTCAGAAGTAAAGATTAAGAATTAAAAAATAGCTAATCCTTAGAGAGTTTTCTGTGTGCCAAGAATTATTTTACTCTCTCCACACAAATGACCAGTTGAACCCTCACTACAACACCGTAACTATGAACTAGGTACTATTATCACTAACCCCATTTTACAGATGGAAAAGTTAAAGCACATTGAGAGCATATGTGACATAATAGTACATATTTGGTCTCTTGCTCCAGATTCTGGGTAATAGTCTTCATCCCCATTTCTTGGTACATAGCTCTTAAAACTTTCAGTTACTCTGAAGCCCTGTATCTTTTTGTATGTTAAGGACATGACTGCCAGCTATGGGCTCCTGGATAGTTTCATGCCTGGGTTGGGTGCCAGGGAAACTAACAGTGATTATAGGCTTGGGTCATGGTACATCCCCTCTCCTAACTTCCAGGAGAGGAGAAACTCTGGAGTTTGAATAAATTACCAATAGTTTAGTCAGTCATACATAAAAATTATGCCATGGTAAAAATCCTAAATGACAGGGTACAAAAATCTTAATTGGAAGGACTGATGCTGAAGCTGAAGTTTCAATACTTTGGCCACCTGATGTGAAGAGCCGACTCCTTGGAGAAGACCCTGATGCTGGGAAAGATTGAGGGCAAAAGGAGAAGGGGATAGCAGAGGATAAGACAGCTATATAGCATCACTGAGTCAAGGGACATGAGTTTGAGCAAACTACAGGGAAGCCTGGTGTGCTGCCGTCCGTGAGGTCACAGACTCGGACAGTATTTAGAGATTGAACGTAAAAAAGCATCTTGGCTGGTGAACATGGGGAACTGCCGGGAGGCAGGGTTGTCTGCAGAGGACATGGACGCATTGTGTCCTTCCCCATACATCGTCTCATGTGTTTCTTCCATCTGGCACTTCCTCAGCTTTATCTTTTTTTCTTCTTCAAAATATCTATGTTTTAATTTTTTTTTAATCGAAGTATAGTTGATGTGCAATATGTTATGTTACAAGTAAGTTAAAAGTGTACAACATACTAAGTCACTAGTTTTGAAGGTTATATTCCATTTAGAGTTATTGCAACATGTTAGCTACATTGTGCTGTACAATATCCTTGGAGCTTATTTATATTATACATAATAGTTTGTACCTCTTAATCCTTTTCACCTGTTTTGCCACTTCCCTTCCCTCTCCCCACCAGTAACCACTAGTTTTTATAGTTATATCTGTGAGCCTGTTTCTTTTTAGTTATATTCAGTGGGTGTTTTTTTAATTTTTTTTAGATTCCACATATCAGTGATATCATACAGTACTTGTCTTTGTCTGTCTGACTTATTCTATTTAGTATAATACATTCCAGATCCATTCATGTTGTTGCAAATGGCAAAATTTCCATTCTATTTGTGCCCAAGTAGTATTTCACTGTATTAATATATTTACACCTTATCTTCTTTAGCCATTCACCTGTATATTGCCAATTGTAAATAATGGTGCTATGAACATTGGGGAACTTTTTGAATTAGTGCTTTTTTTTTTTTTTTCCAGATATACACCAAGAAGTGGAACTGCTGGATCATATGGTAGCTCTAATTTTAGTTTTTTGAGAAAGCTCCATAGTGTTTTTCACAATGGCTACACTAACTTACCTTCTTACTAACAGTGCACTACAGTTCCCATGTCTCCACATTCTCAACATTCGTTATCTCTGTTCTTTCTGATGATAGCTATTGTGACGGGGTGAGGTGCTGTCTCATTGTAGTTTAATTTGCGTTCCTCTGATTAGTAGTATTGAGCATCTTTCCATGTGCCTGTTGGCCATTTGCATGTCTTCTTTGAAAAAATATCTGTTCGGGTCATCCACCCACATTTTTAATTGGTTGTGTTGAGCTGTCCAAGCTTTTGGGCTTCCCAGATGGCACCAGTGGTAAAGAACCTGCTTGCCAATGCAGGAGACACAGGAGATGTGTGTTTGATCCCTGGGTCAGGAAGATCCCCTGGAATAAGAAATGGCAACCCACTCCAGTATTCTTGCCTGGAGAATTCTATGGACAGAGAAGACCAGCGGGCTATAGTCCATGGGGCCTCAAAGAGTTAGATGTGTCTGAACACACACACACACACATACACAAGCTCTTTATATATTTTGGATATTAACTCATCAGTCATATCATTTGAAAATATTTTCTTCCATTCAGTAGGTTGTCTTTTCTTTTATCTATTGCTCCCTTCGCTATGCAGACGCTTTTATGTTTAGTTAGGTCCATTTGTTTATTTTTGCTTTTATTTCCTTTGTTTTGGAGATAAATACAAAAAATTTTGCCACCATTTATGTCAAAATGGTGAGTTATATCTTTTTATAATAAAGAAGTGATAAAATAAATAAACTATCTTCCTGAGTTTGGTGAGCCATCTAGGAAGTGATAAAATAAATAAACTATCTTCCTGAGTTTGGTGAGCCATCTAGGCTTGAGTCAGTCATTCCAGCAAGTTATAGAACCTGATAAGGGAATTGTGGGATATCTGATTCATATCCAATTCAGACAAAAGCTGTGGGTGACCAGAGGATCTACTAGCTGTGATTGGTATCTGAGGGTAGGGTGGAAGCATGGATGCCTTGTGGGACTGAGCCCTGAAAATGTGTGATCTCAAGATAGGCAGTATCAGAATTGAGTTGAATTGTAGGACATTCAGCTGTTGTATACAGAGACTTAGAGAATTGCTTGTCGTGGGGAAACCCCCACACATTTGGTGGCCAGAGTACTGGGAGCTGCTGTTGTTGTTCAGTTGCTAAGTCCTGTCTGACTCTTTGCCACCGCAGGAACTACAGCATGACAAGCTTCCCTGTTCTTTACTATCTCCCAGAGTTTGGTCAATGATGCCATCCCACCATTTTATCCTCTGCCACTTCCTTCTCCTTTTACCCTCAATCTCCCAGCATCAGGGTCTTTTCTGATGAGTCAGCTCTTCACATCAGGTGGCCAAAGAAGTGGAATTTGAGCTTTAGCATCAGTCCTTCCAATGAATATTCAGGGTTGATTTTCTTTAGGATTGACTGATTTGACCTCCTTGCTGTCCAAGGCACTCTCAGGAGTTCTTCAGCGCCACGGTTAGAAAGCATCAATTCTTTGGCACTCAGCTTTCTCAATGGTCCAACACTCATATCAAAACATGACTGTTAGAAAAACCATACCTTTGACTATGTGAATTTTGTCAGCAAAGTGATATCTTTGCTTTTTAATACATTGTATAGATTTGTCATAACTTTTCTTGTAAGGAGAAAGAGTGTTTTAATTTTGTGGCTAAAGTCACCTCTTGTAGTGACTTTGGAGCCTGAGAATATAAAATCTGTCACTGTTTCCACTTTTTTCCCATCTGTTGGTCATGGGACCAGATTCTATGATCTTAATTTTTTGAAAACTGAAATTTGTGTCAGCTTTTTCAATCTCCCCTTTCACCTTCATCAGGAAGCTCTTTAGTTCCTCTTTGCTTTCTGCCTTTAAAGTTGTGTCATCTGCGTATCCGAGGCTGTTGATATTTCTCCTGACAATCTCAATTCCAGCTGGTGATTCATCCAGCCCAGCATTTCTCACGATGTTCTCTGCATATGCTACCCTGGTGACTTAGATGATAAGGACTCAGCCTGCAATGAAGGAGACCCGGGTTTGATCCCTGGGTCAGGAAGATCCCCTGGAGAAGGAAATGGAAACCCACTCTGGTATTCTTGCCTGGAGAATCCCATGAACAGAGGAGCCTGGAGTGCTGCAGTCCACAGGGGTGCAGAGTCAGACACGAATGAGCCACTAAGAGTATACTATATTCTGCATAGAAGTTAAATAAGCAAGGTGGCGATATACAGCATTGAGAGTAGAGTATGGAAAAAGTGTTTTTCTTTCAGCGTGGCACCATTTAAAGTCACGCTGTTAGCATATGGTGGCGTTAGAAACTGAACTCATATAGTCTGACTATAGAGTGTAAAAACTATGTTTATTGTCTTTAATAGTAGGTAATTCTCAATGGTAGCTAAAGTTTATTCTTCAATTCCTTACTCAATTCACTATGACTTACCCCTTTTTCTTAATATGAGTGAGGAAGATGTAACTTTTTTAACATAATTATTTTCATTATGTTCAGGAATCAGTAAAGGATAATTCATTGCTATTTGATAAGTGCTCTGATTTATATTATTATTATTACCTTTATATGTTTTTATTTATATACAGATATATTCTAAAATAAATTTCATCCCAACTAAATCTCATTGTTCCACTTCTTGAGCACTGAATTCTCAATAAATTCTCTAGAATGTTCTTTTTCTCAATAAATGCTTGTTGAATATATATTAATTAATCAGGATCAGTTACTGTGCTATATGCTAAGGTTGAAAGGTAAAATAAGATCTGATTCTTGGCCATAGGACATATAGAAAACAGTGCAATACAACAAATTCTAGGATGGGTAAATTCAGAATGCATGGACAAATTATTGCATAATTGGCTTCAATGACATTTAAAGAAGCAGAGATTTTGAAGTTTGAATCATAGAGCTTTAGTTTCTATATGTGCACATACATATTCCAGTTTCTCTCTCCTGTTCCAAGATGATCTTGCTAATGGTACCTATAATCTTTGAGAAAAACTAAAGAAAGAAAGATTTGCTCTGATAGTCTCTACAAATTGAAATATAAGTGGTCACTGTGTTGCCTGTTTAGTATCTGTAGCCACAGTCTTAGGTTTCTTTGATCTTTGCAGCAAAGACTAATTGTCCTTTAATAGCCAGAGAAAAATTCTGTTCCATAGAGAATGTTCTACATCTATTTCAGCTTGATTCACATTAAGCTTTGTTATCTCTCCCTGCCATTGACACTTGCCTGCCTGACTTAATGTTGGGGGTTTACTCAGCTCACCCTGGCTTCACTTAAAGCTAAATGCTTCCTCCTCTCTTGGCCAAGACACATTCTTGTATACCACATTCTGTTATTATGTCTTGTTGTCCAAAAACATTATGTTAATTCATTTTCAAGGGAGAGACCTCTACAGAGTAATTGCTATGTACTGCAGAAAATAAAGAGGAAAGCAAAGTTCTGGTCTTTGTTCTCAAATATTGGAAATATGACTAAAAAGACAAAAATTTCTGTTAAGGAAACAACTGCATAGCAATGCAAGATAATAAGTAGTCAGGTGGTAAAATATATGGAGCAGTTAATAAGTGTTATAAAGAAAGCTTTTCATCACATCATAATCAAACCATTGAAAACTAAAGACAAAGGAAAAAACCTTGAAAACAACCAGAAAAAAGGCACTATCTATATGGGGAAAATAATTTGAATATCAGTGGTTTTCTTGTAGAAAATCATGTGTGAAGGAAATGGTATGACATGTATAAAGGGCTGAATTGAAATTAAAGAAAAATAAACCTAGAATTCAATATTATGCAAAAAAATCCTTTGGAAATAAAGGTGAAATAAAAGAAGTAAGAGATTTCATTGCCACAAGACAATATCATAAATACCTGATTAAAGAACTTCAAACTGTGGGGTAGTAATTCCAGAAGAAACTTGAAAACGCAGAAAAGAAGGAAAAGGAGCAGAAATGGTTGAGTATCTGGGTAAATCTGATTAATTATTCTTATTCTTTTAAATTCCTTAAAATTTAATTAACAGTTGCAAGTAAAGGTGAAAATATTTACTCATGGAACTTATAATGTACATATATGTAATATATGAGACCACTGTAACATAAAGGAGAGAAAGTAATAAAAAACATAGACTACATAAGATTTTTACATTCCACTTTAAATGGTTAAACAGTGATTCTAAGCAGAATATGGGAAGCATGATTTTCATATTATAATCTAGAGCAACCTCAAAAATAACTATTTAAAGAGATGAAGTTCAAAAAGTACTAAAAAACTAAACTAAAATACAAAAAGTTCAGATAACCCCCAGAAAAGCATGAGGATGAAAAGACATAGCATCCTAAGAGAAAAACAAGTAATAACAGGCACCCCTCAACCCAAACATATCAGATATTACATTAAATGTAAATGATCTAGACATAGCAATTAAAAGACAGAAGGTGACAGAAAGGATTAAAATGGCTCTATTATATTTTTATATACAATAAACTCACTTCGGATACAATTATATAATAGGATAAAAATGAAAGGATATAAAATACATACCATGCAGATTCTCATGAAAATTTTCAGTGGCTGCATTAATATCAAACAAATTAGACTTCAGAACAAGGGCTATTGCTAGAAACAGGGGGATTATTGCAGCATGAAAAGGATTCAATTCACAAAAAGACAAATAGTCGCAAACAATAAATGTGTATGCCCCTCACAGCAGAAGCTGCAAATACATGAAGCAATCTGACAAAATCACTGCACAAGAGTCTGACAGTTTCTATAAAGTTAAACAAATTTAAACAGGTTCCAACAATCCCACTCTTAAGTATTTATCCTAGAGAAATAAAATTTTATGTTCACATGAAAACCTGTACAAGACTGTTTATGCCAACTCTATTCATAATCTCCCAAACTGGAAACAATCCAATATGACTACCGCAAGTGAGTGGATGAACAATCTGTGTACATTCATAAGGTGAAATACCAATCAGCATTTAAAAAGAATGAACTGCCGATAGACAACAGCTTGGATGAATCCCAAATGCATTATGCTCAAATGTTACATAGCGCATGATTCCTCTTCTATGTCATTCTTGAAAAGATCAAAGTATAAGTAATGAGGAACTCATCATTGGTTCATAGAGTTTGGAGGGAGGGAAAAGATATGACTAGAAAGTGATGGCACAAGGAAAGTTTTGGGAGGTGATGAAACTGTTTTAGATCCTAATTTTGATGATGGTTTAATATGAATCTGTACATGTATTAAAATTCATAGAAGTATACACAAAATTAAATTAATTCCACTATATGATCAGTTCAGTTCAGTTGCTTTATCATATCCGATTCTTTGCAACCCCATGGACTGCAGCACACCAGGCCTCCCTGTCCATCAGCAACTGCCATAGTTTACTCAAAGTCATGCCCATGGAGATAGTGATACCATCCAACCATCTCTTCCTTTGTCATCCCCTTCTTCAGCCTTCAATCTTTCCCAGCATCAGGGTCTTTTCAAATGAGTCAGTTCTTTGCATCACTACATGATAAATTAAAATAATAAATTAAAAGAAAATTCTAAGTACTGCTTTCAGACTTCTTCCAAACTTCTGAAGTGCATAGATTATTCCACCCATACATATACATTAAGGACCCATTATTCTAAATATATAGCTTCATTTTCTCTGCCTAGATTCTTTTATTCTCTACCTGAACATTTTTGAAGTATGATTGGAGGTACCTTTTGGAGAAAGGGAAAGTTTTGCAAAATAATTTTTGAGTCACCCAGATGCTGGTAATGATTAACATTCTGATTATGATGGTACTTACATGGGTGGGTACATTTTCTCTAAATTCATCAAGCATGAATTTAGAGAAAATGTAATGCATAACAAAGGTTTGAAATGAAAAGCTTAAAACAAAACCAAAAATCTCCTATCCAACATTTTAAAACCTATGCAATGTATTAATTCTCCTGAAGTTTTCCCCGGGCTCCTGGAGAGCAATATAGCCATGCCTGTGTCTCAGTTGTAAAACTTAACATATGGCATGATAGTTACTCATGTGTGTGTGTGTATATGTATGCAAACACATGTGTATGTGTGTGTCTCCTTCACTGTCCAGACTGGAAAGAAAACACTAAATCTTTCAGTTCTTGGCACTCTGCAAACACATGTCTGTTACCAACAAGCATGTATTCAGTGAACATTGGAAAAAAAATTAAAAAGTGTGTAGAATTACTATGTCTAGGAATGGTCCACATTGGCCCTGGTTTCTTTCTCCTGGCATCTCACTGTTAGCCATTCTTTAGCTTGAACATATCAGAAGCTACATTCTTGAAATAAGTCCTTTATTCCCTTTCATTCTTTGCTTGACTACCAGTAACACCTTGGTCCACTTCATAATGCAATGGAACCTGGCCCAGTCATATGAGAAAGGAAGAGATGTGTCCTAGCAGAGGTGCTTCCCAAGATTCTTGGGATGAGACAGAGGTTAGAGAGAAACAAAAGGGTCCGATGCATCAGGAAATTTATAAGCAGAGTGAAGTTCCTTAAATTGGAATATCCTTAAGTTGTTTGCATTCTATGACTTCCTTTAGAATAGACTTTTATTTTGAATGGTGAGTGGAATCCTGAACAAAATAACTCATAACATATAATCATAACTGGAGGGTGAAATCATTGTGAATTTAAAAAAGCCTAGGCTACTGCTTTGGTGAGACTATTGTAGTTGGTGTTAACACATAATTCTAATGGAAAATTCTGATATGGATTTAACTTGCCTTCTCTTCCCTACCATTGATTCATGGCCATGATTAATCTCTATAATATTTACTATTCTCATTGTGATTTCAAGACCAAGGATCATGTTGACAATATAATTTCAGCTGATATAGACAGTTTTCGTTTCAATACTTGAATTTGACAAAGATGAACATTATATCTACTACTGTGGGCAAGAACTCTTAGAAGAAATGGAGTAGCCATCATAGTCATCAAAACAGTCCAAAATGCAGTACTTGGATGCAGTCTCAAAAACAACAGAATGATCTCTTTTTGTTTCCAAGGCAAACCATTCAATATCAGAGCAATCCAAGTCTATATCCCAACCAGTAATGCTGAAGAAGCTGAAGTTGGATGGTTCTATGAAGATCTACAAATCCTCTAGAACTAACACCCAAAAAAGATGTCCTCTTTATTACAGGGGATTGGAATGCAAAAGTGGGAAGTCAAGAGCTACCTGTGGCCTTGGAGTACAGAATGAAGCAGGGCAAATGCTAATGGAGTTTTGCAAAGAGAACACACTGGTCAGAGCAAAACCCTCTTCCAATAGCACAAGAGAAGACTCTATACATGGACATCACCAAATGGTCAACACTGAAATCAGATTGATTATATTCTTTGCAGTCAGAGATGGAGAAGCTGTATACAGTCAACAAAAATAAAACCGGGAACTGACTGTGGCTCATATCATGACCTTCTTATTGCCAAATTAAGACTTAAATTTAAGTAGGGGAACCCACTAGACCATTCAGGTATGACCTAAATTAAATCCCTTATGAATACACAGTGGAAGTGACAAATACATTGAAGGGATTAGATCTGATAAACAGAGCACATGATGAACTATGGACAGAGGTTCCTCACATTGTACAGGAGGCAGTGATCAAGACCATCCCCAAGAAAAAGAAATGCAATCCACTTTTGTTTATTGACTAAGCCAAAGGCTTTGACTGTGTAGATCACAACAAACTGTGGAAAATTCTTCAAGAGATGGGAATACCAGCCCACCTGACTTGTCTCCTGGGAAATCTGTATGCAGATTAAGAAGTAGCAGTTAGAACTAGATATGTAACAATAGAGTGGTACCAAATTGGGAAAGGAGTATGTCAAGGCTGTATATTGTCACTCTGCTTGCTTAATTAACTTATATGCAAATTATATCATGCAAAATGCCAGGTTGGATGAAGCACAAGCTGGAATCAAGATTGCCAGGAGAAATGTCAATAACCTCAGATATGCAAATAATGCCACCCTTATGGCAAAAAACAAAGAACTAAAGAGCCTCTTGATGAAAGTGAAAGAAGAGACTGAAAAAGTTGGCTTAAAACTCAACATTCAGAAAACTAAAATCATGGCATCCAGTTAAATCACTTCATGGCAAATAGATGGTGACTCTAGCCATGAAATTAAAAGATGCTTGCTTCTTGGAAGAAAAACTATGACAAACCTAGACCACCTTTTTAAAAGCAGAGATGTTACTTTGTCAACAAAGGTCCATCTAGTCAAAGCTATGGTTTTTCCAGTAGTCATGTATGGATATGAGAGCTGGACTATAAAAAAAGCTGAGCACTGAAGAATTGATACTTTTGAACTGTGGAGATGAGGAAGAGTCTTGAGAGTTCCTTGGACTGCAAGGAAGGAAATCAGTTCTGAATATTCATTGGGAGGACTGATGCTGAAGCGGAAACTCCAGTACTTTGGCCAACTGATGCAAAGAGTTGATTCATTGGAAAAAAACTCTGATTCTGGGAAAGATTGAGGGCAGGAGGAGAAGGGGACGACAGAGGATGAGATGGTTGGATGGCATCACCGACTCATTGGACATGAGTCTGAGTGAGCTCTGGGTGTTGGTGATGGACAGGGAAGCCTGGTGTGCTGCAGTTCATGGGGTCACAGTCAGACATGACCGAACAACTGAACTGAACCTACCCTAGAAAATCACCATGTTTTGATGATGTCAGTTGAAAACGGAAGAAGAGATGGGCTTGTAGAAAGCTATCTGTTTCTTCCCTTGTACAAGGGAGGGAGAAAAGTGGTGATTCATGTCAATTTTACTTATTTCCATCAAAAATAGTGTTATTTTACCTTTGAGTTCTATGCATCTACAATTTAATTTCCATAGAATAAACTTTTATTTTTCTTCTGTCTATATAACCAAAACAAAAAAAAAAAGGATAAACTATTTCAAATGAATGTTGACTCCTATCAACCTAAAAAGATCAGGTTAAAATGTATTAAACTTCCAAAGAATCTGAGCTATTTCAATAAATTTGATGAGTCACAAACTGTAAATTTACAACAGAAGCTAGACTCGTAATAGCCCACAAACCTTGATGGAATGCCTACAAATTATGTAAAATTCTAAGCAATTGAGAAATACCATGTAGAGATCAAGGACATGCTTTAAGATGGAATCACCTGTTTTTCTGTGTTAAAAAAAAAAAGATGAAAATAAATGCTTGCTACTAAGCTGGTTAAAATGTATACTTTTTTAATGAATACTTAAAAGGAATAATAATTAGAATAATAATGCTAAGGTTTTAGAAAATGCCTTTTGTCTTCAAAGCATTTCACAAAAGTCTATGTGGTTAATCTCAGCACCCTAACAGCAACTTGCCAAAATATTTTGCTTTACAGCAGATGCATTTCAGAAGGGTTTCACTCATCTTCACATTTTCTTGGGCATAGCTCTGTATGTTAAAAAAATAAAAATGGCTGCAGAAAATAAAATCCATCAAAGCCTTGCTTTTTAATGCAAATAACCTTCTTTCTATTCTTTCTAGAGAAAAGAAACGTTCAGTTGAAATTGACTATAAGCCCAATTCTGTTGTAAGAAGGGTCATTTTGTGTAAGACTGCGGTTCATCTGTTCTCTGTCTCCACTCAGGTCCAAACAAATGGAAATAGGCTTAAAAGGCAAAGGGCTAAGCAAATATATTTTTAGATATATAAAATTAAATTCACTTAAGATACAAATCTTTACTGAAAGTAGTCATTTAGTGGAAACTGAACTGGAACTTATTATTTTGATGGCATAGGATCCTTTTTCCAACTGCTTCTGGAAAAGCATTTTCAGATACACCCAAAGTTGACCTTCCAGGAGAACACACAGATGTTAAGTGGAAGAACCAGGGCAGGCCTGCCTGCAACAGACTCCGGGGTGGCAGGTGAACTGCCAGGTACCTCCGCTCTGAGTCTCATTTCCCTGCATTTAATGAGACTCAGAGTTAACGCCTCTCCTCCAAACTGAACAGCAATACAAGATGCCAGTCCAACCCTCCTTTTCCTTGGTTCCTTTCTATCTTTTAATTTAAAAGATGACAACAGCAATGAATGTTTATTGCTGAAAAATTAAATTTAGGGTGATAAATAGGACGGAAAGAAAAGCAAAATATCTCCCTTTCCTCTATCAGAGATGACATTACTAAATTCTTCTGAACTTACCCAATACACTGAAACTTTATTTAACAAAAATAGGCTCTCACTATACTTATATAGGCTAACAATTTACAAAACCTCATATACAGCCTTATAACTTCTCATGAAAATATAAATGTATACACCACTGTTATAATTATTGTATGGCATTTTATTTCCTAATATCATTTACTAAGTGTAATGATTCTCAAATTTACCATATCTTAAAAGTCACTTGGAAAACTGTTTAAAAATATACAGCGATAGCCCTATTCTAGATGTACTGCATTAGAATATCTAGGAAAGTGTCTTAACAATCTTTATTTTTAAACAAGTTTCCCAGGTTATTTAAGAAACAAACCTCGTATAGCCAAAGCAATCTTCAGAAAGAAGAATGGAACTGGAGGAATCAACCTACTTGACTTTAGGCTATACTACAAATCCACAGTCATTAAGACAGTATGGTACTGGCACAAAGACAGAAATATAGATCAATGGAACAAAATAGAAAGCCCAGAGATAAATCCATGCATCTATAGACACCTTATCTTTGACAAAGGAGGCATGAATATACAATGGAGAAAAGACAATCTCTTTAACAAGTGGTGCTGTGAAACCTGGATAGCTGCTTGTAAAAGAATGAAACTAGAACACTTTCTAACACCATATACAAAAATAAACTCAAGACCAGAAACTATAAAACTCCTAGAGGATAACATAGGCAAAACACTCTCCGACATAAACCAAAGC
>ML664173.1:6519326-6569318 GCA_007570785.1 Antilocapra americana | reverse complement strand
TTAAAAAAAAAAAAAAGAAACAATGATTGAAGCTATGCTTTGTATTTCATTTAATTCCCATTTTTTTAAAAAAAGCTATTCAATATTATACCTCTTCATCATGTGATAGCCTAATTGTTTCCTTAGTTTAAATTCAAAGAGCATATGTATATGTATACCCATGGCAGTTTCATGTCAATGTATGGCAAAACCAACACAATAAAGTAAAGAAAATTTAAAAAACAAAAAAAAGCAAAGAGGTATAATTACTCTCTCACACAGTATGGACATTTAAAATCTTTTAGCATATAATGCCAAACTATTCTTAATCAGGCTATAATAATTTATGTCTGCAACTACACGTGTTCAAGGTAATTGGATAAAGGATGTCTGTATATATTCACCCTATGCTTCCAGAACAGGTAGCAAGCAAGCCCTTCCATCCTGAAATCAACTATCAGCTTTAACCTCTGTAACTAGTAAGATCTGGGGAATGCATTCTAATCAAGGTCAATTCATTTTGTACAAAGTGTCAGATATGTAAATTAGAAAAGTATTCGTTGTTTACTCCTCTCTTTTTCAAAATGTTAAAACTTTACATTCTCAGTGGTAAAGAATATGCCTGCAATGAAAGAGACACAGGAATCACCGGTCCAGTCCTTGGGTAGGAAAGATCCCCTGGAGGAGGAAATGTCAACCCACTTCAGTATTCTTGCCTGGAAAATACCAAGGACGGAGGGGCCTGGTGGACTACAGTCCATGGGTTTACAAAGAGTCAGGCATGACTGAGCATACTCACAGAGTAGAATTTTGAAAAGTGTGAAAATTCTTCTGAATCAAGCATCCTTTAAATTTGGTTACTGGTTAAACAATTCAGGGAAATTATTAAAAAAAAAAAAAAAAAAAGCAGATTCTAGACTCACTTGAATCAGTGAAGGAGGTTTCTGGAAATTTGCATTTTTCTAAAACTCCCTAGATATTTCCCATGCAGAACCAGGAGAGAAGACCTCTCTTGACCCACACTCTCAGTTTTGTAGATGGGAAAAACAGCCCAGGGTAGTTCATGGTGGGACCCATGCAGATGCAAGCGAGTGACAAAGCTGTGATTAGAAGCCACATCCCTGTCAGTGGATACTCTGTGTTTTCTGGGACTTAACTGTATCTATGATTAGGTCTATGGATTTGTCAAAATAACAGACACTTATTAAAATTATACAAATGAAAGCTACTGATTTATAAATTCAATTATACTTAGATATATAAAATTTGATAAAGTAGCTAATACTGATTTAATAACCAGTAAAATAGCACTTAACCTAATGCTTTTAGGTTTTATAATAAGTATAGCTTACCTATTAATGGAAAATAAATGTGACTATTTCAGAACTTTGTCCAAATATAAAATGTTTCATGTAACTGCTCATTTGTTTCTCCAAAGATCTCCTGTTTAAAATTTGTCCTTTGTCAATTTTTCTGAACGTCTGTGAAAAAGCCTCATTGCTGTGCTAATGGTCTTTAAAGATTTTCTTTCCTAGTTATCTAAATTCTTTCTCTAAACCTGAGCATATGCACTGAATGTGGAGGAACCAAGAACAGGCAGAAAGAAGGGAACAGGAGTGCCGGGAGCCGTCGGGATGCCCCCTTGCTTGGATGACAAGGTCATGAGACTAAGAAAGTAATTGCAAAGCTGACTTTCTTAATCGGGGCATCCTGGGCAAGCCCCACCCTGGTATTTTTCTTGAAAGTTCTGTCTATGCTCGGAACATTGGCTCATCTCAGTAGGTCAGTCACAGTTGGAAAGAATTAGTCCTGAGATAATCCCCCCAGACCTTATGGACCAGAGGATCCACCTTCCCCGGGGGCTATGGAGGAATGAAAGGGACATTTAAATGGATTACTACTCCTTACTGGGGAGTTTACCAAGAGTTGTCTGGAGGTCCTGGCGAGACCACTACCAGAAAGGCTCATACTTGGGTCACCTTTCCACCTCCCACTCCCCTGACCACTCCACAGAGGAGGCTCGTTTCCTTGAAGAAATCAGGCTTGACAGAGACTTAGGAATGCTCATAATTGTGGCCAGCATAGTTGGAGATATTGATTACTTTAGAATAATGTAGACATAGGAATTCATTATAGTAGTTATAAGGTTAATAGGGTTTTATTGCTAAAGTGGTGCTGCTAAACTGTCTCTTAGTTCTCTTTCCTCTCTCTAAACTGTCTCTTTGTCCTCTTTCCTCTTCTGTAAGAACTTGAGTAGGTTACTAGAATAAACAGTCTCAAGCTTAAGCCCTTCCCTCTAGCTTCTACATAGTTGTACCTGATAAGAGAAATGTAACCTTTCTACTTAGGTTGATGTACTTATCTTGATTGAATGAAGTATACTGAAGACATTCAAATGGTAGTCATACTATTGTTAAATCTAATTACATAGAATTCTGACTTCTGCAAAGGGAATGTTTCATGATAGTTTGGGGAATAAACTCAATGATAAGGTTGCTATGGGAGGTAGAAAACAAAAAATTGTATAGAATGATAGGTGATGTAATGGGGATGTCTTTTGGCTATAAAAACTGTAAACCAACAACAATAAAGAGAGAGACTGCTCCATCACCACACATCGACTCTGCTCAGTTCTTCTTCCGCCGACGCCACCCATCCCTCAAGACCCCTGGACCCGCCGAGGCTGGACCCCGGCACAGGAGGGCTTTTAAAAAGCATCCAATACATGAAACATCAGTGTTTAAGTCTAAAATCTTTAAGTTTCTCTATTCTTGATTATGAAATGAGCTTATTCCAAGCACATGATCACTGTTTTCCTTATTCTTCCTTATCTTTTATACTTTAAAATGTGTGTGACTGTAGACTGAATTATATTGCCTACAGTTTCCTAAACAAAATGTGTAATTTTTGCTCCAAGAAAAGCTTTAAAGTTACATTTAAAGTTTAATCTGCATGAGCAATTTGACCTATTCACTTAGGATTACTCCAGTGAAACCTCTTTGTATTGATATATATCTCATTAATGTTAGGGAATTTAGTTGCATTTCAATTTTGAGCCAATATTTCTATTACCTTTATCTTTCTCAAAAGATGACTCTTCCGAATTGGAATTTTTCATGGTTGACATCACTTGACAAACTACTATGCTCTTTCTGAGTGATATGAATGGGAATAAACAGCATTTTTTTTTAACCACTATAAAATGCCTCTTCAATGTTTTATTGAGGAGAAACCAGTTTGTTATATGAATTTTCCAAAGTTTAATGGAGGGCATTGTGTTTTAACTTATTCAAGTTCAAATTAAAACAAAAATACTTTTATCAAGACTGCGTGTGTGTATGTGTGTACATATAAACGGTATCAAGAAAAGAAACAACTTACTGAAGGAACTGATCCTTTATAGATGCATGTTTAATAATCATTAATAATTATTCCTACTTATAGTATCTACTTCAGATAAATACATATGTACACATGCATTTGTGTATAAATGTAGACAGGTAGATTTTGTTAGTCATTGAAACTGAAATAAAATATTTTGAACACCTAGCAGACACAGCTGTATCTAATTATTTAATTGCTCAAGCCTCTTAAATTCATTAAGTTAAAAACTGATTTCCCCTTTGCCCCATCACAACAAAATTGACTTTTTGTGTTGTCAGTTTCCATAAAGACTCTCATTATTGTTCACCAACTTCCCCAACACATAGAGAGTCATCAAGTACCTAAGGTTTTAATGCTTAAGTTTCTCTTGAGGCTAGATTTTCTTTCTTTCTCTTTTTTTAATTTATTTTCTTTACATTATCGTGCTGGTTTTGCCATACATTGACATGAATCCGCCATGGGTATACGTGTGTTCCCCTTCCAGAAACCCCCTCCCACCTCCCTCCCAATTCCCTCCCTCTGGGTCATCCCAGTGCACCAGCCCTGTGCACCCTGTATCAAGCATCAAACCTGGGCTGGTGATTCATTTTACATATGATAATTTACATGTTTCAGTGCCATTCTCCCATATCATCCCACCCTTGCCCTCTCCCATAGAGTCCAAAAGACTATTCTATACATCTCTTTGCTGTCTCGGATACAGAGTTATCGTTACCATCTTCCTAAATTCCATATATATGTGTTAGTATACTGTATTGTTGTTTTTCCTTCTGGCTTACTTCACTCTGGATAATAGGCTCCAGTTTCATCCACCTCAGTAGAACTGATTCAAATGTATTCTTTTTAATGCTGAGTAATATTCCATTGTGTATATGTACCACAGGTTTCTTATCCATTCGTCAGTTGATGGGCATCTAGGTTGCTTCCATGTCCTGGCTATTGTACACAATGCAGCAATGAACATTGGGGTACACGTGGCTCTTTCAATTCTGGTTTCCTCGGTGTATATGCCCAGCAGTGGGATTGCTGGGTCATATGGCAGTTCTGTTTCCAGTTTTTTAAGGAATCTCCACACTGTTCTCCATAGTGGCTGTACTAGTTTGCATTCCCACCAACAGTGTAAGACAGTTCCTTTTTCTCCACATCCTCTCCAGCATTTATTGCTTGTTAACTTTTGGATGGCAGCCATTCTAACTGGTGTAAAGTGGTATTGAGGCTAGATTTTCAACTAATTGTATTCCACTGAGTGTAAGTTTTGTGGAATATTAACAGGTGTTACCCCAAAAAGGAGGAAGAGGAGGAGAAGGAAGAAAAGAAAAAGAAAACATTCTTGGTTCGCTGCATTTAGAGACCATTACATCATGTGATAAAATCCAACTTCCACTGAATCATAGAAAAAGCAAAGGAGTTCCAGAAAAAAAACATCTTTTTCTGCTTTATTGACTACACCAAAGCCTTTTACTATGTGGATCACAACAAACCATGGAAAACTCTTTAAGAGATGGGAATACAAAACCACCTTACCTGCCTCCTGAGAAGTCTGTATGCAGGTCAAGATGCAACAGTTATAATTGCACATGGAACAACAGACTGGTTCCAAATAGAAAAAGGAGTACGTCAAGGCTGTATATTGTCACCCTGTTTATTTAACTTATATGCAGAAGTATGTCATGCAAAATGCCAGACTGGATGAAGCACAAGCTGGAATCAAGATTGCCGGAGAAATATCAATAACCTCAGATACACAGATGATACCACCCTTAAGGCAGAAAGACTAGGGGAATTAAAGAGTTTCTTGATGAAGCTGAAAGAAGAGAGTGAAAAATCTGGCTTGAGACTCGATTCAAAAAATGAAGATCATGGATCCAGTCCCATCACTTCATGGCAAATAGATGGGGAAACAATGGAAACAGTGACAGACTTTATTTATTTATTTATTTTGGGGGGATCCAAAATCACTGCAGATGGTGACTGCAGCCATGAAATTAAAAGACGTGCTCCTTAGAAGAAAAGTTATGATCAATATAGACAGCATATTAAAAAGCAGAGACATACCTTGCTGACAAAGAGCTGTATAGTCAAAGCTATGGTTTCTCCAGTAGTCATGTATGGATGTGAGGGTTGGACTATAAAGAAAGCTGAGTGCCAAAGAATTGATGCTTTTAAACTATGGTGTTGGAGAAGACTTGAGAGTCTCTTGGATTGCAAGGAGATACAACCAGTCCATCCTAAAGGAAATCAGTCCGGAATGTTCATTGGAAGGACTGATGCTGAAACTCCAATACTTTGGCCACCTGATGTGAAGAGCCGACTTATTGGAAAAGACCCTGGTGCTGGGGAGGATTGAAAGCAGGAGGAGAAGGGGATGACGGAGAATGAGATGGTTGTATGGCATCACTGACTCAATGGACTTGAATTTAAGTAAGTTCTGGGAGTTGGTGATGGACAGGGAGGCCTGGCATGGTGCAGTCCATGGGGTTGCAAACAGTCAGACACGACTGAGTGACTGAACTGAACTGACATCAGGCACATTCAACATATTTCATAATTTCAGGTTTTGATGGCACCTTTAAAGATTTAAAGTACTGAATGGTCACCATTTACATATTAGCTTCAACATAGTCAGTCTGAACTTTTCTGCAATCTGAATCTGAACTCAAAATCTCTGCATAGCCTTTAAGACAAAGTCAAGATTCCTTAACCAGAATAACAAAGGTCGTCATGCTTTCCCTTCTTTGCCTCGACTCTGGCCGCAGCCCCTCCCAACTTGACGGCAGCAAGGCCCCTTGCTCTTCCGTCCCCCCACACACTGGCATACCCACTCCCCAAGGCTTCTTCATCCTCACTGTACCTTTCTAGCTGAGGCTCATCCTTCACGAGCTGCCATGAGAGTCCTTTCTCAGGGACACCCTACCTTTTCAGCTTACTCCAAACCTCACACAGTGAGGTGGGTGAGCCTTTCCCATCTCACCATCACACCACACCTTGACTTAGCCCATACCATTAAGCACTGAGCGAATTTAATTTTTGTTTCATTCATTTTTCCCCACCAAGGAGCTTGCCATTCAACTGCATGGTTGCAAAGTGGCTAACATTAGTTCAAACCATGATTCAGTAGTGAATTAATTCATTTCTACAATAGGTAACAATATCAGCATTAACAAATGTCCACTATTGTGTGTTCATAGCTTTTCCCTAAATTTTTCTTACATTCAGGAATCATAAAATCTTCAAGGTGAAAAAATTTTTGTCTATAGAATAAAATATTGGTTTAGATGATCTCTAAATGATTAAGCAATATTGTGTAGTCCAACTTATTTTTCTGGATACGTAGATTTCTTAAGAGGTATTAGTTTTTCCATATCTATTGTGGTTTGTAGCCTAGGCTTCATAGATTTGATGGTATAATAACAACAAATTGAAAGTCACTTGACAAGTCTATGGTGCTAACATTTCTGAGTTCCAGGTTTGTGGAAATCTAATACAGAAATGCCCTTAGATAATTATATTTCTCACTAATTCATCTGCTGGCTTCCACTCTTACTCCTGTAGTCTGTATTCAACAGAGCGGCCATAGAAATACAATTAAAGCTGAAATCCACTATGTCATTTCTCTTCTAAAAATTTTCAAATGGCCCCTAAATTCAAAGGTAAACCCAAAGTGCATCCTAGGCTCATAAGCTCCCACATGATCAGTCCCCCTCCATCACCCTGCAGTGTTTATCTTTTTCTGGTCCTCCCTCACTCATGCAGCTCCAGGTTGACTAGTTTTCTCATCATTCTCTAAACCAAAGAGGTGGAGCCCCAAAAACTTTTCTGTCAGTCTGGACAGCTCTTCCTCAAACATTCAGGTGAAGTGCTGTTTCACTCCTTTCAGGGTCTGTTCTAACACCAGCTTCTCAACATTTAAAATATAATCCCTCTTGGTTTTCCATTGCCTTCTACCATTTCCCCCATAATTTTATAACCAGTGTTACTGTTGCTGCTGTTCAGTTGCTAAGCCGTGTCTGACTCTCTGCATTCCCATGGGCTGCAGCACAGAGGTCTCCCTGTTCGTCACTGTGTCCTGAAGTTTGCCCAAGCTCATAGCCATTGAATTGGTGATGCCATGCAGCCATCACATCCTCTGCTGTTCTCTTGCCCTTTTGCCTTCGATCTTCCCCAGGACAGGGTCTTTTCCAATGAGTCGGCTGTTCACATCAGGTGGCCAAAGTTTTGGAGTTTCAGATTCAGCATCAGTCCTTTCTATGAGTGTTCAGGATTGATTTCCTTTAGAACTGATTGGTTTGGTCTCCTCGCAGTCCAGGGGACTCTCAGGAGTCTTCTCCAGCACCACAAATCAAAAGTGTCATAATCATATGCTATAAAGCAAATTAACCTTTACTATTTTTATTGTCCATCTCTGCCTACTAAAACAATAATTTCCATGGGAATATAAATGTATATTTATTTGGTTTCTTGTATGTCCATTCTTAGAACAGCAAGTTCTGTCTCTCTCTCACTCTATATATAAATTCATCCAGTCTTAAGCTTTTGTGTAGAACTTGGTTTTAGTGAAGAAACTTTTAGAATAAAAGTCTCAGTACATTTTGTATCTAAACTCTTAGAACAGAGCTTGTTAATTTTAGCAGACATCGCCTTGTGATCTAAAATATCTAAAAACTGAGAGTGGGAGCATCCTGTAATTAAATGAGGAGAGATGCAAAAGAACTAGTTGACTTATTTCCATAATTTCTCTCTTTTCTAGCAAATGTGTTTATTCTGTGTTTTAAGCATCTCTTGAAATGATTATTTTCCCTCAGTTACTTCCTATCAATTCCCAGGTCAATACTCTTGGTCACACTAATGTTATATTGTGTCACCACGTGTTCTCATGGCATCATTCTGTTCCTTGAGCCATAACCGTGCTATCTTACTGAGAACACTGTCTCATTAAGCCTTCTCAGGGTCTGCCTGGGTCTGTTTGGCTCAATATGATATACCTATTGACAAGCACAGTTTTTCACACAGAATCCATGACAAATAAACATTGATTAAATTAATAAACCTCAGATATGCAGACAAAACCAACCTTATGGCAGAAAGTGAAGAAGAACTAAAGAGCCTCTTGATGAAAGTGAAAGAGGAGAGTGAAAACGCTGGCTTAAAACTCAACATTCATAAAACTAAATTATGGTATCTGGTCCCATCACTTCATGGCAAATAGATAGGGAAACAGTGGAAACAATGAGAGACTATTTTTTTTTTTTTTGAGGGAGTCCAAAATCACTGCTGATGGTGAGTAGCCATGAAATTAAAAGGTGCTTGTGCCTAGGAAGAAAAACTATGACCAACCTAGACAGCATATTAAAAAGCAGAGACATTACTTTGCCATCAAAGGGCTGTCTAGTCAAAGCTATGTTTTTTCCAGTAGTCATGTATGGATGGGAGTTGGCCTATAAAGAAAACTGAGTGTTGAAGAATTGATCCTTTGAACTGTGGTGTTGGACATGACTCTTGGAAGTCCCTTGGACTGTACAGAGATCAATCCTAAAGGAAACCAGTCCTGAATATTCATTGTAAGAACTGATGCTGAAGCTGAAATTCCAATGCTTTGGTCCCCTGATGTGAAGAACTGATTCACTGGAAAAGACCCTGATGCTGGGAAAGATTGAAGATGGGAGGAGAATGGGACAACAGAGGATGAGAGGGTTGGATGGCATCACCGACTCAATGGACATGAGCATTAGAAAGCTCCAGGATTTGATGATGCACAGGGAAGCCTGGCATGCTGTAGTATGTAGGGTTGCAAAGAGTCGGACATGAATGAGTGACTGAACTGAACTGAAATGAATGAAACTCTTACAAATAGACCTTTATGGTTGTCTACCATCTGTTACTTTTGACTTCAATTTCTTCCTAATTTCTTTCACCCAACATTATGGAGAAGCATCATTTTTCTGAAATGTAAATAGCACCCAGTTTTCTTTCTTGCTTACCACCATTTATTGCCCATAGGAGGAATCCAAATCCTTTAAATGTCTCCACATGATCTCAGACTCCTTTTATGGCTTTCTCTCTAGTGATTCCATTCTACATCTCATATACTGTGGCCCAAGATGAAGCAGCATTTCTTTGAAAATGTCTAACCTTCAGTTTCAAACCTTACACATTCTTTTGTCTCTGCCTGGAAGGTGGTCTAGTTATCTCCTAACCAGTCAACTTGGTTTTGCAGGACCTTTGTGGTCAACTGAAGGCAAACCTAGACAGTGTATTAAAAAACAGAGACATTACTTTGTCAACAAAGGTTTGTATAGTCAAAGTTATGTTGTTGTTTTTTTTTCTGATAGTCATGTACAGATGTGAGAGCCATAGATGGGCCATAAAGATGACTGAGTGCCAAACGAATGATGCTTTCCAATTATAGTGCTGAAGAAGAATCTTGAGAGTCCCTCGGATTGCAAGGAGTTCAAACCAGTCAATCCAAAAGCAAATGAACCCTGAATACTCAATGGAAGGACTGATGCTGAAGCTCCAATACTGAAGTCAGATGCAAACAACTGAATCACTGAAAAAGCCCCTGGTGCTGGGAAAGATTAAAAGCAACATGTGAAGGGGGTGACAGAGGATGAGATGGCTAGATAGCATCATGAACTCAATGATCAAGAATTTGAGCAAACTCTGGGAGATAGTGAAGGACAAGGAAGGCTGGTGTGC
The DNA here is from genome assembly GCA_007570785.1 of Antilocapra americana. Classification (NCBI taxonomy): domain Eukaryota; kingdom Metazoa; phylum Chordata; class Mammalia; order Artiodactyla; family Antilocapridae; genus Antilocapra; species Antilocapra americana. The sequence continues at coordinate 6,559,259 of ML664173.1, read as the reverse complement.
TGCAGTCCATGAGATTGCAAAGAGTCAGATCCAACTTAGTGGCTGAACAACAAAAGCAGACTTATTCATCTTGACTTTTGCTTGTTTCACCCATTTAGAAGCCAATGAGCGCAGAGATTACTCATATCCATCCTTACTATTGCATCCTTACTGGCTAAAACAGTATCTGGCACATAACATGCACTCTACAAATGTTCACTGAATGAAGAGTGTAACCTGGTCTATATGTCTGCCTCAACCAAGCAAGGAGCTTCTTTTGGAGGTAAGTGAGGATATAATGGCTTACTTACATCTCACCTCCTTCATCCAGCAAGTCATCACACATGGCAAACAATGAATAATGCATGGTGTTTCTTTCATTCCATCAATGAAATCCATACTAGAGAACCCTCTACCTTATTCATTTTATAGACTGTGTTTTCCATCATTACATTTTGTCTAGTTGTAATCATCTTTTTTTTTGTAATGTCTTATTGGATTTTCAAAGCCCTAGGTAGAAGGGAGAAATTCTCATTTTCCTTTCAAAGTCAGGGAGATTAAAACACATGAGAAATAAGACCCATATTTAAGTCAGTGACATGGTTAGTATTAGAATCCAAAATGTGCTCAGCCTAGGATCCCCTGAGTTATCCTCATTCCAATGAATTACCCTTAGATAAATGTATTAGAGGAGAAAAAAATCCTTTGGTTTTCATCAGGGAATTTATTTATTGACATCTGTCCTTTTCAAAAACAGACATATGTAGCTTTTTAAAATTATTTTTCATGGAAGGATAACTGCTTTACAGAATTTTGCTGTTTTCTGAAATTTGTTTTCTTAAAGCGGTAAAGAAAAAAAACATATTCTTGCTATAAATTTTTGACAATTAAGTTCATTTAAGAAGGCATGACAACTGGATGTCATTTTCTCAATTCAAATCACCTTAAGTTGTATTTAAAGAAAACAAAAGTGCACTTGTGAACAGACACAATTCAAACATTTGGGGGCTTATTTCAGAAGTTTCTTAGCAAGGAGAAACATAAAAATAGGAAATGTTTGTTTATGAAAAGGGCCTAAACACTTAGCACTCATTTCAGAACGTCTTCTTTATGTGGGAGTCTGCTCCGAAGTCTTTTTTAAGTAAATATTTGTGAAAAAAAACCTCTCAAATTCCTAGATAAAAAGAGCCTCTTTATCCATAAGGCAAGAATCTCTATTTTGTGTGCACTGTTGCAGCACAGCAAGGGTAAGAAATGAGGAGAAGTTTGAAGTCAAGGGGGGATAGCTGGATTATTGCAGTCATTTAGTTTTAGCTTCATTCAGGCAGAATGTACTCATCATCCATATTGCTAATACAGATAGCATGGTAAGCAAGACAGACCCAGGCTGGGCCAGTAGAGGGCTTAGTGAAACTGATTTGCAATCCTAGTAAGCGCTGATGGATGTGATTCAAGGAAAGAAAAGGTGTCAGGGGGGTACGTGGTGACAGGACCTACCTAGCATACGTCACTAGAGATTTGCTTCTTAACATGTTTGAACTCAACCGAAATAAAATGTTTAGGAAAGCTTTTCTATTTTGTATGCCTTTATCTGAAATGTAAATGGGCACTTTAAAGTGACAAAACATTAAAATGGTAACTTAGACAAACACACACACACACACACACACACGTACACAAAGCAAATAAAAACAAATCTCTTATAACCTGGTTCTTTATTCAATGATTTTAATCCTGGCCCATACAAGGTTTATCTAGTCAATTAATGTTTCCAAAGTTGGGGTTAAAACCATGCATGAACTCATTCGCTTAAATGTACAAAAGAAAAAAAACTGAAATGAGATGGGCAATACCAGGAAAGTTTTATTTTAAAAACATACTATGACTTGTAACGTTTTGCTTCAAAATATTCTTATGTGAATTAGAAATAAACCAGCTAATGAAAGACACTTTTATATTCTTCTCACTGTATTTATTTGGTTATTTCTAATTGATTCACCATGGACAATAAAAATTGAAAGGGTCAGTTTTGCTAGTGCTTCTCACTGATAATTTATTCTGCTCCCCATCAAAACCATATTATTTTAGCTTACATACAGTTATAAAATGCCTTTTATGTTTGCATAATATTTTATTATAACCAATTTCCTCCCGCCTTTCAGTAAAGTCTAAATTTGGATGAACATTCTAAAACTTCTCCCATTATACATAAAAGCTTTTAGAACACAGTTTCCATTTAAAAGAATAATCCCCCCGCCCCTTTGGAAGGGAGTAAGTTTGCATAGCTAATAGTGCAGAAATTCAGGGGAAAATAAAGTAATTTAAATTTGCCTTGAAGAAATACCTTTAAAATTTTTCTTTTTCATTCTTGAATTTTCTTGCTTCTTAAAATTTTTTTTTTTTTTTTTATTGTTTTTGCCATACAATGACATGATATCACCATGGGTTTACATATGCTTCCCCTCCGGAACCCCCCTCCCTCCTCCCTCCCCCCCGGGAAATCTCGCTGCACCAGCCCCAAGCATCAATCCTCGGCTGGCGATTGATTAGACATATGATAATTAACATGCTTCAATGCCCTTCTCCCATATCATCCCACCCTTACCCTCATCCACAAAGTCCACAAGTCTATTCTATACATCTGCGTTCCTTTTGCTGTTTCGCATGTTGGGTTCTCTGTTACCGTCTTTCTAAATTCCATATATATGCGTTAATATACTGTATTGTTGTTTTTGCTTCTGGCTTACTTCACTCTGGATAATGGGCTCCAGTTTCGTCCATCTGAGTAGAATTGCTTCAAATGAATTTTTTTTTAATGCTGAGTAATATTCCATTGTGTATATGTACCACAGCTTTTTTATCCATTCGTCAGTTGATGGGCATCTGGGTTGCTTCCATGTCCTGGCTATTGTAAACAATGCAGCGATGAACATTGGGGTACACGTGGCTCTTTCAATTCTGGTTTTCTCAAAATGTTGATGAAGCTGATTCTCTTGATATTGGGGATTAGATTTAGAATTCTCCCTTTTGGTACATAGCAAAGACCCTGCCCTTCATCCAGAACACTCATTAATCACCTCTTTCCCTGTCCATGTCAGACTAGCTCTACCCTATTCTTTCTCCTCTCTCAAGATCTTTGGTAGTCTCCTTGTCTATAGATTTTTCCTGTATGGCTGCCATCTAGTTGAATGCCTGTACATAGTAAGTGCTCAATAAAAAGTTGGTGAAAAGTAAAGAAAGAAATACCTGATGTTCTTATTTGAAATGATAACTACCTTTATTATTAGATGCATTGGTTTTTCAATTGATCTTTTATTTTTTTATTGGAGTATTATTGGTTTACCATGCTGTGTTAGTTTCTGCTGTACAATTAAATGAATCAGTTACATGCATATACATATCCCATCCCTCTTGGACTCAACTCCCACTCTCCCATTCCAACCCTGTATGTCATCACAGAGCACTCTGCTGAGTGCCCTGTGCTTCAGAGCAGGTTTAACAGATATCTCTCATAAGACTAGAGCCCTCCAGCTTCTTCCTAAGTATTATCTAGATTCACCCACAAGCAGAAATGAGAGTCAAGAAGCATGTTTTTTTATATGCCTTTCTTTCTTTACCTTCGTGTCTTGTTTTACTACTTCCCAGAGCTTCTATGCTGTATGTTATTCTACTTCAGTCCCATTCTTTTCCTTAACAGAACTGTCTTACAATTCCTGAATTTCTCAATGTCTCAGTAGAACATTGATTATTTTACATATGACCTGCTATGTGGCTTCTAGGTTTTGAAAAAAAAAAAGGGCAAAGACTTTGAACACAAATCTGGGCCTTTGATATATGACCTCTATAAACTTTTTTTGTATCTATAAAATAGTGATAATTACAGAAATTCTGCATTATTGTTGTGAAAAGTAAAGGAGTAATGAATGTAAAGTATCTAGAACAGTTCATTCCTCTATAGCAGGTAATTGCTAAATGAAATTATTATTTTTATTATTAAAACTATCATCACTTAGAAAAGAATATTAAATTGATATCACCCTGTAAATTTGTTTTATGAAGGTACTATAATATCTTTTCAAAATTAAGTAATTGAGTAGATGACCAAGACAGTCCCAGTTAATTGATTCATTAATTCCTAACGAATCCAAATATGTTAACACATGCTCTATTCCAGCATTTCTTAATCATAACGCATTCTTTAATTCCAACACAACTCTTAAAACATTACATCCATTACTTAATATCTATTATCTTATTTATTTATATTACTATATGACAGAGATAATTGAGAGAATATTTTTTGTATTTCATTTGAAATTAGAGGGATTGAGGAATAAAAAGGATATTCTGCAGCATCAAGCCTGCTTAGATCATAACATATCAAATAGATTAAATAAGCAAGATTTGGTAGTACATTTGAAGGAAGCAACAAGATCAAACATGCCATTCTTCACTACTTACCTTACAAATGATGAGTATGGTGCTGTTATTGGTATGGGTTCTCAATTCTCCTATAGTCTTACCTAAGATATAGAAAATATTTATTCTTAAGAGGGAAATCACAGATGGAAAATTCATTTTAATCTTGCAAATATTTAATAAATCAAAATCTCTGCCATATTACTCATTGCTCCAAAAATTACCAATAATACCTAAAGAGTACTTGAGATTTATGCATTTTGAAAAGATTTTCTGTTTTAAGTTAATGAAGTTTAGAAGAAGAAACATGTAGAAATGGAATAATCATCAATCATAGATACATGAAATTAAAACAAAAATTTATACTGGATTTAAAAAAATAATAAAACTCCAACTAAACCACACCATTTACTGACGTAGTTTAAATACAATGACATGTTGAAAGTAAGAGAGCAAACCAGGTTATATGTCTATACAACTCCATGTATCAGATAAAGTAGGCTTTAAACAAAAGTAGTTATCAAAACAAAAGTTAGAAATTACATATTGATTAAAGAGTCAATTGACTTACATGCATGCATCTAATAATATAGTTTTCAAAACATATTGCATGAATTTCCAGGGAGAGAGCAAATTAGTCAAGATGGCATGCTCAGGCTCTCTCACACGTTGTTTTGTAAATAATGACTGTAACCGTTGAGATCATTCACAGCACTGCGCAGGCACGTCCCAAGGTAGTCTGCTGGTCACGGGCTGGGCAGCAGGCTCCTAGAAGCTTCACCAGGAAAGCCCTGGCTGCTGCTGCACTGGGGCAACACTGGGGTGACATGGTTATGGCACATGAGGTTATGTTATGGCTCTGCTGTGGTCATGCTGGGGGCTTCTGGTGCGCAGAGTCTGCCTGCAATGTAGGAGACTCAGGTTCCATCCCTGGGCTGGGAAGATCCCCTGGAAAAGGAACTGGCAGCCCTGTCCAGTATTCTTGCCTGGGAAAGCCCATGGACCGAGGAGCCTGGCGGTCTGTGGTCTATGGGGTCACAAGAGTCGGACACAGTTCAGCTGCTACCATGGCCGCAGCGTCAGCCCGCAGAGAGACTTTGCTATGGCCGCCGAGCCAGCCAGGAAGGAATGAACGCGTCTGCAGTTCCTGCAGCTCCTCGCGCTTCTTTCAGCCTCTTAACTCGTGCGTTGCCTGCAGTGTGGACAGGAAGATCACTGGCGTCTCAAATAGGGTCAGCAATATGGAACTGAAAGGCAAAACAGTAAGAATAAAGAAGATATGAATAATCTGATTAATAAACTTGAACTAAGACGTAAAATGATTACAACTCAAATTAACAGATTGTGCATTCTTTCAAGTGTTTCTAAACTATACTAGTATTAATCTGATGATGAACCATTAAGAAATTCTTAAGACTGTATTTTTAAAAATTAAAAATAATTTAGAATGTCTTCTCTGACAAAGGAATTGAACAAGAAATCAATTAAATAAGATAAATAAAAATAGCCATGTATTTTGAAATAATATAATACATGGATACATACTCATTGGGGAAAGGGAAATTAGAAAATATTAGACTGAGTATGAAAATGAAACATATTGAGACTTGTGTTATATAATTAAAACTGTGTTTACCAAGAAATGTATAACTTATAGGCATATTTAAAAAGAAGAAAACCTATAAGCCAATGATCTGAGGATTCACCTCAAGAAGTTAGAAAGTCCACAGAAAACTAAACCCCAAGAGATGAAGATGAATGTATTATTAATAGTAATATAGGTCTGCATAACACATTACCACAAACTGGGTAGCTTACAACAACAGGCATGCGTGCTCTCACTGTTCAAAAGGCCAGCTGTCTCAAATTGAAGTATGGGCAAGAGTGTCTCTTTCTAAGGGGTTCAGAGTTAAAAGCCTGGTGTCCAGGGATTGCAAGAAACCCTTGACATTCCTTGCTTTGGAGCCTCAGAGCCTCATAATTCCAGTCTCTACCTCTGTGGTCCCCTTGGAGTCTTCCCCTGTGTCTCTCGCGGTCTTCTTATAAGAACACCTGTCGTATCAGTTTAAAGGCCATCTCTATTATGTTGTCATCTTAACTTACATCTTCATTACACCTGCAAAGATCCTCTATCTAAATCAAATCACATTCACCAGTATTAAGGACTGGGACATGAACATATCATTATGAGGGTCATACAATCCAACTCGAAACAGAAGGAAATTACTAAAAAAACAGACCTTAAAGAATGTTAAACACACACACACACACACACACACACACACGAAAATTATCAAAGCCAGAACTTGTCTTTTGAAAGAATAACAAAGGACTAATAGGGCTCATAGATAGCCGAGAAGGTTGATAAAGAAACATATACACTTTAACTAAAGTTGGAAAAACCTCTTTCTTTTCCTAAATAGATAACTAAGCAAAAATGAAGATGAAGAATAAAAATGAGATCACTGTGATGGAGCTGAAAGAATCGGGTTTAGAAAGTACACGATAAAGGAGTCATGTCTCAGACCCATGATTTATGAACTGTGTGAACATAGGATAATCAGTGACATTCCAGGAATGTATTTATTTTTCTCATTTGTGGAATGTGAGGAAAGAAGCATAGCATCTCATGGTTTTAATAATAAATTTAAACTAAAACATCTTATAAATTTGAATGGTAGCAAATACAGTTTTAATTGTGATTACTAAATCCACATTTCCAATTTGTCAATTATTTCCCTTCCATTATTAAGATACTGTCTAAATTACTACATGTCATAATTCCAAAAGTTCCTTCTTAGAAAACTATTGGTCACAAAATAATTCTTTAATTTTTATTCTTGATTCCTAGAACTCTTGTCAAAATTTGTATCATCACATTTAACTTTGATTTTAAGAATGATTACATTTCTCCTTGCCTTGTCTCTCCCTTCAATTTAGTGTATAAAGCAAGATAATATCAAAATAGCATTTAATTAAAATAATCTTTTCATGTAAAACATTCTTTAAGACAGCAAAAATAAAAAAACACACAAAAACCATATTGTGACAAAAGACAGGCTGAACTTATGGTTAGCACACGGTCTGAATCTGGTTCCTCAAATGATAGCTTTATTTTCACAAAGTAAATATTTCGAGAACACGTTCCTTTGGGAAAAGATGTGTTTTCCTTTGAGATTTAGAAAAATAAACAAAGACATAATTCTTTACCCTGACCGCCATATATGGTTAAGAAAAGTCCTCAACCAAGCATGTGAAAACACTGTTCCACAGTGTGGCTGCAAATAAAACGGCAAGAAAAACCACAGCAGGAGGTGATTGATATCATGCAGAACAAGTTCTGGTCCACCCACTGCCACAGATTTAGCTCTCCTGGCCATAAACGGGCCACGCTGTGCTCCCATGTCGGGGTTCAGCACGAACAGCAGGAGGTTCTGCGTGCAGAGACGTGGTTGAGCCCTCCTCCTGGGAGCCGCTCGGCCTCGGCATTGCCCTCCTCTGCCTCCATCCCTAGTACCTGCGCTGCTTCTCACCTGAGCCCGTGGCCCAGGAGAAGCCAGGGAGGCATTCAAGCTCAGTAAAAGTCAACCGAAACTCCTGGTGGCCTTTCTACTGCTAAGGATCTGCAGAGGCTGCTTCCGAAGCCGGAGACAGGAAAGAAGCAGCGCGGCACTTCGACTGTCATGGTCTTTACCCAGGGGAAACTTTTTGCCTTGACTCCCAAAGGCCATCGGCTGGTGCTGCGATCTGTGCCATCTGAGGGTCCGTACAGTTCTCTTTGCTTCTATAGATACCAAGGCAAAAATTTGCTTCCTATCCAAATACATCCAGAGCACTTTGCTTGATGACCTCCTTCTTAAGGTTGAATAAGCTAATATATTTCTTTTAGTTTTGAATACATTAAAAATAGCTGAATGACAGTTTAAAATCAATAAAAATATTGACCAGCTTACCAGGTGGAGCAGTGGTGAAGAGTTTACCTGCCAATTCAGGAGATGCAAGAGACACAGGTTCAATTCCTGGGTTGGGCAGATTCCCTGGAATGGGAATGGCAACCCATTCCAGAACTCTTCCCTGGAAAATCTCATGGACAGAGGAGCCGGGCAGGAAACAGTCCATGGGCTCAGACAGACACGGCTGAGCAAACACACGCATCGCCCAGCTGAAGTTACCCTACCATATTTTCAGTTGTCACAGTTTAACCTCTGATAAAGCTTACCTCTGTTACATTAACCAGATTTTTGTACTCTGCTTTAAAGCATAGAGTGCCAGCTTGGCTTTTATTTCCACCTTTCACGCTTTTTCTTATTTTCTGAAAGGTTATCTCTCCTTTAGTCAATTCATGTCTGAGACATTATTTTAGGATCATTTTGTCTTCTGTTTTTCAATATCTCCTATTATGGCACCTAAATACAATTGGCAAACCATGCATGAGAGTTGTGTAAATAAATAAAACTTAGTATTTGCTACTTTGCGTTTTTATTAAGCTCTAGTCTAGTAAAAAGTGAAATCAATCAGAAAATAATAGTAGTTGTAGGTTCTCTAACATCACTTTTAAACTTGTTTCTAAAACATTTCCACAGAGGTACACTTAACTGAGAAAGAATTTATATACATAATATAAATTCTAAAGAATTTATATTCTAAATTTATACATACCTATAAATTTAGAATATAAAGTCCATATATGTATAATATAAAGTCCATATGTATATATGCAAATATATACACACATATGGGCTTTGCTGGTGACTCAGTGGTAAAGAATCTACCTGCCAATGAAGGAGACATGGGCTTGATCCCTGAGTCAAGAAGATCCCCAGGAGAAGGGAATGTCTTGCCTGGAAAGTCTCATGGACAGAGGAGCCTGGTGGGCTACAGTTGATGGGACTGGAAAGGAGCTGGACATGACAGTGACTAAACAGCAACAATATACATATACAACATATATATATATATGTATATACATATCCCATAGTCTAGGAGTATTCTCTACATTCTGCAGCCAGGGAACAATTTCTTTTAAATTTTGTGATTTATTGTATATCTATACTCACAATTTTTTAAAATTTCTTTAGGTGAAAGCATACTAATAAATAAACAAAAGTCTTGTAGGAAAAATATTTTTATTTTATGTCTAAACACAGTATTTGGTTAAAGATCAATAAAATAAGTAGCTCACCATGAAGGCAAGGAGATTAAAGATAAAGGCTATTTTAAAAGTGAGCACACGTGCTCTTTACTAAGTGCCTGTTTATGTTAGAAGCGCATCTATAGCTGACTTCTCAGTCAAGTACTGTAATTATGCCCATTTCACAGACAAGAATCTGAGGCATATGGAGGTTAGGTGAGCGCCCAAGGTTAACATGAGTATTGTAAGGTGGCAACTGTAATCACAGTTCATGGCCTTAACCACTGTGCTTTACCTTCCAGGGATAAAAATAATGTCAGAGATAACAAATGAAACTTGAACATAAAATGTTCTGCTACTGTGAGTACAAATGTGATTTGAATTTAAATTTTATTGATTTTTAAAATTTGGTTTGCATTTAATTTGCACTTGTAGAGTTTGGAAAAGACATAAGAGATTTATATCTGGTGTTGTGTCTCTACATATTTGTTGGAAAAGACATAAGAGATTTATATCTGGTGTTGTGTCTCTACATATTTAAATAATATAAAAAATATTATGAGCAAATGTATATCTATATTTTTCCTTTTAAATAAATCCATATAGTTCTTGGTTCTGAAAAACAGCTTGCTTCATACACTTTTAAACTGCTTGACATGTCAAAAGTAAGAGTTACATACTATGTCTCCTACTATTGTTTGTTTCTGTATATTTTTCATTTTATTTCATTTTTTGGTTTCTAAGTTATAGACATTGATGCTATATTTGACTCATAAAGACTTATGACAGCTATATTCCATTGCAGATTATACCTTGTAAGAGAAAATAAGCTCCATTTTTGTTTAATGCTTTCTGCCTTGATTTCTGTGTGGAATTACAACTCTCACCAGCCCTTCCATTCCCCACCTTGTATGCTTTTGTCTAATATGATTTTGACCATCCTTTTTATTTTCCATGATATTTTGTTAGATGTATTTTTTTGTTTTTGTAAGAAACATATAGTTGACTTTTTATTTTGATCCAAACAGAGGCTGGATATTAAATTAATGGGGGGTGCCAGCCTTTATCCCTTTTTGTCATAACAGACATATTTACTCATCTGTATATCACTTTGCCCTACGTGCCATTTATATTTTTGGTCCCTTTGTTTCTACAGCCTGACCTATGTATTATGTTCCCTTTGATGTTAGATTCTAAGTTGACTCAAAAAGAATCCAAATTCAGTTTCATAAACAAGAATAGAAGCAGTGAATGTTGAAAGCAAGATTATGACCCTCCTTTTTTCCTCTGACCTCCCTGTGTAAATGACTCATTTATCAAAATAAGTTTACAGGTGTGGATAAGGGGTGGGGGCAATTCCGTGTGCTTTTGAGGCTTTGAAGTATCTGGAGAAATTGAGTCTTCATTATGTCTTATTGTTAGGCTATTCCCCTGGGCAGAATGGAGCAAATGTGACATTTATCTGAGAGTCTTTCCTCATAAATGCAGGCTAGAAATCCCCTTGTCCACTTACTGGCGGCATTGATAGGCAAACTGCTCCCAATGTATTTGGAAAGACGGGGGCATGGTCTCTTTTGTTTTCATCAGGAAAGGACTGATGACAAAGGGAGGCAGCCTCACACATGTCCTCAGGGGGATTTCATCTCTGTAGCCTGTTTCCTCTTGGCCTGTTGGCATTAAAGTGCCATGACTTCATCCCAACCCATGACTCCATCACTGTTATAAAAATCCCAACAACTTCATCTAAAAGGTTTCTTAAAGCTGTACCCTTGGAAAAATTATCATATCAAACAAAAACCGATCAGGAAAGAATCTCACAATCCATTTAAAGGGATTTAAGGGAATTAAACTAAGCTAAATAATGAGAACAAGAATGTTCTATTTAGGCAGAACTAATAAGAGAAAAAAAGAGGAAATGTTTCATCTGTAAGAATTTGTTCAAGGCTTCAAGAAACATGCTTATAACATTTGAACTGGTATTGCTGCAAGTGAAAGAAATGCACATCATCTGGTGTCAGAAAGTTAGACTTTAATAAGGACGAATATAGCTAATCCAGGTGCTCGGATGGCCTCACCAGACATCAATGTCTTTTCATTGCTAGCTTCAAAAGTTAACTTAGTTTCCAGGTAGTATCACTGCAGGTCGATCTGACCAAATTCCAGGCATTTAACCCATCAGTCTCAAATTCAAGAGAAAAAGATCTATTAACTAACAGACTTAGAAAATACAAAGATTAAACATTGAGTTTCAGTGAATTAATTTGGGTTCTCTGTACTTCCGAGAGACAGACGTTCTGGGAGAAGGTGAATTGACAGATAAATGAGGACAAACCCCTCAGAAACCCCACTGTCCTCTCACCAGAAGAAGGGGTAAGTAAAAGTCCTTCCTATCTTTAATTTTAAAACCTACGGCATGAGTTCTTATATATTATTTTAACATTATTTTTAATTGGGAGACAATCACTCAACACTGTTGTGTTGGCTTCTGCCATACAGCCCTGTGGATCAGCCATGGGTACACACACGTCTCCTCCCTCTTGACCCTCCCCTCCACCCCCGACCCTGCCCCTCCAGGCTGGGGCAGAGCACGATGCTGAGCTCCCTGTATTGTACAGCAGCTATGGTAATGTATATATGTCAACGCTACTCTCAAATCAGGGCTTCCCTGATAGCTCACTTGGTAAAGAATCTGCCTGCAATTCAGGAGACTCCGATTCAATTCCTGGGTCGGGAATATTCCCTGGAGAAGGGATGGGCTACCTACTCCAGTACTCTGGCCTGGAGAATCCCATGGATGGTTCTGGGGTCACAGAGAGTTGTACACGACTAAGCAACTTTCACTTTCACTTTTACTCTCCATTCATCCCACCCTCTCCTTCGGTCTCTGGGTCCAAAGTCTGTTCTCTATGTCTTCATCTCTATTCCTGCCCTTCAAATATGTTCATAAGTACCTTTTTTTTCTAGATTCCATATATATGTGTTAATATATGATATTTGTTTTTCTCTTTCTGACTTGCTTCGCTCTGTGTAACAGGGTCTAGATTCATCTGCCTCACTAGAACTGATACCACGTGTGTGTGTGTGTGTGTGTGTGTGTGTGTGGTGTGTGTGTGTGTGTGTGTGTTTTAATAGCTGAGTAATATGGAGAAGATGCTTGAGAGGCCCTTGGACTGCAAGGAGATCCAACCAGTCCCTCCTAAAGAGATCAGTCCTGGGTGTTCATTGGAAGGACTGATGTTGAAGCTGAAACTCCAACACTTTGGCCACATGATGGGAAGAGCTGACTCATTGGAAAAGACCCTGATGCTGAGAAAGATTGAGGGCAGGAGGCGAAGGGGATAACGGAAGATGAGATGGCTGGATGGCATCATCGACTTGATGGCCATGGGTTTGGGTGGACTCTGGGAGTTGGTGGTGGACAGGGAGGCATGGCATGCTGCAGTTCATGGGGTCGCAAAGAGTGGGACACAGCTGAGTGACTGAACGTAACTGAATATTTTGTTATATATGTGTACCATACTTTATCCATTCATCTGTGGAAGGACACTGAGGTTGCTTCCATGTCCTAGCTGTTTTAAGCAGTGCTGCAGTGAACATGGGAATACATGTGTCTTTTTCAGTTGTGGTTTTCTCAGGGTGTCTACACAGTAGTGAGATTTCTGGGTCATATGGTAGTTTAACTCCTAGTTTTTTCAGGAATCTCCACACTGTTCTCCATAGTGTCCATATCAATTTACATTTTCACCAACCGTGCAAGAGCGTTCCCTTTTCTCCACACCCTCTTTGGCATTTATTGTTGTAGATTTCTTGATGATGGCCATTCTGACTGGTGTGAGGTCATACCTCATCATAGTTTTGATTTACATTTCTCTAATAATAAGTGATGTTGAGCATCTTTTCATGTGTTTTTCAGCCATCTGCTATTTTGTTAATATTATTAATTGTTGTGTAATAGGGAAGAACAAGTCTGACTTCATATCAGATCCCTTTCTTCAACCTTCGTATTCTATTGCTCTTCTTAACAGTTAATCACTGAAGGAACGTTGTCTACAAGCTTAAACTATACATAATGGCTGATCTCATGGAACTCTGTCTCCCATGTAAAGAATGTTAAGCTAAAATAACTTTATTTAGTCCATAGGAAACATCCTGACCAGGCTCACCTGTGAATGGCTGCAGGAAGGAAGAAATTAACCTCTCAGGAGTCTGATCAGAACCAGGACTTTATCCTCTCCCCTGTTAGTATAAAGGAAGCTTGAATTCTAACTCAGAATCGATGGTTCTTTGGGACATGGGTAGACCATCTTCTCAGTCTGCTGACTTTCCATATAAAGTCACTATTCCTCGCCCCAGCAACTGTCTCTTGATTTATTGGCCTGCTTTGCAGAGGGCAGTGCAAGCTTGGACTCAATACAACTTTATTATCTAACTTCTTTTAAAGAATTATCATTGGCATTTCCAATGTGGTTTTTATTCCTATTTTTATTAGTTACCTCACTGTTTAACTGATTTAAATGCCCACCAATAGTCCTTTCATTTCACTTTTTTTGCCACTTTATATTATTATTTGAAGTTCTCACTTTAGCAACCTAGAATAGGAATTCAACATTTTTAAAAGGATTTAGAAGATGATATATTCCCTGAAGCCTTTTATTATTAAGCAAATATTTCTGTTACAGTTTCGTGGAACGTAAACTAACATCAACATATTATTTATGCACCAAGTATATATTTCTTAAACTATCTGACCTCACAACACTACAAAGGAAAAAGTAAGGGATGAAGGAATTCTGTCTTTTACCTTGCTTTAGCTGATTGGATCAAGGGGAATATTCCTCACCAGCTTGCCAGTGACCAATCACATTTCTTCTTTAACACTTGAATCAAAGACTGTGGGCAGCTATTGGGGTCAGCCCTCAGGAAGGTCACAGAACAGTAGGGTCCAGGGCCAGGGCCATGGCATGGCCAAGTGACAGTGAGGCCAAAGCTGTTGAAAAACAAAAACTGTGACTGTAAAATAGAAACTGACTCATACAGAAAAGAAAAGAACAGGGCTGATGAGAACCCAGGAGAATTAAATACATCATTGTCTTATTCCTGGATATATTTCAAGTTTGGAAATGTGAAGCTTCATTACTTTTCCATGAAATTTTTGTGTGGAGTCTTGTAGGTCAAAAAGATACTTGACTATAACAATGAGTCATTTTGGCTTAAACACCGTAGATTTTTCTCATTATTTTCTGCCATCTAGTATTGCAGAGTCAACGTTGGGATCAGCCTGATTATATCGTATGTGTTACCATAATTTTTATCGACCTGAATTTTCATGAAAACTCTTTTTGCCAGTTAAATTGTTTATGTTTTCCAAAGTGAATCAAGGCTGAATCTCTTTTTAGTTTATCATACTGGAATATAGGGCAGTTTTAAAATGTGCTCCTCTGTTGTTTCATTTTTTCTTGTTACTTTTAGCTACAAGTGTGATTATTATCTTTAAGCCATATATTCTGATCTCTCCTTCCTGTGCACTTATAATTACCAATCTAGGAATGTCTTGTCTCTACACAGTAGCTATTACTTTAAGTTACTTTTATTTGCATTCTAAGAAAGTGTCTCATGATTACACATCATGATTTTAATTATTTCAGTGTCAAATTTGCTCTTTAAAGCTGTCAGTGTTGCTTAAATTTTTCTTATCGTGATGTTAGTTTTATTACTACCATATCACAACTAAAATGTATTTTATAATTAAAATACTGTGCTCTGGAGAGGAACTTGGACAGTATAGTTAATCAAAAAGTTAGAAGAAGAGACAGTTAAACAAGGCTAATGATGAATAGACTACATTTACTTGTATAAAAATCAAGAAACATTTACAATATCTAAAATTTCTAACATGTCTTTGTTCAGCCAGTATTATATTTTCTAAACTTGTGATCTACCTATTTTGACTCTCCAAATTAAGAACTCTTTGACACATAAGGAAAAAGCAGGTTTTGGTTATAATCACTTGATCTCTGGAATGAAGCCTGAATTTCTAGTGATGATGCTCAAGTATAACACATCACATTCCAGATGACCAAAATTTTGTGCAAAATGAGTAATCAGATTACTTAATGTCACCGACATACATTCAGAAAACACACATGTGTCAACATCCTGAAATACAGTTGATTCTTGAATAGAACAGATTTGAACTTCAAGGATCCATTTATACATGGATTGTTTTCATTGAATACATCTATGCACTATAAATATATTTTCTCATCTGTATGACTGTCTTTATCACATTTTCTTTACTCTAGCTACTTTATTGTAAGAATACAATATATAATACATATTTGTTGCTGTTCAACATAAAGCATATGTGTTAATTGACTTTTATGTTAACTGTGAGGCTGCCGGTCAACACTAAGTTATTAGTAGTTAAGTCTGGGGGAAATCAAGTTATGTGTGGGTTTTTAACTGTGTGGGGTATGAAAGAAAGAGAAAGTGGAAGTCGCTCAGTCATGTCCAACTCTTTGTGACTCCGTGGACTAAACAGTCCATGGAATTCTCCAGGCCAGAATGCTGGGGTGGGGAGCCTTTCCCTTTCCCAGAGGATCTTTCCGACCCAAGGATCAAATCCAGGTCTCCAGCACTGCAGGTGGATTCTTAACCAACTGAGCTGTCAGGAAAGCCCTGTGGGTGGGGTGAGCACCTCTAATTCTTCAAGGTGTTCAAAGGTCAGCTCTATATGATACTCAAACTCATTCTAGGTATACAGATGTATAATAAAAGGAAAAAAATGTATATGAAATAGCAACAACCAAAATGTGGTCATAACTCTTAGTCAGTTCACAGTTTACTGGTGGAGAGTGACAAAACTAGCTTTAATGTTATCTTGTTGTCGTTCAGTCACTAAGTCATGTCCAACTCTTGTTATCCCATGGACTACAGTCTGCCAGGATCATCTGTCCATGGGATTTCCCAGGCAAGAATACTGGAGTGGGTTGCCATTTCCTTCTCCAGGGGTCTTCCTGACCCAGGGATCAAACCCTTGTCTCCTGCATTGGCAGGCAGATTCTTTACCCCTGAGCCACAAGGGAAGCCAATATTATCTTCTAAAGGGTAAACTGGCAATAGGAACAGAGAATGACAGGAGGATAGCCTGAGGAAGATGCATTAAACATGGGACATTATCTTCTGAAACAGTGAGTGGTTTACCATGTGCTGTCTCTAAGGTCTTGACCTCTTCCATTATGAGTTCCTTTAATTATTCATGAGTGGTAAGTATTCTGTCATTGTGTGTAAATATTTACATGAGCTCCAAAGTGTGATGAAATTGAGTTTCTGAAATTCTTGACTAGAAAATGTCTAGGGCAAGATGGTACTCTTGGTCCGTGGCTCAGATAAGAATCTGGGATATGTAAAATCCACATCATGGATTTATGCTATTTAATTCAGAGGGAAGGGACTGCATTCCTCACCCACAGGCTTTCCATTTGTCAGGTCTGACAAAGATTGATCAACATATCCAGTTTGCCTTCCTTCCAGGATTTTTATTTTATTCCAGAGAGAAATGATGGTGTACAAGTGAGTGGATAATATAAACTGTGTTTATCTTAATTTGCTGATACCTGCTTGAACAATTTTCTCTTTTTCATCTCAAGTTAATCAGCATGAGTGAGAATTAAGCGTGTGTAAACATGTTAAAGAGTGGAAAGAAATATAAAACCTATAATGGGAATACTTTCCACTAGCTGCATTAGAGAAATGAGGAGACACAATCAGAATAGAAAGAATATCACAAAATAGAAGGGGAAATTACAACAACGTGAATGCTGGCATGCAGAGATGCACATATATAATACATATGTATAAAATTTATTTGGAAAATTATTACGCCTTTTTCCTTCTGTGTAGTTACAATGTCTGTGTGGTTTATTGTATTTGGTGACTTTTTCTTAAGTTTTCTAAGAAATCAATGTACTTTTTACAACAAATGCTATGAAGAGAAATGGGTACAACAATGCAAATTTACATTCAAACTCTTACCCTTTCACTTACAAACTGGATAACCTAGGAGGATTTAACTTTTAAAATAAACATTCTTATGGGATGTCCCTGGTGGTCCACTGGTTAAAAATCTTCCTGCTAATCAGTGCAGGGAACAAGGGTTCAATCACTGCTCCTTGAAGATCCCACATGCCACTGAGCAACATGCTCCAGGGACCACAAATGCTGAACACTGCACATCAAGAGCTCAAGCTCTGCAATGAAATAAGCCACCACAATGGAAAGCCCATGCATCTCAAGGAAGATGCAGCACAGCCATAAATAATTAAGTGAAAATAAAGATTCTCAGAGTTATGTCACAGGAAGAATTCTTTGAAATATTTCCTGTTCAGTACCTTACAATACACCTGGTAAATAAGAGGTAATCAATAGTTTTTCTTTTCTAAACAGAAATACACACATATCCTCACCACCACCCTCTCCATCCACAAGCACACACCCAGATTTTCATTTCTCATTCCAAAAAGCTCTTTTCCTATCTGACTTCTATCACTATGTGAAACCACTGCCATATGGAGAACTAACACAGCTAGGAGAACTGCACTCTGATGCTTGCTCTCCTGCTTTAAAGACATATTAAAATTTTAAAAATACAGTTATATGCGAGGCATGTATTTGAATGATGTGGAGTCTTTGAGGTGAAGATAATACTTTCAATGCAAGCAAGATAATCAGATCTCATCATGGAATCCTTTGATCTCTGATTCGAAAGAAAGGATTATTTTCTCTGTATTAGGGTGGTGAAGACTCAAAGACACCCCCTTACACAGTAGTAACATGAAAAGGAGTCATAGAAGCAAAGATGATTATATAGATAGGTCGGTAGGTACTTGGCTAGACAGATGCTGAAATTAAATTTCTCATGAACACGGTTCCATATATATATAAATTTTAGAGGAGAGAATCCAAATACAGCTCTTATTCCAGAGTAGAGTTTGAATATTCTGCAATAGAATGCTGATTAAGTTTCTTATGGATACAAATGACCCCAACTTAAGATAGTATGACTTAGAATTTTTCAACTTCATTATGGTGTGAGAGTCCAATGAATTCAGTAGAAATCTTACTTCAAATCCTGAATTTTGATTTTCTCTGGCTCTATGGATATGTGTCCAGTACTCTCTCAAGATGCTGGTCAGTGGCCTTGAGCTAGAGTTCCTGGTCAGCTACGTGATCACAATAGTAAGTAGCTGATACACTGACAACAATTCAGTACCCACAGGCGCGTTCTATTTTCCACTTTCAGTAGAGTATTCAATAAATTACATGAGATATTTAGCACTTTGTTATAAGATAGACTTTGTGTTAGTTGGTTTTGCCCACTGAGGGTTACTGTGCAAGTATTCTGAGCACATTTAAGGTGGCAAGGCTATGCTATGATATTCAGTAGGCTAGGTATATTAAATTCACTTTCAAAAGATGGTTCCAACTTATGATGGATCTTTTGGGACCTAACCCCAAATAAGTCGAGAAAGATCTGTGTACTATGCTGAGTAAGCAATATCTGCCTCAAATCTTTTTGTTTCACACTTTGTTGCTGAAAAAATATACATATGCAAATATGCATATAAAGGCATATATGTATATATTTATGCCTCAATCTAACATTTTTAATAAAAGTGTAAAAATTGAGACCTCTAAAAAGATAACATATCATTGTTCTAAAAAGCAGATCTTATTTCCTTATATAGAAGCTGAAATATAAGTCTAGAAGTTAAAATTAATTATATGACAATTTCCTAAAATCCAATAATCCCCTCATGTTCCTACAAAAGTTTGAAAGCTGTGCTTTTTTTTCTTGGAACATGAATCTTCTTCCAGAAAGCAAAAACCATGACTAAATACAATTCAGATAAGTAAGAATGCATGAAAGCTTTATGATTTTACAGTTACTTTGAATTAAGGCAAAAGGATCATCTGCCATAAGAACCATGGGTTGGGACACAATGCCCCAAACGAAGGAGTGATATTATGAGAAATGTGGGAGATTTTGTCAGAGAGTTGGTGTAAACACACTTTTTGATTCATGGTGTTCATCAAATGCTTTTTTCCCTTCTTCCACAAACAGGGGAGCCTGGCGTGCTGCAGGCCATGAGGTCACAAAGAGTCGGACACAGTAATTAATGTATTAACTACTGTATGAAGTGAACCAGATCATAGGACTTGGGCAACTGTGCTTGCTAGAAACATAACTGTTCTACTCTGTCCTACCCTATAGTTATTTGTAAATAATATGCAATATTTCAGCATCAAAGAAAATATAGATGAGCATTTTTGATCTGAGAGCCTTTGCAAACGTCCTTCCTTCCAGGGATTTACACTTAGCTGAGAAGGACGATCAAGACATAGAATGATGGAATTCCATCAACTGGTAGGATTTGAGGACTAGGAGATTCAGGGTAGAAATTTGGAGCCAGAGAGACCATGGGTTGAATTTTGCTCTGCCACTCAATGCTTGTGAATTTTCTCAAGTTTGCTCATAGTGTAGCTATTAGGATTCTATGAAATAATCTATGCATATTATTTCTTTACTTTCATGGTCCTTGTACATAGCAGAACCAGACCAAAACTTATTGAACTAAATCAGCAAGAAATCCAACAAACAAAAACAACCTTGTTTCCTCTACTCCTTCTTGTATTTTCAGCAAATGCAAGTTCTGCTGGACACATTGAATAGGCATGATACCAAAGAAGAGCAATTGGAACTTCTGATCGTAAAGAGCTAGAAGAGGAAAAATAATTATCAGGACCTTTTCCACTCTAAATTCAATCAATACGGGTGATTCAATTTTCTTTATGGAAAACACACACCCACACTACAAAGAATTTATTTCTGGTGAAAGCAAATATATGCATCTTTTGCAAACCAATGGTCTCTGTGGAAGTTTTTTTTATAAAAGTTGTTCACTAACTTAACACACATTTCTTCAGAGAAGACATAAAAATGGCCAACAAACACATGAAAAGATGCTCAACATCACTCATTATCAGAGAAATGCAAATCAAAACCACAATGAGGTACCACTTGACACCAGTCAGAATGGCTGCCATCCAAAAGTCTACAAGCAAGAAATGCTGGAGAGGATGTGGAGAAAAGGGAACCCTCTTACATTGTTGGTGGGAATGCAAACTAGTACAGCCACTATGGAAAACAGTGTGGAGGTTCCTTAAAAAACTGCAAATAGACCTGCCATATGACCCAGCAATCTCACTGCTGGGCATACACACGGAGGACACCAGAATTGAAAGAGACATGTGTACCCCAATGTTCATCGCTGCATTGTTTACAATAGCCAGAACATGGAAGCCACCTAGATGCCCATCAACTGACGAATGGGTAAGAAAGCTGTGGTACATATACACAATGGAATACTACTCAGCATTAAAAAAAAATTCATTTGAATCATTTCTACTCAGGTGGATGGAACTGGAGCCTATTATCCAGAGTGAAGTAAGCCAGAAGGAAAAACAACAATACAGTATACTAACGCATATATATGGAATTTAGAAAGATGGTAACAAGAACCCTGCGTGTGAGAGAGCAAAAGGAACGCAGATCTATAGAACAGACACGTGGACTTTATGGAAGAGGGCAAGGGTGGGATGATATGGGAGAATGGCATTGAAACATGTTGATTGTCATATGTGAAATCAATCGCCAGCCCAGGATTGATGCTCGGGGCTGGTGCACCGAGATGTCCCAGGCGGAGGGAATCGGGAGGGAGGAAGGAGGGGGGTTCTGGAGGGGGAGCATATGTAAACCCATGGCGATTTTATGTCATTGTATGGCAAAACCAATTAAAAAAAAAAGTAAAAAAAAAATTTGTTCATTTTATCACTCTAGAAACCACAAAAGGAATTGTAAAGAAGGAAGCAAGGATTGACTAGACATACAGGCACTCTTAGATCTTGCAGTAATAGACCAAGTGCTATTTTAATACATCAGAGCATTAGAAGGAGATTCTTGAATGTAAAATGGTCAAGTGAAATAGAAATAAATAAAAGCTAACAGGACTTTAAAGACAATAAGGGATAAAATATTCTGTCCTGTTTATAGGTTTTATACATATATGGTGATTTTACTCCTTTATTAAGTAAAATTTTTAAAAGCTGAGATAAAAACTGTTCTCTGTTTTAGTGATCACCTCTCTTTTATTATGTGAAAGACACACAAAATAATGCTTAGCATCTGAGCTGTTCCTTCATTTAACATTGCAGAGTCTTCTCTGAAGAGCAGAAAGGCTCCTGTAAGCCACCTTAAAATCCAGGCTTTTGAGAACTCTTAGCCCCTGCAGTTTAGTTGGGATTCTCTTGTCTTTTAAGAGGTATGCTTTATGTATTTGTATGTTATGTTGATCATAGTTTAATGGAGGAATTATGTAGAGTCAGAAAAATTTGGATTTGATGCTCAAAGCTTCCGTAGACTGTCCTGTCAAATTGGGAAGCATGTGAGTGTATAGATCTCTTGAACTTCAAGTTGGAGATCATACAACCCCTCTGGGGGGGCTCTTGCAAGAAATATACATAATACATGTATATATAACACATAATGGGTGGTAGCAGAGTAGCCATCCTATATAATCTACTTGCTTTAATAACTGAGGTCTTATGCAAAAAATAAGCAGAAAAAACTATACTAAGTACCTGGTCATTTGGTACATTTTGGTCTTATTTCAAAAAGTCTGTATAACAACAATAAGAAAGCATCTGGTGGCTATGCATTACAGTCTATCTGTTCAGACTTGTAGACACTGAATCATTTAAAGCAGAAAAATATGTTGAATGCTATCGTAATTCTTCCTTTCATTGATGTTCCCCCAGTACCCATAATAATACTGAGAAAAGAATAGGCATTCAACAAATATTTGAAAATTAATTTATGTTAATACCTAATTTTTATAATCTTTCTTAATTCATACTCTAAAGCAAGCAAACCTAGTTAGATTTAATTCCTAGGTCTGACATTACCTTGGGCAAGCTACTTAACTTTACCAAGACTTCATCTCCTTATCTATAAACAGTGAAAATAAACTTCACCTCTTAAGAATTGCATAAGGAAGTGGTGCTCTCCCAATTCAGTCATGTCCCACTCTTCGTGACCCCATGAACTGCAGCTTGCCAGACTCCTCTGTCCACGGGGTTTTCCTGGCAAAAATACTGGAGTGGGTTGCCATTTCTTTCTCCAGGGAATCGTCCCAAACCAGGGATTGCACCTGTGTCTCCTGCATTGGCAGGTGGATTCTTTACCACTGGACCACCTGGGAAGCATAAATAAATTAAATAATATTAAACATTCCCACAGTACTTGAGAAAACAGTAAATCATTATTACTTGCCTTTTTAACACTATGTTTTCATCACCTGTCATTAAGTTAAATATTACTATTTGTCTTTTTAGCATTGTGTTGTCACTTATCAAATACATTACAGTAAATATCAGATATAGATCAATATTTGTTTTTCTGGAAACAAAAAGGGAAAATAAGTAAAAACTACCTTTAACATGAAAATTTGATAATATGTTTGTTAGTCTTCCAGTGAAAAGTAGTTTGTTTATATATCCAGCAATTCAATGGGTTGGCAAAGTTAATTTTTTGAATGAACACTAGTCAATATTTCTACAGAGAAGTAGCAGCATGCCCTGATCCTCTCTAATGAATCACAACAAAAGAAAAATATGGAAATTTCAAAATTGTGCATCCAAACATCCTACTAGCATTTCCTCCAAGAAACAGTGATAGTTATATGAGGAATTTTTTAAAGAGTCTAGATAGCCTCAAAATCTTTCCAGCACACACTTGAGAGCCCACACAAAAAGACACAACTTATTTGTTATGAATGCTTAGGCTTATTTATGGAACTGGAGAATCTCTGGGATCTGATTATTTCCTGTAATCTTGTTTGTTCCACAGAAAAGATCCTTAAGTCTTTGGCAGAATAGAGAGGATCTTTTCTGAAATGTACTAGTGTTTGTCAAAAAATTCCAAATCTTTAATGTTAACTTCCTTTTTCTCTGATCAGTTTTGGTGTGTTTATATGTTCATCGGCTTACTAGCTTAAAATTAAATTACTAGTCTCAAGTTTTCATTTTCAAAATAATTGTTTGCTGACTTCTTACATTTCGTACTTTACTCTTAGATGATCAATCACAGTGACAGGCAGGGACTTTGTCATCACCCTGGAGTACTTTGAACAATCAATTAAACAAGAATATAAATAGCATCACATACTAGAATGTGTGTGAGTGTTTTCTTTTTAAAGTCAGTGTGAATCATCTGATTGTTCATATAATGTGACTGTGTATTTTAAGGAAATAATTCATTTCCTGTTGCCTGCATTTTGCTATTCATTTTGAAAGCTGGAAATGGTAATGACTGACTTGCTTTCTTTAAGTTGAAGTCAGAAAGATGACACTTGCTTCTGCAACAGTTTCTAAAGAATGAAAAATGTTCGTTAGTTGAGCTCTAAATTGATCAAGTAGAGACACAGTACATTTTAGTTCGATGCCAACGTACATTTACTTAGTCAGTCAGCCATCTTCAAATTTATCAGGCCCACGTTATACCACCATATTTAAATTTACCATCCTTATAGGAGAAATCGTATCACCACATCAAGCGTAGCCTTTTTCTTTTCTATTTTTTTTGCAAACTGACTTGTAGAGGCATAGTCACAAAGTCTGAACTACATGGTTAATTTATCCTGGTTGATAAAGTCTTTCTGCTCTTTGTTAAATGACTTGAAATTTGAACTTGCATCCATACTGTAACAAGATCCCCAAATCTATCTTAATTCCCCAAGCATATATAGTTCTCCCCAAAGCATTATCATTTAAAGAAAATAGTTTAACCCAGTGAGTGCTTATATTCTAGACCCTGCAGTATTAAGTATGAGAACTTTCAAGTCCAAGCTCCCGTGAATGAATTTTTACCTTATCCTGTGTCATAAGCATCTATATATTGAAGCTCAGGGTCTTGCCCCTTTCCCCTGTGTTTTTATGTAAATGTATTCTGAGCCTAATGTGTTTATAACTAATATTAAATGCCATGTGCTGCTCTTCTGTGCTATAATTAAGTACATCCGTGCCTTCCGAATTTCTCTGGCAGCCATCTCTGTGTTCACTGTCCTCCAATCAGCTTCTGCAAATGTAACCACTTAAATCTGATCCCACTGTCTGAACCAGTTACTCAGATAAAAGGCAGCCAAGATCTAAGCCCTGCTCCATGTGGGACCCTCTTAATACGTTCCTCCAGAGTGGACATGGTTCCTCTTACCAGGAGTGTCTGTTTTTTGTTTCTTTCACTCATTCTTTATCTACTCCCATGTCTCCTCCTGGATTCTTGCAAACTCTGTCTTAAGCAGGAACCAATTATGCAGAATTCAACCAAAGGCTTTCTGAAATTCAAACAGTCATAACATATGTACTGTCATTCTCAACACTGCTGGTACCACTTCAGATTGGAAAGGATGTTAAAGAGGCAGATCTGTTTCTTAAAACTACATTTATCATTTCTGTCTTACTCCCTGGGTTGAAAAATACCCATTATCGAGTCAACTTACTTTTTAAATTCTCAATTATTAAATATGTATTTGTGCTGCATGATGCACAATGAAATTAATCAGATTTATGAAAGCTTTACTTGTGGGCCTTTCTTTGAATCACCTTTAGGCCAATGGACAACTCTGCTTT
Source organism: Antilocapra americana (assembly GCA_007570785.1). Taxonomy (NCBI): domain Eukaryota; kingdom Metazoa; phylum Chordata; class Mammalia; order Artiodactyla; family Antilocapridae; genus Antilocapra; species Antilocapra americana. Next base: position 6,533,986 of record ML664173.1, on the reverse strand, counting down.
GTTCATTTTCCTTCAGAGCAAAATTGTGATATCAGCATGTAAGTGAAATAAAACATTTAAAAAGTTCTGATACAGGTTTATGTATTTATAGGAATATCCAGGTTTTACTTGTGACTAGTCTTACAAATACCCTGGAGACTGGTATTAATACATGTTCTTCAAAGCGGTCCTTTATTAAGCTCGTTCCATGGCACCCCATTATTCTATCAATGAAAGCATAGTGACAGTTCATTTAATTTTTCACCATATCACAAAGGTTTTATTTGGAATCATTATGATGACTAAATTTTCTCAAGTTTGACTCAGGGACAGGAGTTACAAGTGAGCGTCTTTTGGCATTGAGGATCCAATCTACTGGCTACGAGCATTGGTGAGCACTTGATACGACTCCATGAACCTGAGAGACAATGTCATACTTGTTTTCATCCTCAAACAATCTTTTCGGTTGGTGTTAATTGATCTGTTTTTCTTAGATGAAAAAATTAAGATTTGGAAAAGCCTTAGCCATCCGCATAAAGTCATACAGACAAACTATTAGAGCCTGCATGCAAACATCAGAATTATCTGAATCTGAACTACATCCTGAGCCACTGAATATACATTGCTTCAGAAAACATAGGTACAGACAGACACAGACATACATACACGCATGGGCACCCAAAAGAAATTCCATTTAGGAACTCCAAGTAAGAACTCTTTTTCCATATTAAAGTTGAAGGAGATGTTGAGATTTGTTCTGGTTGGCTGCTATGTTTCAGTGCGAAAGGGAAGGAAATTAGAAATGAGGGCAGAAACTCTATCATAAGAATTACCATTGTTTTTCACTGGACAAGAGGTTGAAACTTGTTTCCCAGGATGTAAATATTTTGGGTTTTGCAAACCATGATACAGTCTCTACTCAAGCTATTCCATGAAGCAGTTGCAGCAAAAGTTAGCCACTGACCGGAGTGAACGAGTAGGTGTGACCTGCCGTGCCTGCGAGTGGTGACCCCTAGGTGAGAATTCACGGCATACTGTGTTTTTGGGAGCCTGGGATTTGCAAGCAGGATGCAAATAAAGGCACAGGAGCAAAATCATCACGTTAAACTCCTTTCATCGATACTATGGTAAGACCCTCAATCATGCTTTATTGAGAGACTTTATTAAGAATAAAGGCTTCCCAGGGGAGCTCTGTTAGAACCAGCAAAGACCATGCCATAGAAACTAGGCTTCCACTTTGGTGATGAAAACAGGTATCTGTGTTTTTGGCTATCTGAAGGATAAAAGGAAAGTGAACTTTGCTGAATATAGAACTTCTCATCTACTAACAGTATAACATTTGGTGTGAGCCTTTGGTAGTGACAAGTTCTGGAAGAGATTAGTCACGCAGTTGAAAGGATCATTATTAGATTTTTGGAAAAAAAGATAACATGAATGTGATGTTCAAGAAAAGGATTCCACGTGGAGATGCAGAAAGTTTAATGGAAACATTAAAAATTAGACTGTGAAATCGTGTTTGACAGCAGGCCTTTAAAATGGCCACATTATAGGGGGAAAAAAATTGATGTAAGACCCAGAACATACAACAGTAAGTTAAGAACAGTTATGATTAACAAAGAAGGATTTGAATCACTTCTTTGGATTTCGTAAGAAAAGTGGCTCTATAAATAAGATACACCTTTTGAGTAAGTTATTTCAAGGGATACACTTAAAAAATGCATGCTTTTGGTCTTGTCCCTTTCAAAGTACAGGTCAAGAATGAAGTACTTGGAGGTGGGAAAGGAAGACCAATGAGACTATCGTCATGTGACATTTACACATAGAAAATGTCCATATGGCAAAACTACTAACAGCCGTCTCTAGCAACAGCTCCAGGAAACCCTATCTTACATTTCCATTTCTCTGACCTCTTCCTCCATTTCACCCAAGCAGACCTCCACACGAATTAACTGTCAGTCAAGTAGTTGTGAACACCTTATAGGTTTCTCATTATACTTCACTACACCTCAAATAATGACCTTTGCCAGGACAATTTCTGCATAATATGAATCCATAATGCATGGAAAAAAGCAGAAACATTACTTTGCCAACAAAGGTCTGTAAAGTCCAAGTTATGGTTTTTTCAGTAGTCATGTATGGATGTGAGAGTTGCACCATAAAGAAAGCTGAGCACCAAAGAATTGACGCTTTTGAACTGTGAGGTTGGAGAAGACTCTTGAGAGTCCCTTGGACTGCAAGGAGATCAAACCATTCAATCCTAAAGGAGATCAGTCCTGAGTATTCATTGGAAGGACTGATGTTGAAGCTGACACTCCAAAACTTTGCCCACCTGATGCAAAGAGTTGACTCGTTGGAAAAGACCCTGATGCTAGGAAGGATTGGGGGCAGGAGGAGAAGGGGATGACAGAGGATGAGCTGGCTGGATGGTATCACCGACTCGATGTACATGGGTTTGGGTAGACTCCAGGAGTTGGTGATGGACAGGGAAGCCTGGCGTGCTGCAGCCCATGGGGTCACAAAGAGTTGGACATGGCTGAGCAACTGATCTGAACTGAACTGAATGCAGGAAAGGGATGATATTCCTGACATTTGCCTGACTTGACGTTTATACACATAAAACCATTCAGAATTATTATTTTTGCCTGCGTGGGAGCTTAGTTTCATGAGAACATACAGATGTTTCCATTTCACCTAGAGAAAAAAATATCTCCTACATAATATTGAAGATAGAACTTAATTGAACCCATCAGATGATAAAGAAACAGTGCTACACTTCAGATCACTCAACTGCAGCTTTGTCCTTGACCCTTTCTCCCACTGCCCCAGCACCCTGTGGGTTTCTTCCATGGCCTTTCCCCTCTTTGAAGTCAGTGGGGGCACTGAGCTTACAAAAGTCACCCAGAGTACAGAGGAGCACAAGGACAAGGCTATTTGACTTTCCGCCCTGGCAATGATCATGGGGTGGGTGAATTAGTAAGCAGAAAGAAAAAATTCTAACCTTAGTTCCAAATGCAAAGCAAGCAATTTTTTCTTTCTTTTTTTGAAGTTCAATATTGTTTTCTTTACTTTTTTTTTTTTTTAATATTTTGTGTTTTTACCTTTGCCCTTCCTGTTTCCAACAGAGGTTGGAAGTACTTAAAACTCTTCAGAAAGCATGTTCTGTTGATATTTCTAACAGGGACTGGAACAGAATGTATGACTTCTGAACTTCTCCCCCTTTGATGCACTATCCCTGAAGCTGGAAGTGCAAAGCATGAATGTATCAGGCTTACATTAGCTCTCAAGGGACTGCCAAGATCAAGGCGTCACTGACGGGGGTTCAAAAGATGAATAACCAAGCAGACCCCTTCAGTGTTGCATTAACACTCACAATTAGGACCGGGGGTTACCCGTGCTCTCCTTCAAGCAGAGATGTTTTATACACTTTTAAAATTGTACATGAGTTTCAACAAGTATCATTTATTAAAACGTTTTGAAACCTTACAAAGAAAGATGTTTTATAAACTCTTACTATAATGGCCCATCACTACATTTTAATTAGCTGTTAGTATTTATTAAACATACAATTACTATCTTATTAAAATAAAAGCTGATTGTCAATTAGAGAAACTTGATTTAATATATTACTACTTTGGCTATTTAATAAGTTAATATCAACCTCTCCCTTTTCAACAGATGAATAAAAATTTAATTACTTTATATTAAAATTTTCTGGGTAGTTTACTTTTATTGCATTACAGGATTTATTTTCTCTTTTAATCTTCTTTGACTTTCGTGGGCCTACATCAATCCATCGGGTAACTTTTCTACCACATAAAACAAAGACATTTCCCTTGATTCTATGCCTGACCTGATAGATGGATTCTGACCGCAACCAACTGAATTTATTGCAATTCAGTAGATGTTAATTGAACACTGTTCACACGTAAGAAATGATGCTAAACATTTTAGGGAATAGAGAAAGAGGCCCTAACGTGACTAACTGTGCTGATTTGCCCAGAACTGAGGGACGCCTGGGAAGTGGACTTTCAGTGCTAACACTAGGAAACTTCTAGGCACACCAAGATAGGCATTTTACCCTAACTGAAGTCCTTTCATTAGGAAACTTTCTCAAGTAGAAAAAGACAATGAACTAAAGAATATATAATGTGCTATTAACCTTTACTAGATGGCCAGCATTACAAATAGGTATACATTGGTTCTAAGTGGCCAGAAAATATGCTACCATAATAGTTTTTGTTAATATTGACAATAATAATCATGATTTTACCATACCTTGTTTTAATGTGAAGCTTCATAGAATATATGATACTTATGGTGCTCTTAGAATTCTGAAAAATTCTCAAAAAGCTGCATTAAGTTCTCCTTAACTTAGGGCTAGAAACTTCCTGATGCTAGAAATGATAAACATTGAGATTATCAGTTATACCTTCACTGCCTAGTGCTTTATGTTTTTCAGATTTCCTTATGCAATTCTCTTGGTACTGCTGCATGAGATACACAAATTAATGCATCAAAAAACAACTCCATAAGATATTTCCATCTTACATATAGAAATACTGAGGCATAGGGTTAAGTAAGTGGTCCAAGTATGAAAGTACAAATGGTAGCCAGGATGTGAACTCCACCAGTCTAGCTTCAAAGCCCAAGGTCATAACCATAACTACTACCTGCCTTCCTGCTGCAGCACTTGGTGTTACAGTACTTATTATTCAATTTAATTGACACTTAATAATAAATAGGGTTATCCCACTTCTATAACTAGCACAGCAAGCAAGGTCAACTTTGAACAAGATTACTATAGCAATATTCACTCAATCAACATGAATATGAGCAAACTCCAGGAGACAGAGGAGGACAGAGGAGCTTGGCATGCTACAGTCCATGGGGCTGCAAAGAGTTGGACCTGACTTAAGGACTAAACAACAACAAGCCTAACATCAACCCATATAACAGAATTTATTTACTCACCAAGTTATAAACCAAGGAGAGTTGGGGAATCAAAGGAATGAGTGGAAAATGATCACTTCCTTGGGTCTTATACTCTAACAGGGAGAGGAAATGTAAGTTTTGATTTGTTTTGTTTTGGATTCATTTATTATTTTTTAAACTGTGGTATCAAATGGATGTAAGCTTCATTTGAACAAGGAAACATACATAAGTAAACAAAGGGTTTCCACTATGAAGCAAGTGAACAAGATTTAGGGCTCCACCTACGTGAGCCTGGGCTTCCCCAGTGGCATAGACAGTAAAGAGTCTACCTGCAAAGCAAGAGACCCAGGTTCGATCCCTGGGTCAAGAAGTTCCCCTGGAAAAGCTAATGGCTACTCCAGTTCTTGCCTGCAGAATTCCACGGATGGGGGTCCTAGCAGGCTAGAGCCCATGGTGTAACAAAGAGTTGGACGTGACTGAGTGACTAACACATTCACTTTTCGCTCTTCAGTATCCATCCCCCTTCATCATTCAGGAGGAGGGGTGACCTGGAGTTGAGTTCTAACCAGCATGGCTTAGGAACCATTGCTAGGGATTCTAAGGTCATAGTATCTGTGATCACATCTGGGTAAAATAATGGAGAGAGTTTTCACAGATCTGGTGGGATCTGATGTGGGCCGTAAATCATAAGTAGCATTTCTCTGATTTTATTTAGGAAAGTAGTTTTTTTCTATGGGGATGGTCAGCAAGAAAAGCCAGCCATTTAACAAAATCAGGACATTTGCACTGAGAAATTAGGACCAAAAATGGTGTGAGTTTATAAAATGGCTTCCCTGTAGGTTTACTGGAGAAAGAAAAATCGCTAAAAACAGGTAAATCAAAGGGAAGAAGCTGAATAGTCCTCAAGATAGTCTCAATGTTTGTGCAGTTTTACTCTCACTGGGATATAAAACAAGAATCACACAGGTCTTTTCACAACTTCAATATAAATAATATTAACTACGCCCTTAAACTATTAGAAAAATAAAAAATTCAGTCAGACTTCATCTTGTTATTTTAAAAAATTGTAGAGTTCTATCAAACTACTTGGTATATCTAGATGGGAATCCACTTAAATGTACATAAAGAAAAAATAATGCAAAATACAGCTAAATTCTATGCCATACTGGTGACATTTGCAGATTTCTGCAAGCTGCCAGAAGTAGGTCATGTGGTGGCATGGATATCTGTATCCTGACTACTACTTTATTTAAATGATAAAGTCTCCATATACACTCTAAAAATCAAGGTGTGCCATTCAAATCCCAATTTATGTGTCTGGTCATTCAGTTCAGTCGCTCAGTCGTGTCCGACTCTTTGCGACCCCATGAGCTGCAGCCCGCCAGGCCTCCCTGTCCACCACCAACTCCTGGAGCCTACCCAAACTCATCTGGTCATTATCCAACCACAATCACCAGAACAAAAAAGCCAAGGACTTTAGGATGAATTATTATATCTAACTGAGTTTTATTTATTAATCTGAAGAAGATTAAAAAGTAGAGAAATACTTAAGAGAATTTGATTTGGATATCAGTAATCTGATTTCAGAATATGCTGTATATATTTGACAATTTGGCTAATCAGGCTAAATGTTAATACTTGCAATTCCTTTTTAAATGTGTTAAGTGACTAGTCAGGTCTTTGCTGGTGGCTCAGCTGGTAAAAAAAGAAACCCGCCTGCCAAGGCAGGAGATGCAAAAGATTGAGATTTGATCCCTGGGTCAAGAAGATCCTTGGAGAAGGAAATGCACCCCACTCCAGTATTGTAGCCTGGCAAATCCTAAGGACAGAGGAGCCTGGCAGGATGCTGTCCATGGGGTCCCAAGAGTTGGACTGGGACCAGGTGATTAGTCTAACCTATTCCCGTCATCTTGCCTGGAGAATCCCATGGACAGAGGGCTGTTCAGAGTCAGACACGACCGAAGCGACTTGGCATGGCACGACAAGTGATTCGTTTTGCAACTTTACATTGAAGTCTAGTGAAGTTTATGCACAGTAACAAATTATTTAAGAGAATACCATGTATGTTTCTGAGGGCTTCCCTGGTGGCTCAGATGGTAAAGAAATCTGCCTGGAATGAGGCAGGCCCAGGTTCATTCCCTGGGTCAGGAAGAACCCCTGAAGAAGGGAATGGCTACTCCCTCCAGTATTCTTGCCTGGAGAATCCCATGGGCAGAGGAGTCTGGCAGGCTACAACCCATGGGGTAGCAAAGAGTTGACATGACTGAGCGACTAACACTTCTCACTTTCATATATATTGCATTTATTTAATTTACAAGATTTACTTTAGTATTAGGGAGAATTTATAGTCACTTGAATAATTTAAGTTCCTTAAAAGAAACTATAATCCATCTATAAATATATTTCAAAATGAGACGTGTATTTAATAATTTTGTAAATGGAAAAAATGTATTAAGGCATCTTAAGAATGATTATTATCATTTGTTATACTTACTAATAGAGATGAAAAACAAAGCAGAGCAAGAAACCAAGTTTAGGATATGTAATATCAAAAAGTGTGATATTGAATATTTAAAGCAAAATGTGAACAAAAAATCCTCCCTGAAGACATCAATACTTACATTGGCATTAGGTAGGTGAAATGAATTCACTATAAATAAAAATACTTTCTGTGATAACTTGGTAACCATGGAACAATTAAGAGATGCAGACACAGTTGCACTAAAAAAAAAAGTAAATAAAATGAATAGAAAGCTACTCTGTGATTGGACACTCCCAGACAAGGAAGGGAAAGTTGATATTGTACCAGGTATCATGTTGATTTCTCAAGTGTCTTAGCATTTGGACAACAAGGAATTGGAATTCTGAGGGAAGTCAGGATGAATATTGTTACACAGAAGAAATTTCTAAGGCTTAACGGACCACTTCGCATCCTGCACAATGAGTATCATTATCTGTCTTTCATAATTCTCATGCCACCCCTAAGAACAAAGTGACTGAGATATTCCACACAGTAATTAAGAAGTGGATGGTGATTCTGGCTTTAATTTCATCTGATTGAAAAGTTATGGGACTCAAAACTGAAAGTAAGTGTGGGCCATATAGTTCACACTGCATTATCGTTCAGTCCCTGGTGAGGAGCGGGGTGGGTGAGGGCTGGTGTCTGCGGCTGGCATTGCCATCACCCATTACTCCCCACGGCAGCCGGAGGAGGCCTAGCTCTGTGATATTATGAATGATGGAAGGGTCTCCTCTCATTTTAAACATGGTTGATAAGGAGATATACCGGGCTGATTTTATTCAATAGCTCTGTAGCCCTCATAGCCTAACGGTATAATTTGACAAGCAAATTTGAGAGCCATTTTATTTCCTATATAGTTTGGATCCTGCTGGAGGCAAACAAACTCCACACACTTTCAGCCTCCGCAGAAAAGTCCTCATTTGTGAGAACCACATCAAGGCACCGGTTGGGGGTTTTCTTCAAAATGAAACATCTTCGGCCAGTTGACATTGCAGAAGGCTGGGTCGAGCAAACTGTATCAAGAGGGAAGTGTTTGCTGACAGTTTGACAAAAGTACATGTTGCTTTTGCTTCACCAGTGGAGAGGTTAGGCGTTACACTACCACCCCCAACGAGACCTTGGGGTATTGCCTAACTATCCATTCACAGCTTTCACGGTGATGAATGAGGTCTTAGCAGATGCCTTGCAGAGAGGGTTAAAGAAGAATAGATTCCTCATATGTCTGCCCTTTCCCCCTCAGATTGGACCAGGCAGATGCTTAGAGACAGAATGGTCTGGGCAGTTTAATGAAACCCATCTGCTTTGGCAGTTAACAGAAAAGTCTTTCAGAAGCTCTTGGAAAGCAAAAGCAGTTTAATTTTAAAAAGTCATATATAAGCATATGTTATTATATATTTTACACACACATATGCACATATAGCAAAATACATACTTATTTATTCCAAGGATAAAACTTTCATTTTCTGCAGTCCCAGTTGGACGGATATATAGCTGTATCTACATCCAGCACGGAGCCCTGACTACACAGTTTTGACATCAATAAATGGTTGTGTTGATTGAACATAAAGGAAACTGAACCAATGCAAATCCAAAACATTTTTGTTGGGTTTGCAAAACAGCATAGGGAATTTTATAGCAAAAGATAATTTATCGAAAATAAATGAATATTTTGACAGCATGAAGTATTGAAATCATACTGAATGCTTCCTTTCTCACAATGCCTTCAAGACTGATCTTCACATACAGTTGAAACTAAAAAAGAAGGGGTAAAATCATTATTTCAGCCTACATCAAAAATCATAGGTGATGTCTGAAAGAGATTTATTCTATACACAGTCTATTTGATACCATTTTATACCATGTGAACTATTTTTGTTTGAACTGGGGTTACATAAATGTTTAATTAAAAACATTTTCATTCATATTCAGAATTGAGTATATTGCAAAATATAGATAAACATATGTATCTGTCATGCACACAGATTTCCTAATGAAAGAATAAAACTAATTCAGAGAAATACTAGTGAAATTAAAAAAGCGAAAAACATTAATTTTGTTTAATATTTACCTATTGAAACTTACAAGTTTTTGATACTTCATGACATTTCCTAAATAGTTACCAATAATGTACCAGTGCTGCCAGGCAAATAATATTTTTTATAAAGAGAAATCTAATGAGCTGATATATTGTAAATAAATTGAAATTTTAGGGACGAGCTCTTAAAGCAATTCTTATTATATTAAATTCATTTTTTATTGAAAATATTCTTCATACAATGAAAGCTTTTTGTGAAAAATGTTCAGTTCTTTCAAAATCATGGCCAACATTTTTCAAATATTTATGAAGGATATCTAGGAGGCTAGCCTGAGGGTTATTTAATTTATAGCAAATACATAATTTTAAACTATTAAATGATATGCTTATTCTTCTTTATGAAGAAACAACTCATAATATCAGCTTTGGAACATGAAATCTCATCTGTTTTAAAGGATTAAAAAAACAGTTTAAAATCAAATAATTGAACTGAGAACTTCCATGCTAGCACAGTTTGAATAGAAATGAGTTATAAAAACTTCAGAGACCAAGCTACTGCTGCTGTTTAGCCGCTTCAGTCATATCTGACTCTGTGCGACCCTATGAACTGTCGCCCACCAGGCTCCTCTGTCCATGGGATGCTCCAGGCAAGAACACTGGAGTGGGTTGCCATGCCCTCCTCCAGGGGATCTTCCTGACCTAGGGATCAAACTTGCATTTCCTGCATCGCAGGCAGATTCTTTACTGCTGAGACACCAGAGAAGCCCCTAGGGATCATAATATTTGTTTAAAACAGTGGTTCTTAGATTTTAGAATGCTCCAGAACTATCTGAAAGGCTTTATAAGCAGACTGCTGTGCTCCACCCTGGAGTTTAGGACTCAGTTTTTCTGCAGTGGAATCAACCACATGCCTTTTCTGCAAGTTCCCAGGTGATGCTAAAGCTGCTTGACTGAGGACTATGCTCTGAGAACTGCATGATTACACTACCAATTTGATCTTTGAATGTAAATTCACTGCTACTAATAAAAGAACAAAAATATGAAATGATAAGAAAGGAAATGTTCATAAAGAACATTAGAAAGAAAGGAAAATGTTCTTCTGTCTGTTTGAAAATGGGCCTTTTATTTTTATTTTTGGTTTATTTATCTTCTTTTTGCTTGCCCAGCAACCCAAAGAGGAACCAGGAAATTGGAGGAGGAAACGTGAAGAGGCAGATTATTTATATTTATAGCCATTGACCTTGCTGTAAAAGAGTTTTCCAAATCTCACTCAGCCTTCTTAAGTCATGAAGCATTCTTCTTTTCCATTGCTGGGACTTACTGAGATGTAATGGTAATTTTATATGGATATTGTGTTGTATCCTTTATGATTTTTTATCATCACGCTACAACAGAACATACTTTGTGGAGTAGTGATAGAACGTCTTGCAAAATCTCTCCTTTTTTTTTTTTTTTTTCCAAACCTAAGCAAATATTATTTGTCTAAATTTGTTGGGACATTCTTAGCTCTCTAACTTGACTCTAACTTGATTCTGTTACAAATTAATATAAATGTAAACAGCTCTGGCATTTCCTCTCCATGACAGGAATTTCCTGGGATAGTCACAGTAGGCTTTACCCTGCAGGTCTTGCAATTATTGCTTGCTGCTTTGTTACCTGGGGTATCACAACGAGGCATCATGTTTGGATAACAAGGATGTGCTTTCATATCTGGTCCACAAATCAGTGTAAGCCTCCTTCTCAAATGAGAGCAAACGTGAGCTCCTTCTTCCTGCCTCTTCTCTGATGGCATCTGAACTTGAGCCCCATCACAAGAGGGAGATTTGTGGAAACCCTGGGCTCCTAGCCTAGTTCTCAAAACAGCATAGACACTCAGCTGGAGGAGACAACAGAAGAATATCATGACCTCATTTTTACATATTTCTTTCCTTAGAATGATCAGCTCTTTCCATGTCCACCTCCCCTCTTTCTGGGGGAAGACTGATTTGCACACACTCCCAGAGACTCATGCATCGTCTGGGGGATGTCCCTCAACATCTCAGAGATGCAGTTTTCCTCCTTGGGTGGCTCTGAGTGTATTCTCGCATAATTTTCAAATTCAAAAGGGAAGAGTCTGGTGCCCAGTAAAAGCAATTCAATCATAATCAGAGCTTCAAAGAAAAGAAAAGAAAAACTTGTTTGAAGTTAAAGTTCTTTGTGTTTCATCAGCATCAAGCATAACCCTGATGCCTAGTTACAGAAGGTACAAATCTCAATATGCAAGCAATGCCTAGAAAGAAGAAAGTCCAGCCTTTAAAAGAAGTTCATTCACTTTTAATTTATAGAATGTCTCAATGACTGCCTTTTAAATATTTTGTAAGCTAGTGAAGTTTGACAACATCGGTAAATATGCTAAGTTCCTTGTTGGCCTTATACATTGACTCTTGGTCCTAGGAAACAATTTTTTTTTTTTTTTTTGGTGGTGGGGGGGTTGTATCAGAAAGTTCATATTCATTCAGAAAGAATCTCCCCCAATTTTTCTTCCCTAAAATCCATTTTAAAAGATTCTAGCAAATGATCATATCATTCAGTGTGTGTCACGTAGTGGTAGTTGGTCTGTACATCACCCCCGTGGATCCTCTTGCTGTCCTTTGATGAAGTACAGTTAAAGTCTCAGCAACTGCCGACACTTTATAGGAGAGAAGAGCATTTTGAGAGACCCAAAATGTTCATCATTGGATCTATTTAGGGAGGCTGTACAGAGTCCTTCTTCCCCTAATCTCCTACTGATTTCCAATGCAAATGCTGCCAGCCAGGCTCATGGCCACAGGATTTAGTTATGCACTTCACTGAAAACCATGTCAATGCAAATTCAGAGGATAAACCAGCATGCAAATCCCCAAGGCCTCAGCAAGTTATTATTCAACCACAGTATTAGCAAAACAAGGTAGCAATTATGCAAGAAATCAGCTGAAAGGTTATTTTTAATTTAAAAATTTTGCATCTTCACAGCTGGGAAAATGAAACCCTGCCTCTTCTTTCTTGTAAAACCCACCCAGTAGAGGCCAAGAGACACATGATCACAGGCATGGTAAGCTGAGGCATACATGCACACACGTCAGCCTGCAGTTACACAGACTGTTTCAGAAAGGGAAAAGAGACTTCTGATGAGATGCGATTGTTATATTTTCTCCCATTTTTTTTAATTCATCTTTCAAGGATCAGAGCATAATTGCCATCCAGTAATAAAAGAGAGATGTTTTGAAGGTAATTAGCTCTGGGCAATTTTTTCACCCTCATTTTTGAACTTATCTCTGGTCTGACAATTGCTCTTCAATTTCACTTCTAGGTTCTGTTGCTAAGGTCCCTTCTGCTGAGACAGGCAAAAGACAGAGGCTCTACTTTTTATCAGTGTGGGGACCTATTTTCTGTTCAGAAAAGACCAACGGTCATTTATGACTGATAGAGCTATTTGGCATGGTGGTAAGAAGTTTACCTGCAATGCAGGAGCCCTGGGTCAGGGGAAAATCCCCTGGAGAAAGGAATGGCAACCCACTACAGAATTCTTGCCTGGAGAATCCCATGGGCAGAGCAGCCTGGCAGGCAACAGTCCATGGGGTCACAAAGAGTCAGGCATGACTGAGTGACTCTCACTTTCACTCACTTTTCTCAGTTTATTTCATTTAAGTCTGGAGAAACGAGCCTGCGTTGTTTCTCTAAGAAGGCAGCTCTCACCTGTCCAAGGTTCCCTGGACACCCTTCATTACTCATGAGTCAGGAGCAAGCTAATCACAGGTCCCATTGCAGTAGTTTCAGGAGCCAGAAAGACAGGCACTATTTTGGAAGGGGGAGATGGGTAGTTGTGTGGCTCCATTTAGGAACGGCTGGAGGTTAGGATGGCAGAGAGTGGGCTTGAGAACTAAAGGGTCATCGGCCTGGTCTGGGTGAGAGTGTGGGGTGCTCCATGACCTGCTGGGTAAACGGGACAAGTTATTCAACTTTTGGATCCCCAGGTATTCTGCCCGAGGGGTCTAACTCCTGTTTCTCAAAGTATGCCTGGCGTCAACAACACCCCAAAATCTCTGAATGAAAATCCCACTTAAAGCAAATTTCCCAGGTGACTATAGTCACGTTAAAATCTGACAGTTCACTTCAGTACCATACAGCAGGCCTCCCATAAATGATAACTTTATTAATTTACTTAGTACCAGCTGTGTCCCTGCTCCTATGATAGGTTCAGTGGCTGTAGCAGAAACCAGAAACGACCATTGAATTTTACTCCTATACTAGGAGAAACAGAGTCTCCTCCATGCAAAGCGTAGCTGCACACTGAGATGAGTGATCTAACGGCATTGAAGGCAGCCTTAGGACCACAAGCAGTTTACTTCAGCAGTGGTGTCGCAGGAGCTGGTGACAATTTAAAGTTTGTCCTTGACTCTGTTCGGAGAGATCCCCTGTCATTCCTTCTTTCTCAGAGCATTTTGATCTCCACATCCTCCTGCTAACCAGTTTTGCACTTCTGAATAGACGTTAGATCCCGTTAGGATTAAACATTCTCTATCTCCTCCTTGGCATCCAGTCCCGGACTTCCAAACAACTGTGCGCTCTGCATTAACTCAGCAGACATAAATCACTCATTTTGTTCCTCAATAGGGATCTCTCGGAAAAGGGTATTTAGCCTGGTAGGGGCGACTGATCTCTGCACTATTCTTCGCAGCTAGTGGAGCATCTGCAGCAGCTCGTGGGATTCTGAAAGGTCAAGCTCCCTCGCTGGACATGTATTACAGTCATTGCTTTCCCTTGGTTTTCCTCCTTTAAGTACTGTTCTCAGGCTCTACTGAGTCTTGACCTGTCCACCTAGGACTGCTGATTCCTGAGTTACTATATCCAGAGTAATAGCTCAGCCACACAAAACTGCAATGAATGGAGAGACCCAGAAGGACCAACCTCCAAAATAGGAAAATAGAAAAGAAGGCAGAATCTCAAAGCTGCCAGCCTTTGATACTTGGATGCCGAAGTATTGGTATTACAACAGTGGCTGAGACATGGATTCTAATTACCACCCTGCAGTATCTGTCTTCCAAAAACAGCTTAACATTGTCATTAACTAATACTTACAGAGCATCTTACCTCGTTGGGTCTTGTTCACTTTGTTCTGCCACTTACCTTTATTATTTTTTTTTTTTTATTATTGTTTTTGCCATACATTGTCAT
>ML664173.1:6458538-6519226 GCA_007570785.1 Antilocapra americana | reverse complement strand
GTCATGATATCACCATGGGTTTACATATGCTTCCCCTCCGGGTCCCCACTCCCTCCTCCCTCCCCCCCGGGAAATCTCGCTGCACCAGTCCCGAGCGTCAATCCTGGGCTGGCGATTTATTAGACACATGACAATTAACATGCTTCAATGCCCTTCTCCCATCTCATCCCACCCTTACCCTCATCCACAAAGTCCACAAGTCTATTCTATACATCTGCGTTCCTTTTGTTGTCTCCCATGTTGGGTTCTCATTACTGTCTTTCTAAATTCCATATATATGTGTTAATATACTGTATTGTTGTTTTTGCTTCTGGCTTACTTCACTCTGGATAATGGGCTCCAGTTTCGTCCATCTGAGTAGAATTGCTTCAAATGAATTCTTTTTTAATGCTGAGTAATATTCCATTGTGTATATATACCACAGCTTTCTTATCCATTCGTCAGTTGATGGGCATCTAGGTTGCTTCCATGTCCTGGCTATTGTAAACAATGCAGCGATGAACATTGGGGTGCACGTGGCTCTTTCAATTCTGGTTTCCTCGGTGTATATGCCCAGCAGTGGGATTGCCGGGTCATATGGCAGGTCTATTTGCAGCTTTTTAAGGAACCTCCACACTGTTTTCCATAGTGGCTGTACTAGTTTGCATTCCCACCAACAGTGTAAGAGGGTTCCCTTTTCTCCACATCCTCTCCAGCATTTATTGCTTGTAGACTTTTGGATGGCAGCCATTCTGACTGGTGTAAAGTGGTACCTCATTGTGGTTTTGATTTGCATTTCTCTGATAATGAGTGATGTTGAGCATCTTTTCATGTGTTTGTTAGCCATTTTTATATCTTCCTTGGAGAAATGTCTGTTAAGTTCTTTGGCCCACTTTTTAATTGGGTTGTTTATTTTTCTAGAATGGAGCTGCAGGAGTTGTTTGTAAATTTTTGAGATTAATTGTTTGTCTGTTGCTTCATTGGCTATTATTTTCTCACATTCTGAAGGCTGTCTTTTCACCTTGCTTATAGTTTCCTTTGTTGTGCAAAAGCTTTTAATTTTATTTAGGTCCCATTTGTTTATTCGTGTTTTTAATTCCAATATTCTGGGAGGTGGGTCATGGAGTATCCCGCTTTGGATTATAGCAGAGAGTGTTTTGCCTATGTTATCCTCTAGGAGTTTTATAGTTTCTGGTCTTATGCTTAGATCTTTGATCCATTTTGAGTTTATCTTTGTGTATGGTGTTAGAAAGTGATCTAGTTTCATTCTTTTACAAGTGGCTGTCCAGTTTTCCCAGCACCACTTGTTAAACAGGTTGTCTTTTCTCCATTGTATATTCTTGCCTCCTTTGTCAAAGATAAGGTGTCCATAGATGCGTGGATTTATCTCTGGGCTTTCTATTCTGTTCCATTGATCTATGTTTCTGTCTTTGTGCCAGTACCATACTGTCTTAATGACTGTGGATTTGTAGTATAGCCTAAAGTCAGGTAGGTTGATTCCGCCAGTTCCATTCTTCTTTCTCAAGATTGCTTTGGCTATACGAGGTTTTTTGTATTTCCATACAAATTGAAAAATTATTTGTTCTAATTCTTTGAAGAAGACCTCTGGTAGCTTGATAGGAATTGCATTGAATCTATAGATTGCTTTAGGTAGTATACTCATTTTCACTATATTGATTCTTCCAATCCATGAGCACGGTACATTTCTCCATCTGTTTGTGTCCTCCTTGATTTCTTTCATCAGTGTTCTATAGTTTTCTATATACAAGTCTTTTGATTCTTTAGGTAGAAATACTCCTAAGTATTTTATTCTTTTTGTTTCGATGGTGAATGGGATTGTTTCCTTAATTTCTCTTTCTGATTTCTCACTGTTAGTGTATAGGAATGCCAGGGATTTCTGTGTGTTGATTTTGTATCCTGAAACTTTGCTATATTCACTGATTAGCTCTAGTAATTTTCTCGTAGAGTCTTTAGGGTTTTCAATATAGAGGATCATGTCATCAGCAAACAGAGAGAGTTTTACTTCTTCTTTTCCAATCTGTATTCCTTTGATTTCTTTATCTGCTCTGATTGCTGTGGCCAAAACTTCCAAAACTATGTTGAATAGTAGTGGTGAGAGTGGGCACCCTTGTCTTGTCCCTGATTTCAGGGGGAATGCTTCCAGTTTTTCACCATTGAGGATAATGTTTGCTGTGGGTTTGTCATATATAGCTTTTATTATGTTGAGGTATGTTCCTTCTATTCCTACTTTTTGGAGGGTTTTTATCATAAATGGATGTTGAATTTTGTCAAAGGCTTTCTCTGCATCTATTGAGATAATCATGTGATTTTTATTTTTTAATTTGTTAATGTGGTGTATTACATTGATCGATTTACGAATATTGAAGAATCCTTGCATCCCTGGGATAAAGCCTACTTGATCATGATGTATGATCTTTTTGATGTGTTGTTGGATTCTATTTGCTAGAATTTTGTTGAGGATTTTTGCGTCTAAGTTCATCAGTGATATTGGCCTGTAGTTTTCTTTTTTTGTGGCATCTTTGCCAGGTTTTGGAATTAGGGTGATGGAGGCCTCATAGAATGAGTTTGGAAGTTTACCTTCGTCTGCAATTTTCTGGAAGAGTTTGAGTAGAATAGGTGTTAGCTCTTCTCTAAATTTTTGGTAGAATTCAGCTGTGAAGCCATCTGGTCCTGGGCTTTTGTTTTTTGGAAGATTTCTGATTACGGTTTCAATTTCCATGCTTGTGATGGGTCTATTAATATTATCTATCTCTTCCTGGTTTAGTCTTGGAAAGTTGTACTTTTCTAGGAATTTGTCCATTTCATCCAAATTGTCCAGTTTATTTGCATATAGTTGCTGATAATAGTCTCTTATGATCCTTTGTATTTCTGTGTTTTCTGTTGTGATCTCTCCGTTTTCATTTCTAATTCTGTTGATTTGGTTCTTCTCCCTTTGTTTCTTGATGAGTCTGGCTAACGGTTTGTCAATTTTATTTATCTTCTCAAAGAACAAGCTTTTGGCTTGGTTGATTTTTGCTATGGTCACTTTTGATTCCTTTGCATTAATTTCTGCCCTGATCTTTAAGATTTCTTTCCTTCTACTAGACCTGGGCTTCTGCATCTCTTCCCTTTCTAGTTGCTTTAGGTGTATAGTAAGGTCATTTATTTGATTTTTCTCTTGTTTCCTGAGGTGAGCTTGTATTGCTATGAACTTTCCCCTTAGCATTGCTTTCACAGTGTCCCATAGGTTTTGGGCTGTTGTGTTTTCATTTTCATTCGTTTCCATGCATAACTGAATTTCATTTTTAATTTCTTCTGCGATTTGTTGGTTATTCAGCAGTGTGTTGTTGAGCCTCCATATGTTGGAAGTTTTGAGAGGTTTTCTCCTGTAGTTGATATCTAATCTCACTGCATTGTGGTCAGAAAAGATGCTTGGGATGATTTCAATATTTTTGAATTTATCAAGGTTAGATTTATGGCCCAGGATGTGATCTATCCTGGAGAAGGTCCCGTGTGCATTTGAGAAAAAGGTGAAATTCCTTGTTTTGGGGTGGAATGACCTATAGATATCAATTAGGTCTAGTTGGTCTATTGTTTCATTTAAAGTTTGAATTTCCTTGTTACTTTTCTGTCTACTTGATCTATCCATTGGTGTGAGTGGTGTATTAAAGTCTCCTGCTATTATTGTGTTGTTATTGATTTCCCCTTTCATATTTGTTAGCATTTGCCTTACATATTGTGGAGCTCCTATGTTAGGTGCATAAATATTTATAATTGTTATTTCTTCTTCCTCGATTGATCCTTTGATCATTATGTAATGTCCATCTTTATCTCTTTTCACTGCCTTTATTTTAAAGTCTACTTTATCAGATATGAGTATTGCCACTCTTGCTTTCTTTTGGTCTTTATTTGCATGGAATATCTTTTTCCAGCCTTTAACTTTCAGTCTATATGTGTCCCTAGGTTTGAGGTGGGTCTCTTGTAGACAACATATATAGGGGTCTTGTTTCTGTATCCAATCGGCCAATCTTTGTCTTTTGGTTGGGGCATTCAGCCCGTTTACATTTAAGGTAATTATTGATAAGTATGATCCCGCTGCCATTTATTTTATTGTTTTGGGCTCCAGATTATCTATCCCATCGGTGTTTCCTATCTAGGAAAGATCCTTTAGCATTCGTTGGAGGGCTGGTTTGGTATTGCTGAATTCTCTCAGTTTCTGCTTGTCTGAGAAAATTTTGAATTCTCCTTCAAATTTGAATGAGATCCTTGCTGGGTAGAGTAGTCGGGGTTGTAGATTGTTTTCTTCCATGACTTTAAGTATGTTTTGCCATTCCCTTCTGGCCTGAAGCGTTTCTGTTGAGAGATCAGCTGTTATCCTTATGGGATTCCCCTTGTGAGTTATCTTTTGCTTCTCCCTTGCTGCTTTTAATATTTGGTCTTTGTATTTGATATTTGCCAATTTGATTAATATGTGTCTTGGGGTGTCCCGCTTGGGGTTCATTCTATTTGGGATTCTCTGTGTTTCTTGGACCTGAGTGGCTATTTGCTTCCCCAATTTAGGGAAGTTTTCTACAATTATCTCTTCAAGAATTTTCTGATGGTCTTTCTTTTTGTCTTCTTCTTCTGGGACTCCTATGATTCGAATATTGGTGCATTTAATATTGTCCCAGAGGTCTCTAAGGTTGTCTTCATTTCTTTTAATTCTTTTTTCATTTTTCCTTTCTGTTTCATTTATTTCTGTCATTCTGTCTTCTACCTCACTTATTCTGTCTTCTATCTCTGTTATTCTACTGTTGGTTCCCTCCAGAGTGTTTTTGATCTCATTTATTGCATTATTCATTGTATTTTGCCTCTTTTTCATTTCTTCTAAGTCTTTGTTAAAGCTTACCTGCATCTTCTCAATCCTTGCCTGCAGGTTATTGAGCTGTAACTCCAACTTATTTTCCAGGTTTTGGATCATTTTCACTATCATTATTCGGAATTCTTTGTCAGGTAGACTTCCTATCTCTTCGTCTTTTGTTTGGTCTAGGGGGTATTTATCCTGTTCCTTTACTTGCTGGGTATTTCTCTGCCTTTTCATCTTGTTTATCTTGCTGTGTTGTCCCTTTATTGTGGGGATTCCTCTCTATGGGAGGGGTTGGATGCGTGGTTTGTCGAAGTTTCCTGGGTGGAAAGGCTTGTGTGGTTTTCTGGTGGGTGAGTCTAGGTTTCCTCACTGTTACTCCTCACGTCGGCACTGGGTCGCCTCTCCAGATGCCCGATGTCCTCTGCCAGCATTCAGTTCCTGTTTTTTGGAGTTTGCTCGGCCTTTAAAAGTTCTTTTGGTATATTTATTGGGGAGAGAGTGTTCTCCCCGTCCTATTCCTCCGCCATCTTAGTTTCTCTTCCTGCCACTTACCTTTAAATGCAAATCTGACCACATTGCTCTCCACTGCTTACAGAGCTTCGAGAGTTTCTGTTACGGATTTCCCGAGGGGCCCAGAGGTTAAGACTGAATCTTCACTGCAGGGGTGCAGGTTCAATTTCCGGTCAGGAAACTAAGATCCCTAATGTCATACAGCTTGGCCAATAAATACATAATAAATAGGATTTCCCGGGTGGCACAATGGTAAAAGATGCAGCCTGTCAATGCAGGAGGTGCAAGGGATGCTGTCTGATCCCTGGGTCAGGAAGATCCCCTGGAGTAGGAAATGGTAACCCACTCCAGTACTCCTGCCTGGAAAATCCCATGGACAGAGGAGCCTGGCAGGATCACAAAAAGTCGGACACAACTGACCACAAACACACACAGACAGAAATAATAAATAAGTCAAAGTCTCAATCAACTGGGATATTCTGTGATTAAAAAAAAAAAAAAACAGTTTATATTAAGCAATGTAAACAAGGTTCAGTTCCCAAGTCCCTTCATCTACTGTGGCCTGTTCACCTCGGGTCTTATGAACCTACCATCTCAAAGACAGAGATTTCTAATATGCCTTATTACTCTGTGAATCTGGGTCTTTCATCACACTTATTCTTTGATATGAGATCTCCTCATTCCATTCTCTGCTTTTTTCTTCAATAGGTATTCATGTCTCCTCGGTGAGGTCTTTCCTAACTCCCTGAAAAAGACTAATTAATTAGAAATTCCCAATAATGTTTCCATTAATGTTTTTTACACTTTATTTTTTGAACACAATCATCTCTGAGTTTCTGCATGATTTCATATTATCTTGTGGCCTCAAAAGCATATATCCAGCCTTGAGTTGTTTATTTCCAGAGGATGATATAGGTGCCAAAGCACAGCATGCTCTTGAGGAAGATGTGTTCAGAGCATCAGGCATGAAAACTTGTGTCCATTTTAATAAATGGATGAATGAAGGAATAGAGGTTATGAACTGCTTCCATCCGTAATTGAAAACAGAACAAAAGTAAAGGCCAGATCCTTGCATATTGCTTGTTTTGTAATCGGTGCTGAGATATCTGTGAAATCAACAAGAAAACCCTACGGAGGCAGACAAAAGACAACCTTGTGAGCTCTGAAATTATATTTTTTGCCAACAACAACCATACAAGTACACCAGGTAGGCTCATTTCAAATCTTCCAGATTCAATGTCATTTTAGAAAAATATTTTTTTATTAGTGGATCAACTTCTGTGGTTAAAGAGCAATTTGTAAATATTATCTTTTCAACTCAACTAAAGCAGACAGGCTGCAAACATTACACTTATGCTCCAGAAGAGAGGCCAAGGGAGTATGTGTGTGCGCGTGTGTGTTTGCCTTTGTGTGTCTGTGTTGCGAACGGAAACCAACCTTCACTGCGCTGCTTCCGCTCCCGCCTGTCTCTCTCAGTGCCTTGCTAGATTACACAACGGCTACCAAGACGGTCAGGCAGATCCAGATCAGTCATTTAAATGACTCTCCTTCCAGGTTTCACACTGTGTAATGCAAGAGACTAGTCAACAACACAATTTCTACCTCTTTCCCCATCTCTTTAAAACAAGTTTTTTGATATGGGTCATTTTTGAAGTCCCCATTGAATGTGTTACAGCACTGCTTCTGTTCTGTGTTTTGCCTCCTTGGCCCCAAGGCACTGGGGGCCTGCTCCCCTACCAGGGATCAGACTTGTACCCCCCGCACTGGCGACGTCTCGACCACTGGACGGCCAGGTAAGTCTTGCTTCCATTTCTGTATCAGGCTCTCTCTTCTCTTTTCCAAGTGTGGCTTTCTATAACACTTCTTGTTCCCTGAACTGGGGAAGAAACTAAAAAGTATAAGCCATGTATTCTTCTCCCAGAGAGTCTGCAATTTAATGGATCACTAAAACTTGTTTCCTGTTTCAGTCATTGCTTCTTGACAATAATCACACTCTCCAAACTGCACAACAGAAATGCAAGTGTCAACACGGTCCCTACTGTATGAGAAGGTCTTCAAGGAATCACCTTCTGTGTGCCCTTAAACCCTTCAACAGAAGGGCCACGTTTTAGTTTATCCATTCGCATTCATTGCTGTGCTTCAAAGGACTTCAGTTATTCTGTGGGCCTCGTATTCTCACACTCACACAGCTCCTAATTCTGCTTTAACTCTAGTTCTCTTTTCTGTATATTCTACCCTCTCTACATACTCAAACTCTGCCCCTCTTTCGTGATGCATACCTCATTCCCACAAATAAACTTATTTCCTGATGATTCTTTCTATCCCTGAAATTCTGGTAAATATTACAAAGGTTAGCATATAATTGCATATTGATTTATAGTGTTCTCTATTTGTTCCATGTATGCACTTTATTTCCCCAAGGATGATCTAAGTTTACAGACTTTTACAAATATCATATCTTAAATTAGTTTGTATTCTCCAAAGGCTGAATAACACTTCTCGCTTAGGAGTTGGGATTGAAGCATGTTCACTGATTTTTCTTTCGCTTATGACATCATTTGTTCACAGCTCCATACCTTCATTCATATACTTCTCTATGCCTGGGGTTTCCTCTCTTCACCCACAACCTCATAAGCACCTACTTGTCCATCAAGACCCAGAGCGTTGAAGTATTTTTCCTTGGCCATCCCAAGAATTAATTTGCTTTACTTACATGCTCCTATGATACTATACACAGTATTCCATTTTAGCTGTAATTACAAACCCTTACAATGCTAACATTTATAAATTTATCAAATTCATTACTGTCTGTAGCAGACTGAAAAATGACCCCCCAAAGATATCCACCTCCTAGTTCCTGTAACTTGGGAATGTTATCCCATAAGGCCAAAAAAAAAAAAAAAAAAAAAAAAGGGAGGGGTGAGGTCTTGAAGATGTAATTAAATTAAGGATCTTGAGATTAAAATTTTATTCTCAAACTTGGAGAATATCTTTATACTTTTTCCTATTTTTCTATAGCTTATATGGCATGTTGTAATCTTTAAAAGTTTTAGCTGTAATAAATAATGAAGTCAAATCTTTACATTTCAATTAAATTTGAATACATTTAGCACAGTGTTTGATATTTTTATGCCAGCTGTTATTGCAGTGTTGATTCACTTAGCAGCCTATAGTCTAAAACTTGGGAGGTTTTTCTCATAAAGTAATTCATAACTCACAGAAATAAAAAGATTATCCTAGACCATCCAGGTGAGCTCTGAATCTATTCATGTCTGTCCTTTAAGGGGCAGATAGTGCGGAATTGTAACACATGTGAAGGAGAGCGTGTGCATGCGTGCTCAGTTGCGTCTGACTTTGCAACCCTATGTACTGTAGCCCGCCAAGCTCCTCTGTTCATAGAAGTTTCCAGGCAAGAATCCTGGAGTTGGTTGTCATTTCCTCCTCCAAGGGATCTTCCTGACTCAGGGATTGAACCTGAGTTCCCTGTGTTTCCTGCACTGCAGGTATATTCTTTACCACTGAGCAACCTGGGAAGCCAGGAGTAGGTGATGTGTACGCAGAGCAGATATTTGAAGATACTGATCTCGAAGATTCGAAGGACACATTCAAAAGCCAAGGCATGACTGAAGCTATCAGAAACTGGGAGAGACAGGAAAGGATTCTCCCCAAGAATCTTGATAGCGCATGTCCCCGGGCACAGATTCCAGCCCAGGGATACTGACGTCAGATTTGTGACCTCTGAGAATATGAAAGAATAAATTTCTGTTCTTGAAAGCCATTTGGTTTGTGGTATTAATAATGTTACACTCGCTGTGGGAAAGTAAGAGGCCGCCTCCTAAATTGCCCAAACTATTTCTTATTCTTTTCTCTCTGCATAAACATGCATGTAAATGCTTATTGAGTCCCTACTAGGTGCAAGGTGTGATGCTGCATGCTTGGGGATGCCACTGCAGTGAGGATTTTAAAGGCTGCATTTACTCTGACAGTGTTTTACTTGTTAATATGTCTCAACTGAAACTTTCCCTGAAAGTCTGGAGTTGAATATCCAACTGCCTGTTGGACTTTTCCACTTGCATTTCCAAACGGTGCCTCAACGTTAAAATCAAAGAGACATAACTTTTGATAGATTCACTCCAGTTGTGTTCTCTGGATTTCACACTTCTGCTTTACTCTAAATTACTACATCCACTAACCAAGCTGCATAATATAAAAGTCTTTTTTCCTCTTCCCTCATCCTCCATGTCCAACCCATCTCAACAAATCCTCTTCTCCCTGCCTGGAAATTATCTCCCATTTTCATTCATCTCTGTTATCACCACCATCACAGGCATCCGTGGCTCT
This sequence comes from Antilocapra americana, assembly GCA_007570785.1. Classification (NCBI taxonomy): domain Eukaryota; kingdom Metazoa; phylum Chordata; class Mammalia; order Artiodactyla; family Antilocapridae; genus Antilocapra; species Antilocapra americana. The sequence continues at coordinate 6,509,550 of ML664173.1, read as the reverse complement.
AAGTACTATGGTGGTCTCCTAAATGATTTCCTTGCTCCGTCTGTTGTTCCTACTCCCTTTAATTCTGCATTCACTTTCCAGTATGTTCTTTTAAAAGAACAAAACAGGGAATTTCTTTGTGGTCAAATGGTGAAAACTCAGTGTTTTCACTGCTACGAGCCCAGGTTTGATCCCTGGTTGGGGAATTAAGCTCACATCCCTGTGTGGAATGGCCAAAAAAATAAAACCACAAACCTACCTAAAAATACTCTAGTGCTTTACTATTGCTATCTTAGCTCAGGCTGCTATTATAAAATACCATAAACCTGAAGGCTTATCAACACAAGTTCTAGAGGTTGGGAAGTCCAAGGTGAAGGTATCAGCAATCCTGTGTCTGATAAAGGTTTGTTTTTGGTTGCAAGCAGTTTTTGCCTTGCTAAATCTTCACATAGTGGAAAGCAAGCAAGCTAGTTCTCTGTCCTCTGATGAGGGCACTAACCCCATTCATGAAGACTCCACCCTCAATTACCTCCCTAAGTCCTCACCTCCAAACATTATCATATTAGGGGCTAGATTTCAACATATGGATTTTGAGGAGACCAAAATGCCTCAGTTCATAACAACTGTATTTCAAATAAAGCTTCAAATTCTTACCTTATCTCCTGAAGCATATGTCTCAGATTTCATTCCCTGCTGCTTTCCACTTTGCTCATTGTGCTCTAACATATGGCTTTATTTTAGATTTTCAGATAAATCTCACTCTTTTAGCATCTTTACAATGGGCTTTGCATTTTCTGACTAAAATGATGTATTTCCTCAGAATCACTTGAGGTCACATTATCATCACCTTTTAAATCCTAATGTTTAGAAGTTAACTGGTCCCTCCCTGCCACAAGAGCCAATTATAAATCTTTGCACCATACTTGGCATGTTCATTTGCATATCATCCTCATTAAAATGTAAGCTTCATGGTAGCAGGAAAACCCTCTCACTTTCACTTATTTCTATCACCAAGATCTAAATCAGTGTTAGCATGTCAGTGTTTAGCATAGAATGGTTTCTCAGTAAATATCTGTTGGAAAAATGGAATGAAAATATAGGAGACCACTGTTCTTACTGTTTAGTTGCTAAATCACGCCCAACTCTTGCGACTCCATGGATTGTAGCCTGCTATGCTCCACTGTCTATGGGATTTCCCAGGCTGGAAACCTTCACCAGAGGATCTTCCCTACCCAGGGATCAAACCTGAGTTTCCTGCATTGGTAGGTGGATTCCCTACTGCTGAATCACCAGGGAAGCCCATAGGAGTCCATTAACCATACCCAACTGATGAATAATCTACAAATTTGAATACAAAAAGTATTCATATGTTACCAGTCTGGGTTACAGAGGAGGTCCTACAGCAGGGACTTACACAATTATTTCAAGACTGTATTACTTTGCCTCAGTTCACATCGGAAGAACAGTGAAAACTGTAGCCCAAAGGAGACGAGGCCTTCTGTCTCTTAGGAGGTAACATCTCCTTTCCCAGGTCTTCAGTTTCAGGTTACACTTGTCCACCTGTATTTTTCCTGCCACTACTGCCACATTATTCATGCGGTTTTCTTGGCTGCTGTCATTTATTTGATGACCTTCACAACTCACAGTGGCAAGCACCACCGTGACCTCCCTGGGTTCATAGTTTTGAAGATGACCATGACCATAAGCTAGGCCACTGACTGCTCCCTTTCTCCACTCTGTGACACTTTTCCACACTCACTCCTGCCCTAAGTGGTCCCTGCTCTTACAGAAAGCCTGTACCATCTTTCTGTCTTTTTGAGTCCATTCTAAGCGGGTCTTGCTCACCAAAGGATCAGAGCTAACTACCAACCTATGTCTACTTGTACTCTTCTCTTTTTCTTCTTTCTCTTTATGCTGTGACTTGAATAGAAGACATGGAAGTTCACAAATCTGGCCTAATAATTATTTAATTTTAGGACTTCCCCAGTGGCTCAGTGGTAAAGAAACTGCCTGCAATGCAGGAGACACAGGAGGTATGGGTTTGATCCCTGGGTCAGGAAGATTCCCTCGAAGATATGGCCACCGTCTCCAGTGTTCTTGCCTGAAAAATCCCATGAACAGAGTAGCCTGGTGGGATGCAGTTCATGGAGTCACAAAGAGTCAGACACAACTGAGGGACTGAACATACTTTATTTCATTCTTTTTAGGAAGCTTTCAAACAAAACATATTATCTATTATTCCTTTATTCCAACCTTATTTACTTACTAGGCCCAGTTTCTTTAAACACAAATTAAACACATGAGATATGACAAGTAAAGATGCTCAATAAGTGGAAGATACCATCATAGCTGATGTTATCATTAATCAATTAACAAGGGAAAACCTAAGTTCTATTCTAATTTTTATGTATCTTTCTGCAAATGCTCTGCAAATATTGTGAGTCTTAACTGTGCAAACAATCCTTTTTCTCTCAGGGTGCCACAGCAATGATTTGAAAACAGAATATTCTGTTAGTCAAGAAATGATTCTTGTACGTGATGTCAAACATCAGCTTTCATTTAATTACCTGATCAATACACCTTTTGAAGTTATGCACACCTCGTTTCATGTGCAGATCAAGATCTTCGTTCGTGCCACAGAAGGAGAGGAGGAAGGATAGCAGTGTCCAGCATGTGATAGCGATTTCCTTATGATCACGCAAAAGGAAGATTTGTATAAAAGATGGACTTAGTAGTTTATGAAGCACATTCTTTCGACTTGGGAATATAGTCTATATTTATGTCTTCCATATTATAACACTGAAATATATTAACTACATCAATAAAATCTTATATCTTTATCTGTAAACTGTATTTCAAAATAACATATGGGGTCAACAGTACTTCAGGTTACTTTTGATTAATAAAGAAACTTTCATAACACATTCCTCTGGTAAATTATATGTTTCAGGTCCATACCCTGAAATCTCAAAATTCCAAAAAAAGAAAGAAATCAGCTCTCAATTTCTAGAGATTAGTCTTAGAAAAATGACATTAAATAGTTTTATAAAAATAGGAATTTATTTCAAAAATGATGACAAAAAAAATCCAAGGAAGATGAGGTAAATAATTAACAACAGGAAATATCAGACTCTTCAAAATATAATGAATTAAATATCACAAGAGATGGAATTTCCACTCACACTGATTTCAAAGGGATGTTCCTGCAGATTTTCTTATCTTTGTTTTAAGAGTTGGCCACCAGCCACTGTCCGTGTTTAAGGGTTAAAGCTATCCTTCTCCTAAACTCTGTCTGGGTAGATCTTAGCTCTTTGTCTTTGCCACTGGGCCTTAGGCATTTCTCCATGAGGAGGGTGCCATTGAATTCTAGAAACCCTTCAGGGCATAATACTGTCTGTCAAGCAAGGAAATTTCTTCAAGAAAAACTATGATTTCTTCTGCCCTCTTAGCTTAACTCTTCCCATAGTCCTCTAGGGTCTTCCATAATTCTATACATCAAAGGCAGGAAAAACCTATAATTTTGACAGCTGTGTTATTTCATTTCTAACCAAACACACTTTTTTTTTCAAGGAGGAGAAACAAAACAAGTTCATATTGTTTTTAAAGGAGACTCAACATGCTTGGCTATGAAACATGCAAGTCCCCCCCAGATTGAGACAGTACGGAGGGTAGCCCTGAGCCCCATATTTAACCCAACCACTGGAACTCCCCCCATCACACTGCTGAGTTCCCGAAAGTTTCCCTCTGATCTCACAGTTATTGTGGATTGAAAAACTGTGGAAAGAATATTTCAGAGTGGTTAGGTGGGTAGCCAGGCCATTAGCTGGTACGCTGCTGGCTGGATCAGGGACGGAGTTCCCACTCACAGGAAGACTGAGTCGTGAAGGCAGGAGCGAAAGTGGCATTTTCAAGTGAACCGAGCAGAGATCTGGCAGGGACTCTGTGCATTGACATATGGCCCTGTTTTCTTTGCCATGGTCCTTTGACCAGCTCAATCCCAGTGACAGTCAGGCATCACACACCTGGACAATTCTCCCAGCTCAAACCCCTACTCTTTTGTTTTCTCAGTCTCATCCAACGGATGTCTCACAGTGCCACTACTCCTATTGAAATACTAGTATTCTTTTTATTATTGTTCCTATCATAATACACATAAAAGGAATATCAGGAAGAGACTGCTCACTCATAACAACAACAACAACAAATAATATGTAGAATCAATAGCAATACAAATTAGTGTTCTCTTTCCACAAGAAAAATGGGGCTCTGACTCTAGAAATAACTCAGTCTGGTGTTTCCTCTCTGGGAAAGAAAGGTTATGTTCACACTTACTTTGGGGGGAAACACCTCTATAAGTAGATGACCCCTAAGGCAGCAATGGAGAAAACAAGCAAACTAACAAAAATACACTGACATTTCCAAACAATTACATTAAAAAAAATTGAATTTGAAGATCCTGTTGTATCTGTCTGAACAACCTCAACAACCTGAGCAATTTTTTAAACCATTCAGACTGAACTCTAGGCAAATTTTAATCAATCATAGTCATGAGACCACAGGTCTTGAAACTAAAAACATTTTCATTCTCGAAATCCATTACAATTCAAAGCCTTTCTTCTGCTGGTTCTATTAACTTGTAGTCCAAATTGTCATTTATTTTTTCAATCTTTTGGTAATGGCAAAAGTTTCAAACATACTCTTTTCACATTTCTTCACATAAAACTTGCCCACAAAGTTGATTCAACATTCCTAACATACATTCCTTCTTTCATCAAACACTAAAGCTAAATGTCTGTATGTAGGTCAAGAAGCAACAGTTAGAACCGTACATGGAACAACAGACTGGTTCCCAACTGGGAAAGACGTGTGTCTAGGCTGTATACTGTCATCCTGCTTATTTAACTTATATGCAGAGTACATCATGTGAAATGCTGGACTGGATGAAGCACAAGCTGGAATCAAGATTGCTGTGAGAAATATTAATAACCTCAGATATGCAGAGGACACCACCCTTATGGCAGAAAGTGAAGAAGAACTAAAGATCCTCTTGATGAAAGTGAAAGAGGAGAGTGAAAACCCTGGCTTAAAACTCAACATTCAAAAAGCAAGGAACATGGCATTCAGTCCCACCACATCATGGCAAATAGATGGAGAAACAGAGAGTCCCTTGGACTGCAAGGGGAGCCAACCAGTCCATCTTAAAGGAAATCAGTCCTGAATATTCACTGGAAGGACTGATGCTGAAGCTGAAACTCTGATACTTTGGCTACCTGATGGGAAGAGTTGACTCATTTGAAAAGCCCCCGACTCTGGGAAAGATTGAAGGCAGGAGGAGAAGGGGATGACAGAGGATGAGATGGTTGGATGGCATCACTGACTCAATAGATACGAGTTTGAGTAAACTCCAGGAGTTGGTGATGGACAGGGAGGCCTGGCATGCTGCAGTCCATGGGGTCTCAAAGAGTCAGACACGACTGAGCAACTGAACTGAAAGCTAAATGTCAAAGATACATAGCAAAATAAAATATGAATGAGTAAAATAATAGCTGAAAGTGAAAGTTTTAGTTGCTCTACTATTTGCATATTTGCATATTTCCATCGATGCCTGTGCTCATGGAATTCTCTAGGCAAGAATACCAGAGTTGCTTGACATTCCCTTCCCCAGGGCATCTTCTCAACCCAAGGACTGCACCCAGGTCTTCTGCATTGCAACCCACTCCAGTACTCTCACCTGGAAAATCCCATGGATGGAGGAAACTGGTAGGCTACAGTCCATGGGGTCACAAAGAGTCGGACATGACTGAGTGACTTCACTTTCTCCTGCATCGCCAACAGATCTTTACCACCTGATTCACAGGTGATAGCCCATAAAATCAAGTCAGTGAAGTCACTCAGTCATGTCCAACTCTTTGCGACCCCTTGGACTGTAGCCTACCAGGCTCCTCTGTCCATGGGATTCTCCAGGCAAGAATACTGAAGTGGGTTGCCATTTCCTTCTCCAGGGGATCTTCCCAACTCCGGGATCAAACCCGGGTCTCCCGCATTGCAGGCAGACACTTAATCCTCTGAGCCATCAGGGGAGTCCAATACAGTGAATAGAAGTCAAAAATTATCAGTCTCGTTGCATTCTGTCATGCTAACATTTTCTCATTTCTACTTATGTCTGTGTGGGCTAAGTTGCTTCAGTCATGTTCAACACTGTGACCCTATGGACTGCAGCCCACCAGCCTCCTCTACTCTTCAGGCAAGGAATAGCGGGAGTGGGTTGCCATGCCCTCCTCAGGCGACCTTCCTGATCCAAGGATCAAACTCACTTCTCTTACCTCTCTGCACTGGCAGCTGGATTCTTTACCACTAGCACTACCTGGGAAGCACCATTTCTATGCACACAATCCCCCAAATAACAAACTTAAGATTTTAAAATGTTTACTTTATAATTTTATGTATAATGAGTCTGCTAAGGAAATAAAACTATATATAGAATTAAAAGAAATAGGCTTTGTGGAAGTGAAGTCTAGAAACTCAGTTGCTCTTTGTGTAAAGAGCTTCTGTGTGAAATAATAACACTGGACTAAATAGTTCTGTGTTTCCTTCCAGCTCTTGGGGTCTCTGATTATTATTAGGCATTTTCTTCATGTTTCTTTTGGAGACTAGGGGCACCATTTTTAATTGGTGTGGTCTGTCTGTTTGCTTAGTTCAATTTACTCACCTGGTAAAAAGACACCATGACTGTACTGCCTTCACTCCAGGAGTTTCTGTGAAAACACAGCACGTGGGAGTACTTTATGGACTAGAAACACTTTGCAAATCATGATGGTAGTTCTACGTTCCATGCCATTAACTGGTACCAGAAAGCAGAATTTAGGGGTTAACGTGTGTGACCTTGACAGTCTAACTCAGGCTGAGTCTTTATCACCCCAGTGCCACTGAGTCTGGGACCTAACTTTCAAAACAGGGATTCAGGTATCTACTTCATGAGATCATTGTGAGATAAAAGATGTACAGCTCTCATCACAAGACCATGCCCATGATAAGCAGTAAATGCCAGTAATGATCTTTGTGTACTCCTAGCTTTGTTGGGCATGCTTCTGGGCAGTAATCATGAAAAAAAAAATTAAGAGAAAATAAATAAGAAAAAAAATAATTGTAATGATTTCCTAGATTGGCCATTTCCCAGAGATCGTTCTATCTCACAAAAGAGGTTGTTGTTGTTCACTTCCTAACTCGTGTCCAGTTCTTTGCAACCTCGTGGACTGCAGCACCTCAGGCTCCCCTGTCCTCCACTCTCTGGGAGTTTGCTCACATATTCATGTCTATTGCGGCAAGGATGCTGTCTAAACATCTCATCCTCTGCTGCCCTCTTCCCCTTTTGCCTTCAGTCTTTTCCAGCATCAGAATCTTTTCCAGTGAGTCAGCTCTTCATATCAGGTGGCCAAGGCCAGAAGTAAATAAAAGTTAAGGCTATTTGGCCTCTTTCTCTTTCAAATGGGAAAGAATAGTATATAGAGGTCTTTGATCACCATTCTCAAGATACGGATACTTTCTTTAAGGAGAGATGAAGATTGTATACTATTAGCAGCCCATCAGACTTTTTTCCCTCAAACTGTGCTTCCAAATACCAGCATTCCACAGGTGTCAAACAGGTGTCATGTTAGAAATAATCCTGTGATTTAGTAAAGTGAGGGAATGCTAAGTTAGACAAAGTTAAACACATTTCTTTCCTGTACATTTTTTCAGAGATGTTAATGAAATGATATGCATTATAAGTCCTTGGAAAGGGAAAATAGTATACAGTGATTTTAAACTACTCTTGGTTAGAATCATGTCATTAATTTGACTACTCCTCATTGTTTCATTCATTGCCCGACATCTATTAATAGTATATACTCAGTCACTCTTATTTGAATGAATAAGTAAGACACAGGCAGAATGAAGGGTAGAAAAGGCACCCAGACTAGCATTTGTAAGCAAATGCCTTATTTTTGCAGCTCACAACCCCTGAACAGGAAAACGGACACATCTTCTGGGGAATTTCCAGGTGGTGCTAGTGGTAAAGAGCTCACCTAACAATGCAGGAGACATAAGAGACATGGGTTCATTCCCTGGGTCAGGAAGACTCCCAAGAGGAGGGCATGGCAACCACACTCCAGGATTCTTGCCTGGGAAATCCCAAGGACAGATGAGCCTGGTGGGCTACAGTCCCTAGGGTCACAAAGAGCTGGACAGGACTGAAGCGACTTAGCATGCGCTCAAGGTAAAAACAGAAACGCATCTTGACCAGAATGTTAGTTTTAGTTGAGAATGTGGGGATGAGTAGATTTTCTACTATCTAGTTGACTTGCTATCCTTTAATAGCAAGAACATCATGGATTGAGGGGAGGGAGTTCTTGGTTTCAGCTACAATTGCTTTATTTATGATAAATTATCATCCTTATCTTAGGACAAGTATACAAACATTATTAGTGATTAATGAAATAACCTACTCAGCCCTTTAAATTATCCAGGCATCAGATACGATTCTGTGATCCTCTAATGCAGGAAATTGGAAGAAGTAGGCTACACTCAATCTGAAGCAATCTTTCTTTCTGTTTGTTGTACATTTAATGGCCTTTAATTTCATCTAAAGTCATTCTGTTCCCATGATCTGGAAAACATCTGCATGGGGCATGCAGGAGGCTTTTCCCGACGTCTGTTGGGCTCTTGAGAAGAGCGCTGAACGCCCTGTGAGAGTCCTTCGCTAACGTTGCAGCGGACCCTTGTCGCTCCTTTCAGTATTTCCACTTCCCCTCCACACCAGGCGCTTGCTTACACAGCATCAACCACTCTCGCCTTTACACCTTCTAATGTTTCCCTTTTGCCCTCAAATAAAGTTCAGACTTGCTTGCATGGCTTATGAGGCACTTCGTAGTTATCTCCTAGACCCATCTCCCTAGCTCACTTATCATGTCCCAGCTACACTGGATGTCTTTCAATGTCCTGAGTAAACGAATTTTTATCTCATCTCCATATCTCTGTCAGTGCTGTTTCCTCTTTCAGGTCTCTTTCATTGATCCTCCAACAGAGACTCCAAGTTGACTTCCTTCTAATTGGTAAGGAGCCCCTTCTGTGAATTTCAAAAGCATTCTCTTCTCCTAGAATCCATTTATCACTGCATTCCAAACCACAAGGCAAGTGTACTTATTTGGTCCTCTCATTAGATCTGCCTAATTTTTTTGTTTTTTTTACCATTCTATCCATAAGGTCTAAAGCAATACCTGCTGCAGAGCAGTTTAATGTTTTGTAAAAATTATTTGTTGAAAGAAGGAATAAAAAATAATGAAGATATCATGTATCTCTTTTAATAAATAATGGAGTATCCATATGTGTACTGGTTAAAATATTGTAAATATGATGGGTAAAGTCTACAAATAAATATATAATATAGAAAAAGCTGTTGGTGCATGCTTATAATAACAAATGTTCTGCAGGAGGAAATAGTGGTTGAGAGGAGGACATGGTGTAGAATATGGAGCTATGCGACATGAACCTGGAAAAACAGCAAAATGGATTTGCAGAAAACAGGTAAATTAAAAAAAAAAAAAAAAAAAACAGGCAAATTTCAAATCAAGAGAAGCCTTGGATTTGTTTAGAAGAACAAAGGGAGTGTAGTACTGAAGATGAATAAATAGGTTATAGTGTTTATTGAAACAGGTTAATTTTAAGATATTAATATTATCATGCTATCTGATTACCAAAAATACTATCCCTCTTCATCTTGGACACATGGTGAGACTAATTTTCCAGCTTCCCTTATTTTTAGGGATAACTGTGCTGCTACATGTTGCTCATAGACTAGGGGTGATCATGTCTCTTCCTGTCTCTTTCTGCTCCTGCAGGCTGGATGTACGCAAGCATGAGAAGGTCATGGAGCCACAGCAAAGAAAAGGCTGGGCTTCTAAATCACCGGGGGGTTAAAATCTGCCTCTTGATCAAGAACACACACTTCAGGTTGATATGTGAACAAGAAATACTTTCTACATTCTAAATTGTAGAACAGCATGGTAGAAATATTATTATAAACTTCAGGTTTTTTTTTTTTAATTTTCAACTGCATACATTTTATATTTTGTTATTCAGACATCACAAAGACTTAACTTGTATTAAAGATGTTAAGGTTACCAGGATTTCTCTGTATATAGAACTGACAATACTTTTATTTAGTTTATATTTCTTAGTGGCTATACATTTTCCAAAAGGAAAGAGAAGAAGTAAACAACATTTAGAACATATAGATGTATTAGTAGATAAATATATATATATATAAATATACAGATATAGTATAGATATCAACAGAGACTTTCAAGTAAATGTTAAAACTACATAATGATTTTAATATCCATTCAAGTAGAACCAAGATCTTACTATAAAGAAGTATATCGGAGACCTTAGCTGTCACAATTGGTAATCTACTTGGAATGTTCACAATCCTGAATTGATAATCCTAAACTTATCATTTTACCTAAGCCTGCAGAACCTTCCCTCCCTCCAACAGCTTTGCTAAACTCATCTAGCTCTGAAGAATATAGCACTCACTATTTAAACCATTCCCCAGTGTACTAATAAAGTACATGATTTTATATGAGTATATGCCAGTGGGAAATTAAGTACTAACTGCTGTCCACTTTCACATTCTATATCATTTTAACACATAGAAGTGTTTAATTGGATTTGAAAGGATGATTTTTTTCTCTATTAGGTTAAAGCACTTACATCTACTTGGGTGCTTTGGATGTGGGGGGTTAGGAGTCCTGTAGAGATTAATTGCATTGGAGCCTAGATTGATCCCTTGAAAAATCTAAATAGTACCAAGGAAAAAGGGAGAACTATAAAGTCCAAGCAGGTGAGTCAGGGCTGGAAAACTCAATTCTGCCAGTTTTTCAAGATTAGGGAAAAAAAAATCCAAAGAAATTGGAGAATATACATATAAAAAATAGGAATTACTAATACTTAGCAAAAATATTCACACTTGAATTTGATCATCATATCAACTAGGCCAAAGCCAAGCTAGCAAAGGCAAGCAAATAAGTGAAGAGGTCACATACTAAAAAAAAAAAAAAACCTAAATAAGTAAAATAAATAAATAAATTAAAAATGTGATTTTTGTTCATTTGGATTTGTGACTATTCCATTCCCAAATCCTGACATAATGTTTACCATAGCAATGTCACTCAAGGTTTTCCCTGGGGATCCAATGGATAAGACTCCATGCACCCAATACAGAGGGCCAGGGTTCAATCCCTGGTCAGGGAATTATATTCCACGTGCCACAACTTCTTAAGGGACCTGGCACTGCCAATTACATTTTTTAAAAATCAGAAAAAAAAAAGAGAGAGATACAATACAGCATCTGGTTATAGTAACATAGATCAATGCAGAGTTCAGAACAGAACTGAACTAATAGTCTTATCGTTTGTTTGTTATATTTTAGGATATGCCTCACATGTTCAGATCTTTCTTGTTACTTATGGAGCAGCTGAAATTCACTGCCTTTATAATTAGCAAGGTCATGAAAATTATATGAAGCATATATATATATAAATTATATAAAGCATCTAAGGAGAGGGAGATTTTTTCCTAAATTCAAGCTATGGAAACTGATTACAAATATAATCCCATCTATGTTCATACACAAAAATTTAACCAGAATAACACCCTAATATCAGGGGTATAATTTTTTCACTTACTCAACTTAAGGATACGAAGGACATAATTCCCATAATAAGATAACAGTATATGTCAACAAAATACAAAAGACCTGCTTTATTGCTGTGCAATTATGATAAACCCACTTTTTATTAATCTTCCACCTGAGGCACAGCATTAATTACTGATGTTATAGTACCCTCTCATTTAATAATTGAGGCAGCTGCCATACATATAAAGATGCCAGGAAAGATGCAAACATTCTTGTAACCTTGCTTATTAGCTTTGACAAGTACTCTTTTGCTGTAAGATCGCCACCATCACATTAGATACGATTAGATGAAAAAATAATTTCCATTTGAATGGTTCGATCTGTGCTATTTCTTTATTAAAAGCACACAAAAAACTCGAAATGTACGATTGTGTTTGAATAGTTATTCATGGAATACAAGGCAGAGTTTACTTAAAAAAAAGAAAAACCCAGTCCCTATTTTTACATCTCAATGTGCTGAAATGTACTGGGAGTGAACATCTGTTAGAAGAGTTAGATAGGGACCTTGCAGCATTCTTCTCTCTCCTAAACTAGCTCACTGGCACTTAAAACAGAACTAAATAAGCTGGCTTGATTTGCTTTTGTTCCAGGAGGAGGATAAATTCTGATTACCCCTTTGAGAAAGAGGCAAATTTAATCTGTCTGCAGCTAGGAAGTGAAGGCTACACACCATTCAGAAACTGTAATTCAGGTTCATGCTGCAAATACAGAAGATATGAAATAGAAATCTAAAAGCTTAGTCACTAAATCTGAGGGACATTCATTTGGAAACAATAGCTAGAAACAGGAAGAGAGGTAATGCATTTCCATATTTGCACAAATGAGCTTCCAAAGGAGGTGCAGAAATGAAATGAGATGTAAAAGAAAGTTTCAGACAGCTATGCCATGGAGATGAAATGAGGAGGGCCTTAGCAGGTAAATAAAGATAAGATGTCCTACTCTGGGCAAAGAGGATCAGCATCTGCCTGTTGTCTACATCACAATCATACAAATGGAATACATAGAACACTTGACCTCTAGCCTCTCAACTCAGTGAGGAATATTCCTGAAATCAGCATGTAAAACATTAGGAGAAAATAAAATATAGTAGAATAAAGCTGCATCTTAGAAATGCAAAATCTCAATTCTATATTATGCCTTCTCCTAAACTAACTTTTAGGTAAAAACTATCTGCTTCAAAAAGAAGACAAAATAAGATTAGGAATTTGAAATCCAAAGGCCATAGAACCTGAAACATGTCAGTGGAAATCCCAAGCTTAGTCTTTCTAACCTCTTTGCAAACCATATGTCTTTACTTCCTACCAATTTCTGTAGTATATTTGTCTTATGATACACTTTTTAATGTTTTTATATTATTCTTATCCTAATGTTCCTTGTACATGGTTTTCTTCTTGGGAGTTTGCTTGTTTAAGTGCTCTTTAATTGAATATTATAGTGAATTCTTTTCTAGCATAAGTTGCCTCAAGTTTATCTTGTATGTAAGTTCAGATTTGTATACTCTGGGTTTGTCTAAAAGAGAGTTCTATTGTAGTTAGACTTTGTATTGGCAGAGATCCAGGTCTTACAATTATCTCTATATAGGATAAACCAAAGCCTTGGGTCTTGAAGCCTGGTCACAAATAAACAGTCACAGTATTCCCTGGAAGCTGTTAGAAATGCAGAATCACAGGTCACACTCAAGCCCTAATAAATGAAAACCTGTTCTTTGATAAGATGCTCTATCGATCATATGCTCATTTACTTCTGAGAAGCACTGCACCAGTCTAAAGAATTTTCTGTGTAACTTATTTAAAGATATATACAGTGCTAGCAGGGCAGTGATTTTGAGGGCATGGTGATGCAGAGCTGGCGGTCCCGGGTGGTGATGTCATTACGGCAGTGGTTTTGGTGGCAGTGATGGGGGTGATGATGGTGGCATAAGTCTCTTTCCCTGGTCCCTCTATATGAAAGAAATATCGCTTCTATCACTTTGATATGAGAAGATCATTAGAGAAATGATTAATAAAAATGAGAACATTGTATTTACCAGAGACCCTATGGGGGGAATTTTATGCCTTTGTGGAGAAAATACTGATAAATTACTTGAAAGAGAGACAAGGTTCCTAAAGTTTATGCCAGAGAAGGAATAGAAAGGATAGATCTTGGTAACAAACAGATAATTTGAGGGCCAGAACTGAACCTGACACGATGCAGTAAGCTTTCCCCTATTACCTTTACTAAATCTCCCAAATAAGACTCAGTTGCTCCTCTGAAGAATTGCTGACCATATTTGATTATGGTAGTTCTGAAGTGTGGATCCATTGCTATCTTTCCCATAAGAGTTATTAGTTTGTGTGATATGTCTTTATGATTCGTCTCAGCCCAAATTGCCATGAGTATCTGGACTTGAAAAGTTTTCAAGAGTTTTCGTCCTCTATCGTGTTTCTTCCTCTATAAAGGAACACAATACAGGGACTTTGGATGCTTTGAAACGGCGGGTGAAAGTAAGACCCTGGCTTTTGGAGAACTTTTCATAAGCAATCAGCTCATCCTCTTTATCTTTTTGGCCTGCGGCATTTTCTAGGGTGGCTTACTAACTCAATTGGATTAAGGTCTGGGGACCTGTGAAAAAAAATGCAATATGCATTTATTGCCGTGTTATCATCTCCCTCTGCCACACACAACATTTCTACTGTACAAAAGATGTGCCGGCAAGCAACTTCCATCAAAAGCTGTGCCGTGCGCCGTGAAGAGCTCACCCCACGCCTGCCCTCAGTTTGAGTGAACGCCCTCACTGGCTATCAACACGGGGCCATGATGTGTTTAGGAGGTCAGTGGGAGAGCCTAAAGCAGCATATTAAAATTGTAATTGGCACCTATTCTGTCAAGGAAGTTTCCGCGTTTGTCATTTATGAAGACTATGATAACAGATGTCCATAGGCCTCCTGCAACTCAGGTCTTCCTAAAACTCTGTGCGGACTAGTATCATGTTTAGGTGGCTAAAACTGCTGTTTAGCACTTTGTTCTTAAAGCGTGACCTCTTTAAGAGTGCAAAGAGAAAATCAGATTAAAATAAAATTGTCGTATTGCAAAGTTGAAAACAAACCCACAAACCTGAAAAGGTGGGAGAATGGCTATGTTTATCCTAGAAAGCCATAATGTGTGCTGTCTTTAGGGGAAAATATTTCGGGGGGGTTAATATTCACAGTGCCTGTCTAAGGCAGGAAATTGAACTAAGTCTCTAGAGTCCCACTGTCAATTCATCAGGATAAATAAGAGGCTGCAATCCAGCATGTTCCAGATGAGAAGCAGGCCTGAGGCAGCTTCTGCCATATTTCATTAGCAATCTTTCAGATCACTGGGTTATACCTAAGGAAAAACATATATGTCACATAACGCAATGAAGACCAAAACAGGTGGTCAGAAAGAGAGAAAGGAACTTCTGTAATTATGTGAAAAGATAAAATGAGAATAAAATATAGTCTAGAATGAGTTAATATATTAACAAAATGTTTGACATTTTGTTTTTCAGTGTCAATGGATTGAACATTTTAGTTAGAGATTTTTTGTTGTTGTTTCTTTCATTTCATAATCATTCATAATGTACCCTGTAAAATATATGTACTTACATTAAATATTTAGGGGGAGGCAGCAATAAAGGAAGATCACAGTCTTTGAGTACTTCCAGTAGCAGAAGGGATTTGCTGTATAAAGTCTGCATCGAGATAATGCATGCATTTAGCTCTAAGCCCATGAAGCTCCCAGATCCCTGCAGAAAATTCTTAAATAGATATTTTAAGAATTATACCTATTTGGCTATAATAGGTAAATCTTTGGTATCCTACTCATTTTTTTTTTTAAGTGCAAGTTTTTTATGTGTGTGTTCAATATGGCCAATATTTACAAACATTATTACAGTTATACTATAATTGTATGTAGACTTATTGTGAGAAATAAATTAGCTGTGCTATTTGAAAAATCACATTTTAAGCTGCAAAGCATTGTTTAGTTTTATAATACAAGTACAAGACCATACTGGATATTTCAGAGGAACCCACATTCCAGTGGAAAAGCAGAGCAATAAATGGAGACCAGTTGTGTTCACATAAATGGGGTGACCAAGAAATGCTAGAAGAACATTTAGAGATGTACATTGGGGCCGTATTACTGACAGGCATGAATACAAATTTCTGAAGGTTTCTGAATTGTGTTAAAAGGAAATAAGCTAGTGATCACTGGCTAAAGAGAGCTTATGAAATGAACTTTCAAGAGGCTACGAACAGACTTCGGAAAAAACACACAGAAGTGAAAATGAGACAGTAAGTGGAACAGATATTGTAAAGAAGACAGCCTGAGTGTGGTAGAGATCAAAAAGGGAAAACGAGCTTTTTGTCTAAACAAGGGTGCCTAAAAAACAAAAGAAGGCTAGAAAGAATAGATACAGATGAGATTTTCATATTTAACCTCAAATTTTCCTGTTTAATGATTTTATTTTTCTCTTGATAAGAATTCCTAGTGACTGCCTGACACAGAAGTTCTAAGATATACACACACACACACAAGGCAATTAAATTTTAACAACTGGAAAAATTTTTGCTGAAAAGGACTGTTAATAATATAATAAAATACTTCAGTGTTTCTCATCCTCCGTGTGGTCCTCTGTATTGAAAATATTTGATGTGTTTTCAAAGACCACCCAGAGTTTCAATTCTTGCTTTTCTGACTGCTCCCTTAATAATGTTTACTTTTTCTTCAGTTTTTTCTGCTTTATTTGAATTTGGATTCCTTATACGTCTAAACATCATCATACATTGGAACTCATTGAATAAAATGGCAGAGGTGTAGATAAAAAGCCAATTCTACAAGAGCCAGATTTTAATACAGTGCATAATTGAATGTAACAATCATCTACAGAGTATCATCTACAGATAGGTTGCATAGGATTTATTGTACATCTTGATAATAACTTCTAAGCTTTTTAAAGTAATTATAACAACCGATGGTAAAATCAACTCAGCCACAAATGATAAGGGCTCCATTGATCATTCTAGCTAGAAGTAAATTAATTAAGGATAACATACTCCCTTGAGGCTTCTTTGGTGGCTCACTGGTAAAGAGTTCACCTGTGAATGCAGGAGACGTGGATGTGATCCCTGGTCAGCAAGATCCCCTGAAGAAGGAAATGGTAACCCACTCCAGTATTCTTGCCTGAGAAATCCCATGGACAGAAGAGCCTGGCAGGCCACAGTCAACGGAGTCGCAAAAGAGTCCAACACGACTTAGTGCCTAAACAACAACAACAGAACATACTTTAAATCCCAAAAGACAAAATAAAAATATTCAGTAACTACCTATCATAAGTGGCAAAATCTTCAAGATATTTTCTAGACTGTCTACTGTCCAAAACCTAGTCAGTTGTTTAGCAACAAGAACATCACTAAGGTACAATATTTTCTTAATATAAAATTTCCAATTAATCCAATTATATTGTGTTATGGGTGCTTTAAGACTCCAGTATAAAGAATCTGAGATTGTCTCAATTTTTCAAACAAATCAGCAAATGAAACCTTTGAAGTAGCTAACGATTATGTTTGTGCTCTTAGTTATAAATTCCCACTTCTGTGATACGGAAAACTGTTTCTATAACTCATTGAAATACAGTTTAGTAATACATACGTGTCAAGACTACTGTAAAATCTAGCCAGAACCAACCAGCGATTTTCTATTTTCAATTCTTTTGTTAAATATCTGATTTTTAAAGCTGAAGCCGGTAGGTTTAGGGAAAAACCAACTTTTAAAGCCAAATTTTAGACTCAGCTAATTTATGTGCTTCTACTGATTTCCATGTGATAACAAATATATGATTTCAATTTTAATAAGAGATTTGAGAGCCTGGAAAATTTGTTTCTTCTGTATTTAAGTGTTATTCTGAGTTCTTTTCAGCGTAGAATTAAACATTTCATAAGTACCAAATGTTGCTCTTGAGCACCCTAATTAACACATGCAAATTCCAGTTGAGAAAACTTCATATTTTTATGAACTGAAATGCTTTTTTTTTTTTTAATTAAGAGAGAATTAAATCATCCCAACTCGACTTAACCAGTGTGAACTTAGTCTCAGGGAAAATGTACAAACAAATGGTTTTAATATTTAACTGTTTGCAAAGGAAAAGCAATTCTCTTATGCTAGTGTTAAAATAGGTGGGCAAGGGTGGACATGCTATACACCACATCTAACCAGCAAGAGAGATTTGAAACTGTTTATCACACTAGTGCTAAAATTGACAGGAACATGAACCAGAACAGAAATTAGAGGTTGAAGTAGTGTCTCAATTGTTTCTTGTTACAATACGTACCTTTTACATGGAGATATATTTTTTTTTTTAAAAAAGAACAAAAATAGAATAAAATGGAATCAACAGAAACAACTTTTCATCCTAAAGTTTGGCTGACTCATGTCAATGTATGGCAAAAACCACTATAATAATTAGCTTCTGATTCAAATAAATAAATTACAAAAAAAACTAGAAAAAAAAAAAAAAACCTCTACATTTTTGTTTTGTTTTGTTTTTATTTTTGGAGTAGGGGTGGGGAGGGTCATGGAGGAGCCCATGTTTGGCAGCATGAACTCCTCTGAAGGAAGGAGCATTTCTAGCTTAGCTCCTCTCATCCTTCCCCGCAGGCTGCTCCTGCCCAGAGCAGGCAGAGGCAGGAGCCTGGAGGTGGGGGAGGTGAGTGAGGGGAGGGGACACCAGGCTGTCTCCGCCCCACTTCCCGTCCTTAGGGAGCTCTTCTGGCCCCGACTGCATCCTGTCTAAGGCAGGCCAGGGCGTGGCCTCAGCTTCCGGTTGCAGCGATGCTTTTTTTCCGGCTCTGTCCCACCAGTCGAGGCAGGGTGGTAACTTCATGAGGTCACCTCAACATCTTTTGTTGACTTATAGGCTCTGTTATAACTTGGTTAACCAACTGCCTGTATTTCAGTCCTGATTTAACTACTCGAGTAATCTCTGTTCCCTTGCTAGATGCTGGATACAACCTTTTTCGAATGTCTAATTTTTTATCATTTCAGTATTACCTTATGTGCTTTAACTTTCACAGGCTGGATTTCCATTATGTTTTTCATAGTAGTTAATCAACACTAAAGGGTTCCTTTATTACATCAATTGACATGAAAATCTTGGAGCTTGATGTTTTATTTTAAAATTATTGTGGCTTTATGACTCATTTACTCTAGATACTGGAGTTTTACAAATTATGCTTGGCCTATATTTTAGGAACGTTTAGCCTAAATAAGTAATTCACATTTATTGAGCCCTTCACTCTTCACCTTGAAGAATGGTGCCTGAGAGATTGATCCCTTAGGAATCTTGTATTCAGTCATGAATGTCAGTGATTCTAATACTTCAGCCACCTTATGAGAAGAGTCAACTCATTGGAAAAGACCTTGATGCTGGAAAATATTGAAGGCAGGAGAGAGGGAGACAACAGAGGATGAGATGGTCTGATGGCATCACCAACTCCATGGACATGAGTTTGAGCAAGCTCTGGGAGTTGATGATGGACAGGGAAGCCTGGCGTGCTGCAGTCCATGGGGTCACGAAGAGTCAGACATGACTCAGTGACTGAACAACAACAATAAAGCAACAATTTTGCAGCATAGCATCTTCTTGAGTCTAAAGGCATCAAAGCTACTCAAGTATCAAGGAATGTGGGGGCCACATAGCAGTTATAGCCTCTATTTCCCACTCATGTTATATATCATTCTAGGCACACAGGCCCTGACTTTTATGCCAGTGTTCCTATAGTTCAAATAAAGGATTGTAACATTTACCATTTTGTTAACTCTTTTGCTTGCAAAATAGCAATGCTATGGACAAGGAGGTCATTCTCAAGCAGGTTTCTATCAGCAAGAGCTTGATATTAACCCTTCATGTATTTAACTGAAATTTCAAAAGAAAGAACTCTTTTTTAAGGACTGGGAAATAAGATCAGTTTGGAAGATAAAATGGCAAAAAAAATGCTTTACAAAACTAAATGAGGGACTAACTCAGAATTTATAAAATGTCATTATTACAAGCAAGATAAATTAAAAGGAAGGAACAGATAGATATACCATTAAGCCCTGAAATAAATAAATTTAGAGAATAAATAAATATTTTAAACACTTAAATGGGGAAATAATTCTCTGAAAACATTTCATAATGATCAAATGACTATATAAGAGTGAGTCTACATCTGGGCTATTTTTCTATTTTACTTAATCTACTCATTCACCTTGGTTTATAATTCTTGACCTCAGATCTGTAAAGAGTCTAGCTCTGTTTTTCTTTGTAAAGATGGATTTTAAAATTCTGTATTCATTTTTAAATCAATTTGTCACCTTCTACAAAATATATATATATCACAGATTATTGAGCCACTTTTAACTTATATTTTTAAAAGATTATTCCAGTTTGCATGTAGGGAACAGATTAGAGGGAAGAATAGTGTAGGGAGCCCAGTTTGGAGATTACCACCGTGGTCCAAAAGAAGTTGATGGAGGCATGATACAGAGGGTAGCACTGAGAGGGATACAAGTGAATGGCTTTAAGTTAGATCTTACAGAATTCAAAGAGATGGAGGCAATTTGGAGGACTCGAGAGCATGGTTTAGGGCATTTGTGACTGTAACTCGAAAGTGATATCATGGGTGGAGATGTAAATTTTGGAGTCACTAGACACATAAATGAAATCTGCATGAATTGGATATGATTATATAAAGCAGAATGAGACTACATTATTAAGTTATTGGGAAAAAAGTGTTACATGCTATTTGGGGGATAATAAGAGGCCAAATGAATTAATCTGCAAAGTAACCTTAGAGTTGGGTGTGAAGGCATGATGATCTGTAATCATGATGTTCTTTCCTTCAATCATCTCATTCTGGAATCTATTTATCTGGGTGTGTAATAAGCCAAGATGCCATATATAT
This sequence comes from Antilocapra americana, assembly GCA_007570785.1. NCBI lineage: Eukaryota > Metazoa > Chordata > Mammalia > Artiodactyla > Antilocapridae > Antilocapra > Antilocapra americana. Next base: position 6,488,889 of record ML664173.1, on the reverse strand, counting down.
ACCTCAAGAATACATTTAACTAAGTGTGGAAATCAGTGCTAACTGAGTTTGAAACCTGAAGTGGTAATGGGTGGGGTGGGTGGCTAATCCTTAAATTAAAAGAATCATATTAAAGACGTAAAATTGGCCTCAGCTGAGCTAAAACCTCCAGGGCCAGAATTACAGAATCTCTCCTGTGTGTGTGTGTGTGTGTGTGTGTGTGTGTGTGTGAACAATAATATTTGGAAGCCATTCTCTGCTTCGTACAGAAAAGTAGCATGCTGAAAATGTTAGCTCTAACAATTTCCCAAGATGTAAGTAAGCATTTACAGAAAAAAAAAAAAGACTGAAAAATCCGATCATTTAATAAAATAGATTCATTTCTAAAAAAATTCAAGAGGAGAAAGAGACTTAACCCTTTGACCCTTTCTAGAAAGCTGTTTATATGAGTGTCACTTGACAAGGAAGTAGAGATTATTAGCCATAAAATATTCATTCATTAGACATAAATTATATGAGCATGTCCCACATACACTACACAAATTCCTGCTTAAGGACTTTATGTGTAAACAATCCAATTAATAAACCTTGCTCCAGTACCTTCCCATTTCCCAAGCTCTTAACAATTGGGAAACCCATAATAAACATCATTTTTATGATCCTTCTACCTGCATATCTCATAAATGTCACCCATCATAGGAACAATCTCAAAGACAGGGCATTCTTAATAAATAATACTCTAGGTCAGGTATTTTTCTAGTCCATTGGGCTAAAGTTCTGAGGGAAGGAAAGAAGTTTAATAGAGCTATGTTCTCTTAGACATTCATAAAGACCAAGAATAAATCCACAATAATTATACTTTGGGGAGCTGTAAAGAAACACTTTGATGCATATAAGGTCTACAGTTATAGAAGTGCCACTGAAATACCATTTCCTGTTTGGAGAATTGTTCAGTCACAGAATCTTTCCACACAGATGTCCCCAATAAATTATGAGCGTCATACCTTGTCTTTGAGTAATATCCCTGAAAATAAGTTTAAAAATCTATGCAGGAAACTCATGCAGTTGAGGAAATAAAAAGAGAAAAATAGTTTTGAAAGTGGATAAGTCACCAAGGGTTATATTGATAGACACTCTATCATTTTAACCAGAGTATTAAAAATAATGCTTATTTTGTTTCTAGAGTGTAGACAAATCTGTGTAGCATGCTGTGACACTTTCAAGAGAAATAATAAGGTGGACCTGTCTTCTGAGAGTCTATAACTTATTTAGGAAGCCCAAGATAAGACAAAGATAAAAATTCAAAATAATATAGTCATTACCCTAATCTTTGAGTATGCAGCTGACTAATGGAGGTCTACTCCATAAACAACCTCTCCTAATTTCTTTATAAAAGAACCATTATTTATAGTTCTTCTGTGCTGTAACAGCCCCTGTTGAAATATCCACCTTCTCAGACTATCTGGAACCTGAGAGTTCTCATTTGGCTGATTTCTATTCATGGAGATATAAACAAAAGCTTCCTACATGGGTATAAAAGCAAGCCGCTGTTTCAGTGATGAAAATGAGTAGATTCAGTTAGCAGCAGCATTTGGCCATTTGCTGCTTCTCTTCTCCCTGCCTGAAATGTAGAGCAGGCCAAGAAGACAGGATGGAAAAATTAAAGAAATCCACTACCCCAGTGGCATTGTAAACCATCATCTCAGCTATGGTGATTCTACCTTTATTTAGATTTCTCATCATGCTAGGAAATGTAACTATCTATTTGGTTAAAATTCAGATTGATGAATCTACTTCTAACTGATAAATGTCATTAAAGTCAATACATGAGTCATGACATTAATCGAAACTTCAGATTTGCTGAGCACTATCTCATTAATTTCCTACAAAAACCTTACTGGCTTCAGTGACAAACCCATTTTTCCAGAAGAGGAATCTGAGACTCATGGAGCTTGTGTCTCTTCTGGGATCACACAGGTAGTTCATGGTAAGGATAGCATTTGTACCTACTTGCTCGACTGCATTACTGTATTTTATCAATTCAATAATATTATAGGTTTCCTTCATATCTATTACCTAAGTAATGCTACTTTCTGGTTTTGTTTTTTAATTTTTGCTTGCGTGGGTCTCATAATTCCATGAAATATTTAAACTACAGTATGTTACTTGAAGCTCATGATTGCATAATGGAAGTAAGACAATTCTTGCTATTTGTCTTCTAAAGCCATGGAAGTTGAGTTTAGAAGTTGATGAACCTACAGAAGAAAGGCAAGGCAGAAGGATATGCATATTTCATCCAGCTTTACCATGTCACCAAACCTTAAACTGATACTTAAAACTAGCGCTTTCATAGGTCTCGTTTAGCATTTAACTCTTTGCTTACTCTCCTCTTTCCTTCGTTCGCTAGTGAAGATCTCTCTGCAAACCAGAAAACAACTTGTTTAGGAAGCTGAGTCTGTACTCTGAGGATCCATTGTCATATTGGTTCTCTCAGTGACACCTACAGAATTCTGAAAAGGAGATTAAAGAGAGCTTTTCCTAGCAAGGACCTTTGGACCTCATGCCAAGTGTAGACTCCAAACTGATGAAATACGGGGGAGCCCAACTGTGTGTATCTAACTACTGAATGCTGGGACACACTTAAATGCTTAGAAGGGAAGTAATGAGGACTCAATGGAGCCAGTAAAACGTGCAGATAAAGGTGCCGGGTGATATTGGAGCAGGCTGTCTCAGTTATGTCTAGGACTCCTCAAGGTGGGTCTGACGCCTGCTGGTGGTCTGCCTCCCTTTTTCCACTTTGCCAAGTATGCTCAGTGGATTTGGAAAATGAAATATTTATGCACCATGTTAAGACCTGCCAGTCTGATGACCACTGTATCCCCTACGGAGGCACATTGTTGAATAAACGGAAAGCTTTTATCCTGCCAACCTGCTGGGCGCCTTTCTCCAAGCCTGAGTCAACACACAGCAATCGTTATATGATATATTTGAATGCTTAGAGGGTAGGGGTTATTTTTACCAGATTTATTAGGCAAGGATGTCTTTAAGGTCTTCCAAATTTTTGCATATATAATACTTGATTAATTCAAGAATCATTGATACATGCATTTTATTGAAAATCTAGATTAAATAAATGTTACTGAGAGATCTGAATTTTGTGTTACTATAAATGCATTGGGAAAGCCCAATTTCACATAATTAGAATAATTTAAAGCAAGTACAAGCTTAAGGTAAGACACACAGTTTGTATAAGTGAGTGTGCTCCTTGGTCATTGCTTTAGTTTTGTTTTTATTTTTATTTTTACTTTTTAAGAAAGTATGTATCTTTTCTGCTGTTTCTCAATGGGCATCAAAAGCATCTGGAGTTAGTTACATTTATTTATGTTCTATTCTAACCAAAATGGCTTAGCTGAAAAGTATTTCAAAATTTATTTAAGGAAAAATAAAACTGACTTTAGACTCACATGCCAACTTTTAGCCCAGAGCAGTGTCATGGCTGATTCCTAAATGAAATGGAAACACTGACAGCCTCTTTATTCTGGCAGGGTTATAAGGATAACAGGTAAATACAATAGTTTGAGCTAATAATAGGTAACATTTTCCAGGTTTTGCTATTAAAGGTCCCTCACCACAAACAAGCTTTATAAAGTTCCTCCAAAAAAAGTTTGTTTATAAGATTAAAAAAAGTCAAAATTCAGCCAATTTTCCATTGCAATAAAATATGACTCTTTTTTTGGTTGTTTTCATATTGTTAGTTTCCCTTTGTATGTTTCACATTATTAGAATACATGCTTTTAAATATTAGTCCTCTATTTAAAAGTGACTCTATAGGCATCAATAAAATGAGGGCATATAATTAGATATTATTAAATTTCCTTTTAGTGCAAGTTAGGTGCTTATTAAATCTTTTAAAAATTAGTATTTTTATAAAATATCCCTTATCTCATTGGTTTCCCATATTACTCCAACTTATGATTATTTAGTGTTTACATATAAGTGAAATTTTGAACATGCTGGCATTGTAGTTTGTATTTATTTTGAAATGGTCTCATATTATTGTTTGTTTGTTTGTTTTGGCTTTAATTATTAATGTTTCTCAAGAAGAAATATGTAAAACCAGGCACCGGGTTGACTACTTGGATTTTGGAGAGGAGAACAGTGTTTAGATCCTGGCTCTGACACTTTTGAGGTTTCCAGTTGTGGGCACTGTTTGAATTTTTGAAATGGGAACTAAAATAGTAGCTAAATCAAAGGGTAAGTCTGTAAATGGAAAGAGATAAGGGACTTAGCAGAACTCCTGGATCATAGCAAATGCTCTATAAAGCTTAGCTGTAATCATTTACTGTGCAATTTATTTTTTTGTTGGAATAGCATATAGCACAATTTCCCCTCATCAAGCACCAGTTAGCCAACTGCTATGAAGGGAAGTGTTTATCACCATTTACACCAAACTACTGGATTGTCATGAATTTCCATGCACGTGAGGGTCTGTTTCTGGACCTTCTTTTCTATTTAATTGATTAAACTTCTCTGTGCTTATGCCAATAAACACTGTATTATTATCACTTTATAAGATACTTTGAAATTAAATTTTCCAAGTATCTAAGGTTGTTTGTTTTAAAGGGTGTGTGGGCTCTCATGTGTCTATTTACTTCTTTATATATATGTTACGATCTCATTGTAATATGTACTGAAAAGTCACAGACTCTATGACTCAACTTGGTAGAATTGATATCTTTTGCAATTTGATTTTTCTTTGTTAATATTTGATGCTTTATTTCTTATGTGTGTTGTTGTCTTCTATTTATTTATATAAACACATGTATTTTGTTGGTGCAAACATAATTGTGGTTTCAGATTGTGAATTTTAAGTTATTGTATATACATATATATTCATGAATGCATGCATATGCACATATATATTCTTCTATATAACTTCAAATAATATTGCTATATGTTTTTTATATGGATCTGTTATGAAATATTATTCTATTTATGTATGTATTTTGCTAGAAGTAATGTGTGAAATTAGGTTTCCTATTAGTTGCTCTGAGTAGAAATTTAATAAATGCTGTTATTAATTCTAAATAAACTTATGTGGAAATTTTTACTATTTTGTGTAGGCAGTTATACTTTCTGCAATATTTAGAATGTTGCATAAAAACTGAACAAGAATGAATAGGAAGAACAATTTTCTTATTCCTTATTTCAAGAGAAAAGCCTAGTATGTCAAAGCCTATTATTGCATCGCTAAGTTTGTCATGTCTAAGTTTGGTGGATGGATTTAATCTTGTTAAGAAAGTTCGCTATTTTTTTGTTTCTTCTAAAAAAAGAAGTGTAGAGTTTTACAACTTGTTTATTTGCATATATTGAGACTTATGATCATTAATCATATAATTTTGTGAAATATATTTATACTTTTTTTTCTAATATTCATTTACAATCATTTCTGAAGTTGTTTCGTTGAAGGCACACTTATAGACAACTTAGTATATATAAGTCCTAGTCTGGGTATGAGGGCTTCATTTCAGCTCAGTTACTCAGGCTTGTCCGAAACTTTGAGACCCGTGGACTGCAGTATGCCAGGCCTCCCTGTCCATCACCAGTTCCCAGAGCTTACTCAAACTCATGTCCATTGAGTCTGCAATACCATCCAACCATCTAATCCTCTATCGTTCCCTTCTCCTCCTGCCCTCAATCTTTCCCAGCATCAGGGTCTTTTCCAATGAGTCAGTTCTTTGCATCAGGTGGCCAAAGTAATGAAGTTTCAGCAGCAGCATCAGTCCTTCCAAGGAATATTCAGGACTGATTTCCTTTAGGATGGACTGGTTGGATCTCCTTGCAGTCCAAGGGACTCTCAAGAGTCTTCTCCAGCACCACAGTTCAAAAGCATCAATTCTTTGGTGCTCAGCTTTCTTTATAGTGCAACTTTCACATCCATACATGACTACTGGAAAAACCATAATTTTGACTAGACAGACATTTGTTGGCAAAGTAATATCTCTGCTTTTAAATATGCTGTCTAGGTTGGTCATAGCTTTTCTTCCAAGGAGCATACATCTTTTAATTTCATGGCTGTAGTCACTATCTGCAGTAATTTTGGAGCCCAAGAAAATAAAGTCAGCCACTGTTTCCATTGTTCCCCCATGTCTTTGCCATGAAGTGATGGGACCGGATGCCATGATCTTAGCTTTATGAATGTTGAATTTTAAGCCAACTTTTTCACTCTCCTCTTTCATTTTCATCAAGAGGCTCTTAGTTCTTCTTCACTTTCTGTCATAAGAGTGGTGTCACCTGCATATCTGAGGTTATTGATATATCTCCCAGCCATCTTGATTCCAGTTTGTGCTTCTTCCAGTCCAACATTTCTCATGATGTACTCTGCATATAAGTTAAATAAGCAGGGTGGTAATATACACCCTTGACATACTCCTTTCCTGATTTGTAACCAGCCTGTCATTCCATGTGTAGTTCTAACTGTTGCTTTCTGACCTGCATACAGATTTCTCAGGAGCCAGGTCAGGTGGTCTGGTATTCCCATCTCTTTCAGAATTATCCACAGTTTGTTTTGATCCACACAGTCAAAAGCTTTGGCATAATCATTAAAGCAGAAATAGATGTTTTTCTGAAACTCTCTCACTTCTTCAATGAACCAACAGATGTTAGCAATTTGATCTCTGGTTCCTCTGTCTTTTCTAAATCCAGCTTGAACATCTGGAAGTTCACAGTTCACGTACTGGGGTTGTAGCCTGGCTTAGAGAATTTTGAGCATTACTTTGCTAGTGTGTGAGATGAGTGCAATTTTCTGGTACTTTGAGCACTCTTTGGAATTGCCTTTCTTTGGGATTGGAATGAAACTGAGCTTTTCCAGGCCTGTGGCCACTGCTGAGTTTTCCAAATTTGCTGACATATTGAGTGCAGCACTTTCATAGCATCATCTTTTAAGATTTGAAATAGCTCAACTGAAATTCCATCACCTCCACTAGCTTTGTTCGTAGTGATGCTTCCTAAGGCCCTCTTGACTTCACATTCCGGGATGTCTGGCTCTAGGTGAGTGATCACACCATCGTGATTATCTGGGTCATGAAGATCTTTTTTGTATAGATCTTCTGTGCATTCTTGTCAATTCTTCTTAATATATTCTGTTTATGTTAGGTCCATACCATTTATTTCCTTTATTGTGCTCATCTCTGCATGAAATGTTCCCCTCGTATCTCTTATTTTCTTGAAGAGATCTGTAATCTTTCCCATTCTATTGTTTCCCTCTATTTCTATTGTTTTACTGAGGGCTTATCAGTGAACAAAATGGACATTCCTTAAAAGAGCTCACATTAAATAGAAACAACTTTTTAAAATTGAATACATCATACATTATAATCATAAGTACAATGTAGAAAAACCAGAAAACTAAGTTATTATTGCCAATACATGTATCATATATGATTTTTGTTCTGAATGTTTTAACCAGTATTTTGTTTAGGCTATCTGTAAGCTCATGAATGAGGTTGATCTATTATTTTTCCCTTCTCAGAGGGTTTTTCATTGGATAATAAGATTTTATGAACTTTCTAAAATGAGTTGGAGAGCTCTCTTAAATTTATTTTCGTATTATATTACTTAAGCAAATGGCATACTCACAATTTGTATATATTTTCTCCAATCAAGTAATGAAAGATATTTCCCCAAATATATTTATTTATTCATAAAATGTGAAAAATGATTACCTCCTCTCTATGCCTTATATCAGGGATTTTAATAATTTAATAATATTTAGCATTTCTTAATTCAATGGTAGTTATGTCATTGTATCTGTTCTTATTTTGAGCACGTGATTTTTATGTATTAATGCATAAAACAAAGAGAAATCTTTTCTGGTATCAATGTTTGTATTCTTCATAAAATTCTGCCAGAATTTTATCAAATTCAGTTGTGATTTCTGCCAAGAAAATTCCCATACTCACATCATTTTTGGAATGATCATCTCAGTGCCAGACATGGCCTTGCCAAAAACAGAATCATGTAGAATACGCATTTAAAAACAGCATTTTCCTCTCATTTTCATATAATTTTGTTACACAGAAAGGCAGTTATTAATATTTTTAAAACTATATTCCATTAGTATTCTTCAGTCTGTTGAAAATGAACATTTAAATTCTTATTACAATGAATATATGATAAAACTGTTAATCTTTACACCCACTCTAGGTTTTTAATCAATTATGTTCCATCTCTAAAAGATTTGCAGGTTAATAAAATTTAACAAAAATAATTGGAAGCAGAGCAATGTAACTAGGATATGATTACTTTTTCAACATACATGAGAAAAATTAGTTATACATTTCTAAAAGCTTCCTATGTATACCATCTTTTAGACAGTTAAATGATTGGGGTTGAAATAGACGATTTTCACCAAAGGTGACCAATAATCTAATACTGAAATTTCAAATTTCTTTGTCATTTTATCTGAGTTAATACCAGCATATTTATATTGATGGAGTCTTTAGGATAGTCTCTCTTCCCATTTTTCCTGAAATTCATCTAGGATGACTGACGTGTAGGTAACTTTAGATAAATCCTGTCCTGTTAATGAAGCATCTTTTGCTATATAATGGCCAAATTAGTAACTCTGAAGTCATTTCCTGTTTCCAGGCATTTTGCCTATTTTCTCAAAAACTTTACTCACTTATTCAGATAAGTGCTACTTTATTTTCATCTCTAATCACTTTGTACTTTTTCCTGATAATTCTTTGAAAACTTATTGCTTTAACCATTGAATGAACATTATACAGCATAGTAACATAGCATAGAATTTGTAAAGAAAATTGAAATATGATCAACCTTACTAAAAAAATATTATAGGATTTAAATCTGTACTCATGAAATTTCTATTTCATCCAATAAATGCTTGTTATAATAAAATTAGTGGATCATTATGCATTAATTTCTAATTTATTACTACACTCAAATTTTTGATTTGTTAATTGTAAATGAAAATTAGTTTCTACTTACCAATTCATACTACTACAAAAGTAACTCTAGATTTAAATTAAGAACTTGACAATATCATTCCAACACATGAAACAAATAGACCATATGACTGAAATATCTAATGTCATATACAGCCAATGTATTAATTCAAGTAGAAGCTTTAAATAATCATTAACAGGCTCATTAGGTTTTATATTTCCAATTATTTTTATTTTAAATATTTTTAAACTGTGGCAGGTTTTCAATGGAGTTATATTATCCAAGTCATGCTGTTTTCTTGTAAATAGAAGTGAAACAAAATATACTCTCACAATAGAACAAGACATTTTATTTTCTGTTGTTGACAAGAGTCCTAATGTACTGACTTACAAGAACAAATACTCCATTTTTTAGAAGAATTTTATAATAAATGCACAAGGTCTCCATAGCTTTGGATTTAGAAAAATTATTGAAAAAACAATTCCAAAGTAATGAAGAGGGCTATGATCTGCTTAGCTCATTTTGCAGTACAGTACCCACCCATACGTAGCCTGCCATGAGCAGGTTGCCATGGGTTCATAGATGGTCTCTACTGACAAATCCATCTACATCATTTCAGAAAAGTAGTCAATAATTTTTTTCAATTTTCTGAATATATCGAGTTATTTTGCATTGGTCTTTTTAATTTAGTTTAGCCACTCTCTTCTGCTAACTCATAAAGTCCAAACATAGTTTGTTTTCTCAATTTAAGTAAAAGATAGTTTTGTTTGGTTCCAGTTGCAGAATCAAGGCACTTTGAAAACAAATGAAGCTAGAGTCTCAAAACTCAGAGCTACATGGTATCATATGGCTCACCAATCCAATGCCATGACTTAATATAAAGTCTTATTTACTGAGCAGCTGGCTGCTAATGTTTCAGATGTGTTTATACATGCAATAGAACACTGGTACACAAAGAATAAGTGTGTCAGTATCCCTCTTGCCAAAGTTAAATCTATTTTTTTTTTCCTGGACCAAGAGAAAATTATTTGATCAAGTTAGTCCTGAGCAGTCCTGCTGGATAAAAGCCTGAAGTTACTATGAAAAGGAAATCAGATTGTTAGTGGAGGCGAGGATGGAGAATGAAACTGCTGGCACAGGGCTGGAGGTATATTTAATAGCTTTTTCCTTTCTCATGTTCCATTTTTACTAACATGTCCTTCATAATCAAGACTGTCATTCAGCTTTGGAATTGGCATGCACTATGTGAAATGCATTTATGTTAACAAGAGGAGCAAAATCGAATATGAACAAATAGCAACAACAAAAAATTATGGCAAAGATTAACCAGCCCTAGGCCATAAAAAAGAAAGCTGGTGTGTGTATTAGTCCTTCAGTCGTGTCTGACTCTTTGAAATCCCATGGATTGTATCTCACCAGGCTCCTACATCCATGGGATTTTCCAGGCAAGAATACTGGAGTGGGTTGCCATTTCCTTCTCAGGAGGATTTTCCCAATACAAGGATCAAACCTGGGTATCCCACACTGCAGGTAGACTCTACGGTCTGAGCCACGAGAGAAGCAAGATAGATATACAATTAGAGATAAAAACAGTCAAGCCAGCGAGATGTTATAGTAAACACATTTGCATTGTTCAGTCACTAAGTCACATCTGACTCTTTGTGATCCACGGAGTGCAGCACACCAGGCTTCCCTGTCCTTCACTATCTCCTGGAGTTTGCCCAAACTCATGTCCATTGAATTGGTGATGCCATCCAACCATTTCATCCTCTGTCGTCCCCTTCTCCTCCCGCCTTCAATCTTTCCCAGCATCAGGGTCTTTTCAAACTAGTCAGCTCTTCACATCAGGTGGTCAAAGTATTGGAGTTTCAGCTTCAGCATCAGTCTTTCCAATGACTATTCAGGGTTGATTTCCTTTAGAATTGATTGGAATGATCTCCTTGCTTGCCTCCTTGCTGATCTTTTCCAGCACCACAGTTTGAAAGTATCAATTTTTCGGCACTCAGTCTTTTTTATAGTACAACTCTCACTTCCATAAATGACTACTGGAAAAATCATAGTTTTAACTATACATCACTTTTGTTGGCAAAGTGATTTCTCCAGGTTTTAATATTCTGTTTAGGTTTGTCATAATTTTTCTTCCAAGGACCAAGAATCTTTTAATTTCATAACTGCATTCATTTTATAGCCTAAGAAAATAAAGTCTGGAATTGTTTTCATTGTATCCCCATCTATTTGTCATGAGGTGATGGAACTGGATGTCATGATCTTAGTTTTTTGAAAGTTGAGTTTTTAGCCAGCTTTTGCACTCTCCTCTTTCACATTCATCAGGAGGCTCCTTAAATTAAATCTAATAAATAATCTCACTCAAAATGCTACAATAAGGAAATTGGTAAATCCACTATTTTGGTGAGGTATTTAAACAGATTTTTAGTGGTTATTCACAGGACAGAAAAAAAAAACTTTACATTTTTATAAGATTATAGGAGATCTGAACAGCAAAATTGGAATTTCAAAATATATATATATATACAGACAAACATGCTCTAAAGAAAGAGAATATACCTATGCTTCAGAGCATATATGCAACATTTAAAAATTTTAATGTTATTGTAGGTCACAAATCCTCAATACATTTAAAAGAATTAGAATCATGTAGAGTATGACTGCTGTACTCTACTGGCCTTGCATTGGGAATCAATAACCAAAATATGTGAAAAAAACTTATGTTCAGAAATATATAAACATTGTTCTGAATAATTCATGAATCATAGAAGAAATCATACTGAAAACTTGAAAATATTTGGACTGAAATATTTTAAAAGCATTTCCTGTGAAAGTATATGACACAAATCAAATGGTACTTAGAGGAAAATGTATGATATCTATCTGTTTTAGTAGAAAAGAAGTATGGTAGCTAGTTCTGCCACATGAGGAGTGGCTTTACTGAGAGAAATTTACTTTCTCATCTTGAGAAAGATGTTAGCATGCTTAGTTTACCCCAAAGCCTCTGTCCTTGACTTTCAAATGGCCACCTTCTTGTCTGGTCCTTACAAGGTCTTTCTTCCCTGTGTGTATCTCTTCTGTGTATACACAAACTTCTTCTTATAAGGATACCGTTCAGACTGAATAGTGTTACTTGTTCCGTCATGTCTGACTCTGAGACCCTCTGAACTGTAGCCCATCATACTCCTCTGTCTGTGGAATTCCCTAGGCTAGAATACTGCAGTGGGTAGCCATTCTCTTCTCCAGGGAATCTTTCCAACCCAGAGACTGAACCAATGTCTTCTGCATTGCATGCAGATTCTTTACAGTCTGAACCACCAAGGAAATCCTCAGATTGAATAAGATCTTCCTTAATGGCTTCATTTTAAGTTACTCACCACTTTAATGGCCTTATCTCCAAAATATAGTCATATTTGAGGTACTGTGGCTTAGGGTTTCGACATATGAAATGGGTGGGAATATTAATGTAATTCAGTCTAAAATAAGAAGAAAGTCTGTGTATTAATGATTAATGTGTCATATATAAGAGGCTTCCCTGGTGGTTCAGTATTACAGAATCTGCCTGACATATGTAATAACAAAACAATCAATAATATAACTAAAATAAGCAGAATTAAAGACGGTAAAGAAAGAAAGAAAGAAGAAGAAAATAGAACATAAACCAGAGACACAAGAGAGGAAATCAAAAAAGACAAAAGATAAATCTTTGCTAAAGAAGCAAAAATAAACGTATAACATGACTGTTCAAAAAAAAATACAGATGCCACAAATAAATAATATAGTCAACCCTCTTTATCTGCATCTTCTACAGTCTTGCATTCAACCAAACTTAGGTCAAAAATATATTTAAAGAATTACAGGAAGTTCCAAAGTTAAAAGTTGAATATTCCACTCTGGCAACTATTTATATAGCATTTACATTGTGTTAACTATTATAGAGCACTTCCCTGGTGGTTCAGATGGTAAAGCGTCTGCCTACAATGCGGAAGACCCAGGTTCAAACCCTGGGTTGGGAAGATCTCCTGGAGAAGGAAATGGCAACCCACTCCAGTATTCTTGCCTGGAAAATTCCATGGAGGGAGAAGCCTGGTAGGCTACAGACCATGGGGTCCAAAGAGTTATTATAGTGAACTAGAGATGACTTAAAGGGTACAGGAGGATGTGTGTAGTTTACACACAACTGCTATGCCATTTCATATAAGGCCCTTAAGCGTCTGTGGATTTTGTTATCCTCAAGAGTCCTGAAACCAACTGCTATGAATACAAAAAAAAAAAATGGCTATTATTAGGAGTGAAAAAAAAGAGGATCAGAAAGTTATATGGAGCTTCTTCCATCCAAGAATTTCAGTAAAATTCAGTTCAGCTCAGTTCAGTCGCTCAGTCATGTCCAACTCTTTTAGACCCCATGGACTGCAGTACACCAGGCCTCCCTGTCCATAATCAACTCTGGGATCTTGCTCAAACTCATGTCCATCAAGTTGATGATGTCATCCAGCCATTTCATTCTCTGTCATCCCCTTCTCCTCCCAACTTCAATCTTTCCCAGCATCAGGGTCTCTTCCAATGAGTCAATTCTTCATATCAGGTGGCCAAAGTACTGGAGTTTCATCTTCAGTATCAGTCCTTCCAGTGAATATTCAGGACTGATCTCCTTTAGGATGGACTGGTTGGATCTCCTTGCAGTCCAAGGGACTTTCAAGAGTCTTCTCCAACACCATTCAAAAGCATCAATTCTTCTGCACTTAACTTTATTTATGGTCCAATTCTCACCTCCATACATGACTACTGGAAAAACCATAGCTTTGACTAGATAGACCTTTGTAGGTAAAGTAATGTCTCTGCTTTTTAATATGCTGTCTAGGTCGGTCATAGCTTTTCTTTCAAGGAGCAAGTGTCTTTTAATTTCATGGCTGCAGTCACCATCTGCAGTGATTTTGAAGCCCAAGAAAAGAAAATCTCTTACTGTTTCCACTGCCTCCACATCTATTTTCCAAGAAGTGATGAGCAGAAATGTCACGATCTTAGGTTTTTGAATGTTGAGTTTTAAGGCAGCTCTTTTCACTCTCCTCTTTCACTTTCATCAAGAGACTCTCATTTCTCTTCACTTTCTGCCATAAGGGGGATGTGTCTTCTGCATTGTCTCCTACTAATTATTACTGAGGTTATCTCTCTGCGTTTAAGTGAATCACTGCCTTCATTGGATAAATAAGTTAGATTTCCTACTAGCTTATTCCCAAACAAGTTATTGGAATACATTGTAAGTTCTTATGTGTCATTATTTTAAACTAATCAGACATGAGATAAAAATAGTGTCCTTTCATACAGCTCTAAACTCAGAGTTTGTCTTCTGCCTTATATGATGTTGACAATTCCTATTTCTAAAGTCTCCCCTCCAAATACCCACTTTAACTTTATGGATTAATAGAAAACTGTCTCTTGATAACACAACCTCCAGCCCTTCAGAGTGGAGAACAATTTCTTTCTCTCACTCACTACATACCTCATGGCCTGGAGGTGGGGTAAGTGTCGATTTTCCTTCCGTCTACACTTCAGTATCACATTTTCTTTTCCTCTTTCAAAACCTCCAGCCCTTTTGAACTGGATATCCTTCAATAAGAGTAACCACTGTCTTTTGTTCCTCTAATTTTTTTAAATCCTTGATGTACTTTCTTGCTGAAGTTGTCATCACTGACCTAATAATCAGCTTTCTCCATCTTTTCCCTTACCACCATTCTTTGTGATTTCAACATATTGGATGCCCTGAATAATCCAAGCAACACTCAGGGCTTAAATTTTCTTGACCTCCTCATGTCCAGTGGTCTATTACAAGTGTGAAAATGTTGGTTGTTTAGCCCCATCTGACTCTTTGTGATCAGCAGAACTGTAGCTCACCAGGTTCCTTTGTCCACGGGATTCTCCAAACAAGAATACCAGGGTGGGTAGCCATTCCTGTCTCCAGAGGATCTTCCCAACTCAGGGATTGAACCAAGGTCTCCCACATTGCAAATAGATTCTTTATCATCAGAGCCACCATACTCAGCCCCCAGTGGTCTATAACTTCATCTTAATTTGACCATTATCACAATGCTGGCGTTGATTTTTTTATTGTTATCTTACTTTGGAAATTTCAAATCTAATACTGAATTTTCTCACAGTGTCTCCTTCTCTTCAGGTAGCCAACTCTCCTCTTTTGCAGCAATCCTTTTGCCCGATTGAGAAGCTTTCTCCACTGGTCTGCCCTAGGCTTTCTATCAACCATTCTCTCAAGGTCATTCATTCCTTCTTTACTCAATTTAGATTCTGTGGAATATCATTATAAAAGTCCCTTGAAAATATTCTCAAGTTCTTTGACTTTTTTTGCTTCTGTTGTTCTTACCTTTAAACAATAAATCTTCTTAACACCTACACTTCTGGATCTGTACTTAAGCAACAAAACATGGCTAGAGGTAATGTAAAAATAATTTTACCAATCACAATTTAAACTTACCATCTCAAATACTGAATATGCAATCTTGCTACATTCTATTCTAATGTTTGTACTGCATCTAGCAAAATAATTATTTTATATCATCTACCCTCTCCTAAAATCTAAAATGTTATATCCCTCCTCCCACCAATCCAAAGCAATTGGAAAGAGTCTATTTTACTTTTTTCTAATTTTACAATCTTACTTGCATCTCATCTCACACTCTCTGGCTCTCCATTACAAAAGATGACATTTTGACAAGCTAGTCAATGTCCGAACTTTTCACTTCACTCTATTCTTCTCCTTCTAGCTTTCTTACAGTATTTTTGCTATTATTCCATCTCTCACCTACATCATGATTTTCTCCATTTCTACTGATTCATTCTCAGTGGCATATAAACATGCTCTAACATTCATCATTTTAAAAACTGGCAACACTACTCTATATATGTTTAAACTCTAATCCTCTTCCCAATAAAACCTTTTAAAGCATGAACTATGATTGCTGCTCTACTATTTTTCCTTTCTGTTTCCCTTCCTCTTGATCCAACCAATTTCCATATCCAACATACTGAAACTATACTAATAGAGATTCTCAGTAATCTGAATGCTGCCACATCAGAAAAGCAATTATTTATCCCCAACATCTTTTTCTTCTCAGCAACTTTTGATGTAGATACTATTTCTTCAACCACACTCTCTTGCATTTAGAGACACTGAACACTTCAATTTTGCTTAATTAACTTTCTACATCTTTCCATCTTCTTTGTCTTGCACCTTCCAAAACTTCATCTTCTATAGTCTAAATTATTTAAACTATCTCAGAACATTTTGATTCATCTTTAGCTGCTACATAATCTATTCATGCAGACCATCTACAGTAATCTTCTTGTTTGGAATATAGATTGTGCCATATCATTTCCCTACTGAAATTGCTTCCAACTACACACAGATTAAAGTTTAAGCCTCCTGTAGGGGTTTTGTCTAAGGGATGCTTGGCTAGATTTTACAACCTCCTCCAGTTTTCCTCATCAATGTCTTGGTATGGGACTTCTCTAGTGGTTCAGATGGTAACTGCCTACAATGCAGGATTCCTAGGTTTGATCTCTGAGTTGGGAACATCCCCTGGAGAAGGAAATGGCTACCCATTCAATATTCTTGCTTGGAGGATTCCAGACAGTGGAGCCTAGCAGGCTACAGTCCTTGGGGTCACAAAGAGTAGAACACAACTGAGAAATTTAGACACATGAGTCTTTTTCTTTTAGTCAAACATGCCAAGTTTGTTCCTGCCTTGTGTCCTTTGTACTTTCCAGATGTCTTCAGCCTAGAAGATTCCTCGTCATAGCTTTGCCAATCCAGCTCGTTTTCTGTTCCAACTATAAGCTATAATATAGCTACATCTTTTCTGAACATCCAAAGTAAACCAGCCTCTTCCCTCACGTAGACTACACTACTACTCTGCTTTCTGATCTTCTAATAGTTACTACTATTTCATAACATCTCATTTAAAATTATTAATAATTTCCTGAGGTAAATATCATCATTACTGTACTTATATGCATGACCAAATGCATATAAGTTGATATATATATATGCAGTTGATATATATATATAAGTTGAATATAAACAATGATTCAGTTGTTTAAATGAATTATCTAAGCTTCAGGGTTCTTTGTCCCTAAACCATTATCACTAAAATTTCCCCTACTGATGCTGCACATTAGATGACATAAAATCACACACAAACTCACTCACACACACGTGCATGCACACACACACACACACACACACAACATGATCAGTTTGTCTTTTATTGCACATGAACTAGATTTAAGCCAATCTGCTTTATATGGAAAGTATGGGACAATGCATCCTGTCTTTGTAAAAAGGAGAAAAGCTCAATCTTTGATTGGAATATGATGAACAATTATGTTTTCAGGTTACTACTCTTTCTGGTTACTACCTCTAAACTAGGTAACTCTTAACTCTTTAAATGTTTGGGTTAAATCATTAATCCCACCTACGCTGACTGGAATTAGCATTAGACAGTTGAAACACAGACCAAATTCTTCATGCTAATGTTCACATTCTTTGAAACTGCCTTGAGTGTGATCACCTGGGGTCCTGAGTATTCTATTAGTTGAAAAATGCATATATATGTGTATTTATAATATTGGAAGGTGGGGGCAAGAAGATAAAGGTGTGTGAAGAATTTAAAAGGTCACAACAATTTAGCAAACAATAATTCTTTAAACAGGAACACATGGTTTCTCACACCATGTGTCAAACATTAAAAAGAGAGAGAGAAAAAAAAGAGAATGATAATGGGTGTTGTGTTACAATGCAAGTACAAAATGTCGTGTCTCAAGAACATTTCTAGCAAAAATAAAATCTGTTCTTGGTACAAACTTTCTAATTACTAATTGTGTTTATTTCTGCTTGTATTCATGTTAAACACATTTTAAAATATTCACAGTTGAGTGAAAAAATACTTCTCAGATTCAGCTCATGGTCTCCACAAATTACAAAAATGCTTTAGTGCATCATATAGTTTAAATGGGTAACACACAACAATCTTCAGTCCTTTCAAAATAAGTAAAATTCAATTCACTGTAAAGGTAGTGAAAGGGTTATGGGTTTTTTGTTTGTTTTGGTGATTTTGTTCTCTGTTGGTTTTGCTTTAACAGTCATCTCTCTTTCTATTGTAAAAGTCCTTGCATATTTATTTTCATATCAACCATTAGATAACGTGGCAAACAGCCTTCTAAAATAGTTTACAGTGATGCATGTCTTCTATTATTCATGTCCTTGTCTATTGCCCACCTGTTAAGGGCAGGCTGAGCCTCGTAATTAACTTTAAACAACCTGAAAATGGCAAATGTGATTGTGTATCACTTCCAGGATTAGATGACAAAGGCTAAAGACTTCTGTCTTGCTAGCAGTCATTCTTTTGCTTGTACTCCCTCTGCTTATTCACTCTGATGAAGAATGCTTCCATGTGGTGAGATACTGAGAGTGACCTCTGGACAATAGGCAGGGAGAAACTTAAGCTCCCATTCCAGTAGCCTAAGAGGATCTAAGTCTTCCAAAAAACAGCTAAACCTTCTTGAAAGTATATCCTTTCCTATTGGAGCTCTGAGATGAGACGGTAGCCTAGACTGTAGCCTTGACTGCAGACTTACGAGAGACTCTAAAGCCAAGATGTGCCTTTATTCCTGGAGTACAGCGACTCTGAGATAATAAATGTGTTATAGTTAAGTCAGTGTGTTTTAGAGTAAATTGCTATGCAGCAATAAATAACACAGATAAAAGCATAATCAAAGAATAATGTGACTTCACTATTTCCATGACCAACCATAGCCAAAGTTGGGTTTTGTCTACTCCATCAACTCAGAATCTATTTCAGTCTACCTGGATAAACACAATGGCCATTCACCTAGAGCCAGACATACTGGAGTATGAAGTCAAGTGGGCCTTAGGAAGCATTATTATGAACAAAGCTAGCGGAGGTGATGTAATTCCAGCTATGCTGTTTAAAAACCTAAAAGATGATGCTGTTAATGTCCGACACACAATATGTCAGTAAATTTGAAAAACTCAGCAGTGGCCACAGGACTGGAAAGAGTAAGTTTTCATTTCAATTCCAAAGAAGGGCAATGTCAAAGAATGTTTAAACTAGCAGACGACTGTGTTCATTTTGCATGTTAGTAAGGTTACGCTCAAAATCCTTCAAACTAGGCTTTGAACCAAGAATGTGAATAGGGAACTTCCAGATGCACGATCTGGGTTTAAAAGAAACAGAGGAACTAGAGATCAAATTGCCAACATTTGTTAAATCATAGAGAAATCAAGGGAATTCCAGAAAAGCATCTCCTTCTGCTTCATTGATTACATGAAAGTCTTTGACTGTAGATCACAACAAACTGTGGAAAATTCTTTAAGAGATGAGAATTCCAGACCACCTTACCTGTCTCCTGAGAAATCTATATTTAGGTCAAGAAGAAGCAGACTCTTACATGGAGCAACTGATGGGTTCAAAATTGGGAAAAGGGTACACCGAGGTATATTGTCACTATGCTTATTTAAGTTACATGCAGAGTAAATCATGCAAAATGCTGGACTTGATGAATCACAAGCTGGAATCAAGATTGCTGGGAGAAATATCAACAAACTCAGATATGCAAATAACACCTCTCTGAAGGCAGAAAGTGAAGAAGAACTAAAGAGTCTCTTGACGAGGGTGAAAGAGGGGAGTGAAAGAGCTGGCTTAAAACTGAGCATTCAAAATACTAAGATCATGGCATACAGTCCCATCATTTCATGACAAATAGAAGGAGAAAATATGGAAACAGTGACAGATTTTGTTTTCTTGGGCTCCAAAATCATGGCAGATAGTGACTGCAGCCATAAAATTAAACACGGGCTTCTTGGAAGGAAAGCTATGACAAGGCTAGACAGAGTATTTGTCAAGAAAAGTCTGTAGAGTCTAAGTAATGATTTTTCTAGTAGTCATGGATGAATGTGAAAGTTGGATAATAAAGAAGGCTGAGCACTGAAGAAGTGATGCGTTTGAATTGTGGTACTAGAGAAGCCTTTTGACAGTCCCTTGGACTGCAAGGCAATCAAGCTAGTCAATCCTAAAGGAAATCAACCCTGAATATTCATTGGAAGGACTGACACTGATGCTGGAGCTGAAGCTCCGATATTTTGGCCATCTGATGCGAAGAGCTGACTCACTGGAATAGACCTTGAGGATGAGAAAGATTGAGGGCATGAGGAGAAGAGGGCAACAGAGGATGAGATAGCTGGATGGCATCACTGACTTGATGGACATGAGTCTGAGCCCGCTCCAGGACAGAGTGAAAGACAGGGAAGCCTGGCGTACTGCAGTCCATGGGGTTGCAAAGAGTTGGACACGACTTAAAGACTCAATAACAATGGCCATTTCCATTTCAATCCCCATTAACATTTGCTTAAAACATTTCAATGTTCCCTAAGAGCTATGCCTATCAGCAGACTGGTACATTCCAATCCAGCTTCCATACCAGCATTTCCCTAACTAACATGAACTTTCTGAAAGGAAAATTTGTTTTATCAAATTAATCTAAGTTAGGAAGGGCATTTTATGCTCCTCTGGTGATTCATAACTGAAGTTGTAATATTTCCATACATATTTATTTATTCACTAAAATGATTCTCAAATTATTTTGACACCAAGACTGAAGTTAAATTGTCACAAAATAAGAAAGAAAAAACATGTTTGATAAATAACAATCTAAACTTCAGAAAGAATAATTTTCTGAAATGCACATTAAATCACGGCACTGACTTGTTTAAAACACATGTTTTTAGTCTTATGTTGCCTAGAGAATAAGGTACAGAAAAAGAATGCAAATGAACACATGTATGACCTGCCTCAGCCTGTTTCAGCTTTTCTCTGAGTTCTTTATCTGACTTAATACTCTAATCCTCCATGCCAACCTTACTAAACTCCAGTTAGTTTCCTGCTTTTGGGGCTCAAAATTACTAGCTTGCATTCACATGTCTTCACAAGAGGAGACTGAGAATTCTTATCTGTATGCCTAGCCCTGTTCTGCCAGTGTTCCGACAAACTAGAACTTATTTTTTTCTAATCAGGTCAACTATTTTAATTTATAAAGCATTTACATAGCTTAGAGGTTCTAGAAAATTGATTTGTTTCAATTTTGAGCAGGTTCTTCAAAAGTGACACACATTTTAGTACAAATATTTACAGAAGTTAGACATTGTATTTCCCATCAATATCCTCATTCCACTGATGGTGAAATGATTTCAGGTTTAATTACACTGAGAGTTTCTCTCTTCACTTTTTTCCTCTCTCAATTCCACTATGCCCTGCCCATAAAAATACTTCTGTCATTTTATTATATGTACTTCTTTGCATATTTCTACTTGTGATAGACAACTGTCTTGAAGTCAGTAATGAGACATTCATTTTTGCACCTTCACAGTGTTTTAACTAAAAATTAATGCAACATTAATTCATTCACTCCCCTACATCTTTAGTAAAATTTGATTTCTAAAATAAAAATCCCCCTGGTTTCCCTTCTGCACGTGTATTATTTTAATTATTTCTTATAATTTTTATTCTATCTGATGCATTTTACTTCCATATTTTATAATTGGATGCATAAATTGTAGCATTGAAGAGTCTTAGTTCCTGACTGTCTTATTTGGTCTTCCCTGTGATTTCCAGAGTGTTCTGATGTGATTGCCAGAGCACCTGAGCTCAGTCATGTATTCTTTTTATAGCAATAAGAATAACAATCTCTGCAATGACTTTATTTCATAAATTTATGAAAATGTTAAACATTCATGACTTGAATATCAGCAAGGCATAACAAATATCACTAAATACAAATTCAAGGAATTTATATAAATCATGTTTTGTTAAGCACTGGCATTCATATGTAGCTTTCACAAGTAAATTCTTTATCCAGTGTATGAATACATATTGTTAAAAATAATGATATTGCCTAGATTGTAAATTTTAAAATATATACATAAAAATAGAATTTGATGAAAAGTTAGTGGTATAAATACTCATAACTATAAATATACTTTATTTATCACTTTGATGACATCAATATTCATGAATTGTGAAACTATTTCAATTTTTATTATCTTACTACATATCATGGAAGACTGCAATGGCTATTGAAAAATGCTGATTTTATACAATAGAACACAATATCATATACTTTTATTATATAAATTTTATTTAAACCTCTATATGTAGTCCATAATTCATCAAAATTTCATTTGTTTTATTTTTTAACCCAAAGTAATTGCATTCAAAAGTAACTGTGGTTGCATACCCTGAATTTTAAATCAGGGTCTGCAACTGCTCAAACATATCTTTATTAATCATAACAGGAACCAAGGCAATCAACACATTTTTGCCAATAAGAAATATGTTTGTTTATTCCTGCAGCATAAAAATCAGTGCTTTTGGACTCAGTGGACTCTTGGAAAGCATTTTCTGTATCCTGGTGGTTGTGGAACTAGTTTCTCTTCTAAAAGTTGTCAAGATGCTTGCATAAGTGGTAGCTGGCTGGCAATAGGTCAGGTGAACATGGCAGATAAGACAAACTTCACAGCCAAATTCACTCCACTTCTGAAGCATCGGTTGCGTGATGTGCAGTAGAGCACTGTCCTGGAAAAGAACTGGGCCCACTCTGCTGACCAGTGCCAGCTGCAGACATTGCAGTCATAAGGGCATCCGCTCGATTTGCTGAGCACACTTCTCAGCTGTGATGGCCTCACTGGATTCATAGAGTCGTACTGGGTCAGGCCGGCAGCAGGCCTCCGAACGGTGACCACGACCTTCTCTGCTTTGGAAAGAGCTTCTTCTTGGCCCAACCACTGAGCTGGTCACCACTGCTTTTCAGATAAAATCCACGCTCCATTACAAGTCACAATCCAGTTGAGAAATGGTTCGTTTTTTTTGCATAGAATACGAGAAGATGACACTTAAAATGATGACTTTTTTTTTCAATCATCTCTTGAGGCAACCACTTATGAACTTTTCCACCTTTCCAATTTGCTTCAAATGCTGAATAGAATGGTTGATGTTGAGTTTCTGGGCAGCTTCTTGTGTCGCTGTAAGATGATGGCTTCAATGATGGCTCTCAATGGTTGTTGTCAACGTCCAGTGCCGGCCACTGCACTCCTCATCGTCAACGCGCTGGTCTCCATTGCAGGTTTTGAACCACCACTGCACTGCATGTCCATTAGCAGTTCCTGGACCAAATGCATTGCTGATGTGAATTGTCTTTGAACTTTAATAAGAAAATCACTTGAATTTGTTTTCCTGTCTAACATAATTCCAATAGTCTAAAGTAAATATAAAATAAAAAACAGGTATTAATTCATTAGCAAAAAGTATAAAGCATGAAATGCACATTAAAATGATCTATAACATAACCATCTTTATTTAAGAATGTATTCCAATATCAAATGGTAAAGTTCAACAATGCAAAATTGCAATTACTTTTGCACCAACCTAATACATACTCTCACATAACCAGAAATAAAATTAGAATATGATTAGAATCAGGAGCAAAATCCATTCACTCTTATGCTATTTCCATTCATATTTTATTGTTGCATAATATGCTAGAAATTTTGACCACTGTGTTTCTCTTGGCAAAATCGTTAGCCTTTGCCCTGCTTAATTTTGTACTCCAAGGCCAAATTTGTCTGTTATTCCAGGTATCTTTTGACTTTCTACTTTTGCATTCTAGTCCCCTGTGATGAAAAGGACATCTTTCTGGGGTGTTCTAAAAGGTCTTGTAGGTCTACATGTATGAATGTGAGAGTTGGACTATAAAGAAAGCTGAGTGCCAAATAATTGATGCTTTTGAACTGTGGTGTTGGCAAAGACTCTTGAGAGTCCCTTGGACTGCAAGGAAATCCAACCAGTCAATCCTAAAGGAAATCAGTCCTGAATATTCATTGGAAGGACTGATGCTGAAGCTGAAATTTCAATACTTCGTCCACCTGATGCAAAGAACGGACTCATTTGAAAGGACCCTGATGATGGGAAGATTGAAGGCAGGAGGAGAAGACGTTGATAGAGGATGAAATGGTTGGATGGCATCACTGACTTGATGGACATGAATTTGAATAAGCTCCATGAGTTGATGATGGACAGGGAAGCCTGGCATGCTGCAGTTGTAAAGAGTGGTATAATGAGTGTTGTAAAGAGTCAGACATGGCTGAGCAACTGAACTGAACTGAACCACAGAGGGGTAACTCCAGCAGAGCACAGATAACAAGGGCTTCAGCGAGATGAGGACACAAGAGAAAGGAGTAAAACTGACTAAGGCAGCTGGAATCTGAATAACTGGCGCTGCACTATCTCTGCCATTGTAAACAACCAGAAAAGAAGACAATGTATGAAACGATTGTTTCAACGGAGAACAGAGAATAGATTCTCTAACAGGAGGAGACAAAAGGTAACCTCTAAAATTATTTGACTTCTGCCTGACGATATTTACCAGACCCTAAAGGAAATCAGTCCTGAATATTCACTCAAAGAACTGATGCCTAAGCTGAAATTCCAATACTTTGGCCACCAGATGTGAAGAACTGACTCACTGGAAAAGATCCTCATGCTGGAAAAGATTGAAGGCAGGAGGAGGAGGTGACAACAGAGGATGAGATGGTTGGATGGCATCACTGACTCAATGGGATGAGTTTGAGCAAGCTCCAGGAGCTGGTGATGGACAGGGAAGTCTGGCGTGCTGCAGTCCATGGGGTTGCAAAGAGTTGGATGCTACTGAGTGACTGAACTGAACTGATGCTAGGAAATGTTTATAGAACAGGATTACATTTGCAAAATCATGATTTTGATATTTTCCTTCCACTTTCAGAATACGTTTTAGCTGAATTATTTTCAGTTTTATAAAACTATTTTACTCAACTTATGACAGCAATGTTCCTAGCCTATTGTAATAAGTGTCTGGCATGTGGAAAACCTTCTCTGATACAAATTAATAAACTGTGCTGTCACATCATATTAAAGACAAATAATCTAGTGGGACCCTGTCATTTAGGTCTTCTTGCCACCACTGATTCCTTATTTTAGGAATGTCAGCCCACATCTTTGGTAAAATATTCTCCCTTCTGCATTTGCACTATTCTTTAGTCACTTATCACAGTGTCCTATTGGCATAGTTTTGGACAGATAACCCAAGTCAATTGTAAAACAACATTCTCTAAACTGAAAGAACAGAAAACAGGAGTGATCATGTAACTCAAGCAGGCTAATCTGAGTCCCACTTAGGAATTTTCCTTACTGAAGGTGAGAGTGAGGCTCCTTTCTTTTCTCTGGCTGAGAGCTTCCAGTAGCCATGTCAACTACTTGGAGATGGCTGATGGAATTAGGCCAGTTTATCTACAAAATAGGAGATGAGATGGGGAGATAGAATTACATACAAACAATATCCTTCCTGAGAAAGATGGAAGGCAAAAGGAGAAGGGGGCGGAAGAGGGTGAGATGGTTAGATAGCATCACTGACTCAATGGACATGATTTTGAGCAAACTCTGTGAGATGGTGAAGGACAGGGAAGCCTAGCATGCTGCAGCCCATGGGGTCGAAAAGAGTTGGACATGACTGAGTGACTGAAAGCAACAATAAAATCCTTCAGCTCACAAGATCCAGTCATGCATTTCTTGTTTAGTTGCTAAGTTGTGTCCGAGTCTTTTGCGACCCTGTAGGCTGTAGCCTGCCAGCCTCCTCTATCCATGGGATTTTCTAGGCAAGAATATTGAAGTGGTTTGCATTTCCCTCTCCAGAGGATCTTCCCGACCCAGGGATCAAACCTGAATTTCCTGTTTTGGCATATGGGTTCTTTACTACTGAGCCACAGCAATAACAGCAATAATAATATCCTTCAGCTCACCAGATCCAGTCATACATACTTGTGGTGAAATTTACCCATATCCTTGCCAGTTTCATGAACCACTGTATTTCTTTAATAAAATTACTTTTTAAAATTGGCTATGATTTCAATTTTCTGCAACCAAAAGATGTCTTACTAAAATAAAAGAGATGTCTTGGGAGAAATGATTAGGAGTTGTGGGAGGGCATGTAAGAGAGGTAGGTGGGTGGCTAACAAGATGAATGTGTTAGGCAAAGTTAGAATTGATTAACTTTGCAAATATCTATTCAAATAATTCAAGAAAACATTATACAAGTAGTCCGAAAGGAGAATACATTTAAACTGGCTCAAATTTGACATGAGTCAAGGCGGTATCTCACATTACTTGAACCTTAGAGACCTTAAGTTATCACCATGATTGGGGGAAGCCTATTCATGTGTTTCAGTGTAGTTACAATTCTGGTGTGTCTTCATATATTTTAAGTCTAATGCAAATCATATAAACACAATACATGAAAGAACTGAGAAATCTTTTTTGCTTCATAAATCTGGATAAGCCCCAGAAGTTGGATAAATGAAATGGGGTTGATATGAACAGATCTAAAGGAGTCTAATGGGATTCCTGGTGGTTCAGTGGTAAAGAACCCACCTGTTAACCCAGGAGATGCGGGTTTGATCCCTGGGTCAGGAAAATTCCCTCGAGGAGGAAATGACAACCCACTCCAGTATTCTTGTCTAGGAAATCCAGTGGACAGAAGAGTCTGGTGGGCTACAGTCCAAGGAGTCACGAAGGGTCAGACCCAACTTAGTGACTGATCACACACAGAGTGGAGTATAAAGTAAGTAACTGAACTGCACTATAGTCTCAGTTTATTTCTGAAAGACTTTTAATTTAGTTGTTCTTTCAGTTTTTGGTTATCATAAGTAATGCTGGGAACAAGCAGCTAAATAAGTAGACCTCCTGCTCTCAGATATGTCAATCATGCCCCTGAGGTCAGCTGTTGGTACCTTTGTTGGTTTGGCTGATATTAACTGGCTCTATCACAGGTCAAGGGCTTTGGCTAGGATAACATGGCTTTTTTCAGCACTATCTCTCCATCTCCAGCAGGCTAATCTGTGTTGATGCTCATACTGGCCAGATACCAATAGAGAGGGGAGAGAGAAGTGGGGAGGGAGAGAGAGAAGAAAGGCATGTATTCTCACATTCTCTTTGGAGTCACACTCAGAATTGACACAGTATCCACTACTCTGTATTCCATTTGACAAAACAAGGCAACACCAGCTTCAATAAGAAACAAAATGTACTTTGCCTTTAATGGCAGAAGTCGCAAAGTAACATTGCCAAGGGCAGATATATAGGAGAGTGGAGAACTGGGGTCATTTCTAAAGACGTAGGAGGGTCATCAGATCTACAGAGATAACCTAGGAGAGTGTGTGTATTTCTGTGTGAGTGTGTATGTGTGTTCCGGTTTCTGAATTTCTGAATGCATCACTCCATGTGCTTTCCAAACAGTATAAAGTCATTATCACCTAGGGATCATATTCAATCCTGGATTTCACTCAGCAACATTATAGGAAAATGAATTCATGTTAAACTCATGAATTATTTCAAATTTAAGTAAAAATAATCTCCAAATCCTAAAGGAGATGCAATTTATTTTGCTTCCAGAGAATTATACATTCATTCATAAGAATCAGTTCCCATCCATTTCCAAATGATAAGATAAAAGTCTTGGTAAAAGTTCTGAAAGTGAAAGTTGCTCAGTCATGTCTGACTCTTTGGGCCCCATGAACTATACAGTTCATGGAATTCTCCAGGCCAGAATTCTGGATTGGGTAGCCTTTCCCTTCTCCAGGGCATTTTCCCAACCCAGGGATTGAGCCCAGGTCTCCTGAATTACAGGCAGATTCTTTTACCAGCTGAGCCACAAGGGAAGCCCAACAATACTGGAGTGGGTAGCCTATCTCTTCTTCAGGGGGATCTTTCTGACCCAGGAATCAAACTGGGGTCTCTCACATTGCAGGTGGATCCTTTATCAACTAAGCTGAATTGCCTGGATAAAGTGAATTTTTTTTTTTTTCCTAACAGATGTTTAGGCTAAAGAAAAAATTATCAGAGAGGGGAAGTACATAACTCTAGCATCACATTATCCCTCTGCAACCTGAGTGTTACAAAATAGCAGAATAACATCAAAATACTACTGAAACAAAATGATTCTATCCAAGAATCCTACTACCAATCTACATCATTCTTCTGTTCCAGAGGAGAAAAGCTAATATGGTCAAAAAATTACTGTATCAGCTATTTAATCTATTGAAAGAAAATGCTGGAAGTATATAATAAACAAACTAAACTCTAAGAGAAATCTATCATAAGGCAAAACTTCAGAAGACAGGAAACAATGTATAAAATGAACCTTAAAACATATATAGTTAGAAATTAGTGAATTTAGTATGTGGAAATGTGTAGTTTGTGTTAGATATGGATGGAGTCAAATAGTGCAAACCGAAAACCTTAATTTGAAAATAAAAGCACTACAGTAGTTCAGATTTGAAGGAAGACTGAAGGAAAGCTGGAATGTCCTGGCTTTGAGTAGGGTCACAACAAATGTGTGTTAATCATTACAGACACAAAGTCAATTCCATTCATCGTTCCCATAAAACCACTGAAAAGGTAGGAGAGCACAGAGATGGAGTCTACCTGCCTTCGTGAGCAAAGTCCCATGTTACACCAGCTGAATCACAATGGGCAAGTTACCAGTTTTCTCATAGGTAAAAGGGAAAAAAAAAATTTGATTTGATTCATAGTTGATGTGGGGATTAAATAAAGTAATATGAGTAAATTGATTAGTGAATCCCAGGCATGGGTGTATTAATAAATGTTAGCTATTAATATTTTAGCAATTTTTCAGGAAAATATGTATTTTGAAACAATATACTGAAGTACATTGTAGCCATGAAATTAAAAGACGCTTACTCCTTAGAAGGAAAGTTATGACCAAACTAGACGGCATATTAAAAAGCAGAGACATTACTTTGCCAAAAAAGGTCCATCTAGTCAAGGCTATGGTTTTTTCAGTGGTCATGTATCGATGTGAGAGTTGGACTATAAAGAAAGCTGAGCACTGAAGAATTGATGCTTTTGAACTGTGGTGTTGAAGACGCTTGAGAGTCCCTTGGACTGCAAGGAGATCCAACCAGTCCATCCTAAAGGAAATCAGTCCTGGGTATTCATTGGGAGGACTGATGCTGAAACTGAAACTTAAATATTTTGGCCACCTGATACAACGAGCTGACTCATTGGAAAAAACTCTGATGTTGGGAAAGATTGAAGGCAGAAGAAGGGGATGACAGAGGATGAAATGGTTGGATAGCCTCACCAACTCAATGGACATGGGTTTGGGTGGACTCCGGGAGTTGGTGATGGACAGGGCGGCCTGGCATGTTGCAGTTCATGGGGTCACAAAGAGTCGAACATGACTGAGAGACTCTACTGACTGACTGATTGAGGTACAATTTACATATAATAAAATGCATCCACTTTAGAGGAAGAATCCATTATTTAGATAAATATCTACATCTGAGATTTATAATCAGAGTTTCATCAAGAGAACACCCTGGTCATAGAAAATACAATTTTCCAACAACACAAAGAGACATCTCTATACATGGACATCACCAAATGGTCAATACTGATAACAGATTAATTATATTGTTTGCAGCCAAAGATAGAGAAGCTCTAGATCATTAGTATAAATAAGACCTAGATCTGACTGTGGCTCAGATCTTGAACTTCTTATTGCAAAATTCAGACTTCAGTTGAACAAAGTAGGAAAAAATACCACTAGGTCATTCAGGTCTGACCTCAGTAAAATCCCTTAGGACTACACCAGATTCAAGGAATTAGATCTGGTAGACAGAGTCCCTGAAGAATTGTGGATGGAGATTAGTAATACTGTACATGAGGCAGTGACAAAACCATTCCAAAGAAGAGTCTATGTTAGACCTCTTGAATTTGAACTGGAGAGCCCCTGATTCATTATGTTTCAATATTTCTCTTTCTATTCTTCACTTTGGATATTTTTGATCTATATTTTTCTATTCTGTCTTCTAGAGCAGTCATTAATTCTTATGTTATATCCAACATGTATTAGTCTTATTCAATAGATTTTTCTTTTCATATTTTAGTTCCCTATAAGTTCCATGTTGTTTCTTTTTATCTTTTCTTTTCCTTCATTTATGCTGATAGTCTCCTTTAAATCCTTGTGCATATTTATAATCAATTTTTAAAGATATTTTTCTGCTGATTCCATTGTCTTTATCATATTTGGTTCTGCCTCAGTAAACAAATTTTCTTCTGGTTATGGTTACCATCTGTTGCTTTTTTGTCATTTGAATGAAGGGTACTGTGATCGTTACATTGTTCAGTGTTTGGATTTTGATGTCTGCTTCATAATGAATTGAAGTCTGTTTTTATTTATTTATTTTTTTTCCCTTGGGCACAG